>CP137668.1:8321895-8412640 GCA_037976565.1 Mesocentrotus franciscanus | reverse complement strand
GTAGTGTGCAACATTTGACTGTAAGTTAAGTTAGATCCTGTGAGAGAGAAAATTTAACCAGTACCGAAACTCAAGATCAAGCATACCCTTACTCGGCACGAACATCTTAATTTAGTGCTGGGCACATCTGAAAACTACCCCACAGTGGTTATTCCCGGACGAGAAAAATACATTTAGTCCGAATTTTATCATCAAAACAAATAAACAACTTAGAGAGGATGCTACCTAATGCACAAGATGGCGGATGACATTCAGAAAATCACTTATTGCAACTGTCGCGTCATTTGCAAATCTTCCTTCTTTATTAACCTTCGCGGCTCGTATTTCATGGACAGTCCGGGTGAGATGAACATTTCATGATACACTGTCTATGGACATTATTCAGATTCTTTATAATAAACACCCAGTCTGTGGTGTAGACAACTGTACATATACCTCTTTTCTTGCTTGCATCTTGTTGTTGTCATTCTCCTCATCGCATCATCATTATCATCATCACCATCATCATTCTCATCATCATCATCATCATCATCATCACCATCACCATTCTCATCATCATCACCATCATCATATCATCATCATCATCATCAGCAGCATCACCATTCATCATCATCATCATCATCATCACCATCATCATTCTCATCATCATCATTATCACCATCATCATCATAATCGCCATCACTATCATCGATATCCTCCTCCTTATCATCATCATCGTCGTCGTCATCATCATCACTATTATCAGTATCATCATCATCATTATCATCACCATCACTATCATCACCGCCAAAGCTATTTTCATCACCTCTTTCACTAACTCTTTACCGCATATTTACCATATTTTAAAGCTACGTCTTTGTTCTTTCATGAATTTGCTTGTTTTTTTACAAATCTGTTTCTGTTTCCTCCAATCTGTCTCTCCTTTCATTTCCGCCCTTCTATACTGGGCAACATGCATTATGCGTAACGGTGATGAAACATAATTATTATACCAAATTTCCCTCATTCCTTATGGACATGGGAAAAGCAAAGATTTTGTAACACCGTAGCTAACTTTGATGTATTGAGTAGGGCATCAGCCACGACCATTTTAGCAGCAGCATTCATTTTCTCTACAACGTCCAACTGATTGTAAAACAGCTGTGCATATTTATTGCGTTGTCCCACGCATAAGAATTGGTGTGGTGGGATAATCAAGGGGGTAAAATGCATGTTTCTTCACGCGTTCGCCTCAAAGATGCGGAGCGCAATCACTGTGATTGGAGAAATTTACAACAATGCGTGAGGGGAATTCCATTGTTCTGATTGTTCAAACGGGTGTTTCGATTCACAAAACGGACAGGGATAGTCGGATAATTTTTTGTATTTGGATTAAACATTCAAATCAGAGTTTCACAAAAGGAACTGTCGAATCCAAATGAGTGTATAAACTGAAATGAAGATAAAGAAACACACAAGAAGTCATATCTAAGTTTCTTGTATTAGGCCGACTATTTCAAAAGTTTAACGGTATTAATGGCATTTCCTCTTCATTTTGAAAGGTGATCGACTATTTAGGGATATATATTTTTAAATCTAGTTCACCCGTTTCTTCAATTTTCTTTGTTCTTATTTAACCTCGTTGTAAGCTCATAGTGGCGTAGCTATGGGTGTACAGGGGGCACGTGCCTAGCTCCCTCATCGGTTAGCGATGAAATACCACAAGAGATGAGAGAGAGACAACAAAATAGAGCAATAAATCACGGGAGAGGAGGAGAGGGAATGTGAAAAGAAATTGGCAGGACCCCCTTGCACACCCTGCCTCCCTAATCGGTGGCCCGATTAATTCGCATTTTATCCACAGAGTGAGACTGGTGAACCACCCCCACCCCCATATGCCAGTACCCCCGCACAGCCTTGATCCACGCTACGCCACTGTTTATTCGTATGTATCCCGTTTGGATGCATCTTTAACCCGAGATCTTTAGCCTCTTGTGTGAGGATCTAGGACATTGGGATTTCCTAACTTCCTTTTCTTATTCCCTAAAGGTCTTTCTTTTTTGTGTATCTGTGTCCTTATTTCCCGATATTATGTTCTTACTGCTAAATGCTTTTGGATCAGTCTTGAATGCGCCATTCCCTGGCAATCCTCCTCATTCAACGGATGAAAGGAAAGAGAGGGAGATGGATGGAGGGGAAAAAACAAAGTGAGAAGGAAAGAGAGGCAGCAGAGAGAGAGGGTGGGGAGAAAGAGGTAGAGGAAGTTTGAGGGAGATAATGATTGGAAAGGTGCATAATAATTATATAAGAGAAATAAAGGGTGTAATGTAAGGAGAAAGAGGGAGAGAGGATGAGAAATAGTGAGAGGAGGGAATGTGTGGGTTTCGAGAGATGATTTTGAGAAAGCCTTGCAGAAAGAGAGGGTTAGAAAGAGGAGGAGTGAGAAGAGAGAGGGGTGATAATGAGAGGAAGGGAGAAGATAGATAGAGAGAGAGAGAGAGAGAGAGAGAGAGAGAGAGGGGGCGGAGGGGGTGCATAGAGATAGGATTGAAGCGACTTCAAGACATAGGGGAGGAGAAGCATATACTAAACGAAGGAGGGCGGACAATTAACCACACACAAAAAAGCTAATATATACAGTAAAGGTTCAGAGACAAAGCGAAGTACTGATAAACACATAAATCATACCACCTTCGAAGAACGTATAAATAGAAATGAGAGGCCAGATCCATCGAAACAGAAACAGAGATAGTCGAATCAAACCCCTTATACTTTTAGGGACAATGAGAATCGGAAGTTGTAGGATCCGATGGCACGATTAAAGCCGAATATGTGGGCAGAGAACTTTTTAAAGTGTTCATGGAAATACTCTCAAAAGTTTAATATACTAGGCCTATTAGCCAAAAACAGAAAGTGAAATAATCAATTCCGTATTTGACTGACTACTCCGGGTACCCTCATCCCTGGTTAACCATCTCCAGACAATTAGACCCTCGAAAATTACCCCGGGTAGGTCCTAGGACAACTACCCCAGGACAGTTACCCCCGCCCCTTTACAACTACCCAAGATAATACCTTTGCGAAATTACCCTGATTAATCTTAGACAACCACCCAGGGGTAATTCTTTTATAATGAGGGAAGTTGTCCTGGATCATTTTCAGAAGGGTAGTTTTCCGCCTTTATTTGCCAAGGGTAGTAAAGTTGTCTGGGGGTAGTTATTGTTCTGGTGGTAAGTTGGCCGAAATGATAGTCCAGCGGTAGTTATCTTAGAATTTAATGAACCAAGTTCAATATTTAGAAAAAAAGATAAATGCGCTCCAGGGCAAAATCGGCATCGTGCCCCTAAAGAGTGATTGAACCGATTTTGGGTTACAGATATCATGGATTTAATAACATTCCGTGAATGTTCTTTTCAAGTCCTACCTCTTCGTGGTAAATCACGTGAAACCCGAGTGAATGAAATGAATTAAACATCATACACCCACACAATACATGGAACACACACGCACCTGTTGAAAGGCGCGGGGGCAAGGTGCGCAACAAGTAAGCACACTCTCGTCGGACGGTTGTGATTTTTCTGCATGGCGTGTTTGTGTTTTTGGCGGGAACACTTTGTGTCGTCTGCGCTCACTCAGAGTCACGACTACGCTCGTATTACCATCTACGAAACACGATAGCGTCATCGAGCCCGTGTTCGATGCCCGTTGAGTACCTCTTGCGTGGGTAGCGAACCAAGAAAGATGCGGTAAGGCACACCCTCTTCACCCGGGTGAGTGCCCCGGTGGAGCATCGAAGGGGCACGCTCAGGGGCATGTTCTCATGGACAGTCGTTGAATAGCTGCTCTTGTTTTGTTTCCAAACTTTTTCACGCTGTCCGAAGTTTGACCTAGAGATGACAAAATATCAACATTTTTTTTTTTTTTTTTTTTTGGGGGTCAAGTGAGTACTTTACTCCTTTATTTTGTTACTGGGGTGTAATGCTGATTTACTTTTTCCTTCTTTCTTTAAAGTCCAAGTCCACTCCACAAATATCTTACTTTCAATAGAAGCAGAAAAATCAGACAAACCAATCAAAAAAAGTTTGAGCAAAATCGGATAACTAATAAGAAAGTTATGAATTTTTGAAAAAGTATGTAAAACTATGGAACAATGGAAATCACTACACAAATTGCCAATTTGGTTATCAGTTTGTGACGTCATGTCCTCACTATTTATCAATTGCTTTATATAGTTTAATCCCATTAATTTCCTTTTATCCCCAAAACTTGATTTCCCATGCCTTTGCCCAGGTATATGATTTGTATCATATTGCGTGCATGACATTTCACAAAAATTTTATGAACTTTGAAGAATTGATACTATTTTCTGAATATTGTATATTCATAATTATTGATTTTTATATAAATAGTTTATCAAAATTCACATTTTTCATGATTTAACTGGAAAAAATTACTCTATATTAGTGCATCCACACAAAAACATATTACTATCAATCTAACTTGGATGCTGGTGTGAAGAAATAAGATTCTTAGGGAGAAAATAGGAAATTTATATTATCAATATAAAGAAAATAATTAGTGGATAGTGAGGACATGACGTCACAGACTCATGAATTTACAAAGTTTTTCATGTCATTAAAAATTCATAACTTTCTTATTAGTTATCCGATTTTGCTCAAACTTTTTTGATTGGTTTGTCTGATTTTTCTGCTTCTATTGAAAGTAAGTTATTTTTGGAGTGGACTTGCCCTTTAAGCTTTTTCAGAATTCGAGTCAACTTTGTTTTCCAACACTGTTTAAAAAAACTGCTCAAAACTCACCAATAATTCAATTAATTACATTTATATTGTTGAGCTTATCACATTTTTATATTATTATCTAAAGAAAATATCGAATACTCTTTTCTTTTATCATCATCATGACTTTTTTGTATAATGATTTTACAATCCGTAGCGGCGTCGATTTTTATCATGAGCCATGTTAAATCGAATCGAGTCAAATCAAATGGACATATATTTAAATAGACTGATGCATGTAGGTACATATTTAGGCTCTTTATCTGATATTAGTCATATTAAAGATGATAATGAAAAAATATGTGATGTCTAGGCTCCATTGATTTCAATACACTTATAAACACAACGAGAGATGAAGAGTTAAGATCATCCAACAGATGTTCAATCTTATTCTCAATAAGTTCCAACTCATGCATGATTCTGTTCTTTGTTTCCAATTACTCAATTAACATTCTATTTTCATTTTTTGTCTTCCTGTTCAGAATCTGCATCAATCCACTCCAATTCTAGTGACAGATGTCTACATGATTTTGTTTTTCTAGTAACAGCAGGTAGTGAGTGAGATCCACAAACTTTTAGTTCTAAGTATGATGATGGGACGACAGGCTCTCATTTTTCTTGTACTCGGAATAGGTAAGAATTTATAATATAATTTTTTTTTTTTAAATTTATTATTTGATTTCTTTTTGTATTGATTTATTTGCTCATTTATTTGCTTATTTATTTATTTATTTATTTGGTGGTTCATTTACTTATTTATTTATTTATTTATTCGTTTATCATTTAATTCTTTATTTATTTATATATCTACCTATTTTTACTCATTTCTTAGTGTACGAAGTTTTGAGAACTGCTCAGATGTTGCTTAAGACACTGGATTTGGCAATTTTGAGAACAGTTTGTATGGTGTTTGAGTTGTCGCTTTTTATTATAAATAGTTTGTAGCTGATACTGTTGTAGAAGTAAGATGGAAAGTAGTAGTGGTGACGGTACTGGCATTCGTTTTATAAGTCCATGGAATACGTAGGTATACGACATGGTATATCAATTATTACCAGTAGTAAAAAAAAAAGAAGTAGTGACAATACTAGAGAAAGAAGAAGAAAAGGAGATAAGGAGGAGAATAATTAGAAGAAGAAGAAGAAGAAGAAGAAGAAGAAGAAGAAGAAGAAGAAGAAGAAGAAGAAGAAGAAGAAGTAGTAGTAGTAGCAGTAGCTGCAACAGCAGCATTATCATTCATCAGTAGTAGTAGAAGAGTTCTAGTAGTGTATACAGTTGTAGTACCAGAAATAGTAGACAATTCATACCAAAAACTGATCAATCAACTCGTAGCACGTGGCAAGACGAAAAATGACGTCATTATAAACATTTATTCAGAATGTCTTAACCACATCGCAAAGCGCATGAAAACTGTGTACATAGTTACGTATGACAACAACCCTTTTGTTTTGGCGGGTTTACCATTGAACTTTAAAAGGTTATCCAAATCATCGTAGAATGTCGGCTGGTCATACATCATCATTAATATGTCACGAAATACTAATACCCACGTGACTGACACTTTCTTTGTCATCGTGTCGTCTGCTCCTTGTCTGACTGGGGAGGATTTTAGTTTCGCATTGACGAGTCGCAGTCACGATAAAACTAGGGACTTTTAGATTTGCACGACGTGAACGTGTGACATCCTTTTTAAGCCAATGTGACGTGCATTTAAGGCACTGGCAGGTCCTTTTAAGGCACTGCCGGGCACTGCCAGTGCCTTAAAAGGACGTCGCATTGCCTTAAAAGGATGTCACACATAGCAGTCCACGTTCTCGTTGTGCAAATCTAAAAGTCCATAATAACACCGTCAGAGGGCAGTTTGCCTCTGTAAAATCTTAATTATGAGACAGTTTCTTCACTTGTCTCAATTAAACAGAAACAGTTGTATCAGAATAGTTATGTAGTTAGGCTTCTGAATGTTAATATGCGTATATTAGCCCTTCTAGCTCCGAGCGGACGTTGTCTTTTGAGAATGCAAAAGTTTGATGACACCATCCGACCCCCCTGTGTCTAGAACGATCCCTCACAAGGCAAATATCTAACGACATCCCACTGTCCAGGCATAATTATCCTAAGGTGTGGTTTTACTTGTCGGATGGGTAGTGGTCAGGGGTAGTTGCCCTATGGATTCATATGGGTCAATTGTCCTACCCAGTAATTGGTGTTGGGAGAGTTGTCCGGATTTAATAGTCTGTGCGAGTATCCCAGACCCTGATATACCTCATATACTTTGCAGGTAATGTTTGTTTTTTTCGTGTGTAGCGGCATTTTACGGAACTTCAATTTCTTGTTTCAATGTCATGCAAACCTCTATTACCGTCCTGAGTCAACCTAAAGAAACCCATATGATCAAACTGCTACTAAATGTGAATACCTTCGCAAACCTGCGGTGGATGTTTGTCAAACAGGCCGTCCGCAGACAAATTAATGATACCTAGCCTATATTTCATATTTTTATTACGACTGCTCCTATGTGACATGATGCAGACTGTATAGTTGAAAGGAGAACGCCCTCACTGGTACCAATTTCCAAGACATGATGCTCTTTGATGACACACTTGTGGTCCACAACCGCAATGCAAGTGTAATACATGAAAACTGCTCTCGATCTATTGATGTTAAGGACTTGGAGATATAATTATAATCACTAAATAAATGATAGTATTGATAATCTTGAAAACACGACTTTGAACACTGTTTTCACGCCTTCCGGCCCCTCCCACAAAATCATGTGCATTAAATGCATGTAGTTTTTATTATTATTATCATTATTATTATTATTTATCGATAATGCCATGAACAGAAATGCATTTAACGTTATGCATGGTATTTTTAATGGGATGGTTAAGCACAAGGAAGAGTAAACAAATATCATTTCATATAGCATGGAGATAAGAATCGAGATTTTTCCCACATTGAATCTGTACTGAAGAAAATTATGTCCCATACCATTAAAGTAGCCTACACGTGTATTTTATCAATCATTGATTTCGAGACTGCATTAAGTTTAATACTAGGACAGTTCTAATGTATGTAAAAGTTGATACGTCAAACAAGCTTCATTAAGGAACCTCAATAAATTCCAATCTCTATCATCATGTTGCTCGTGAGGTCTTTGGCAATGCGAACGCAATTTCTTAGTCACTTCTGTGAGCGATTCTTGAGCAAATAAATATTGGAGGGTTTGGTTTGACGGCGTGAAGTGATGCGATCTTCGGAGGACAAACAAGAGATCTTGGTAGTAATCCCGAGAACAGATGATATGATTAAGAGCTATGCTCAACATCGAGACACACAACATTTCCATTTGGTAACTAATCAATAATGATAATTAATTTGATGAAGAATCAGGCAGATTGAAAAAAAGGGAAGGTGAGGGGAGACGGGAGGGGAGTGGTGGACGAGATGAAACTATAGATCTTGGTCGTAAATTCGAGAACAAAATAACAACAAGATTTAGAGCGACAAATGTAAATGATAGTAAAAATAAAGGAAAAGGATATAAAGGAAGGGCTGACAAATTTCCCAACGCCGGATGTTTATTTGTAGCTTACTATTTTCAAAGTTCTAAAGAGAAAGTTCAATAACTTGAAATTGTTCCTATTTTCATTCTTATCGGCTATAGTTCTCAAATTAGGACTTATGTATCATTCTTGGTAATACCGAAATCATCCGACATAAAACTCAACTGACGCAGACTATTCCGGAAAGAGGAAAACAAAACAATGCATGTACATTTCTATATTTATTGATAAAACGTGGAAATTACAAGGGGATTAATCAATGGCGTTCTAGGAAATACACTTTCTTTAGCAACGTGTGACGCGGACCCATAAAGGTCAATTAAGAAGAAGATAAATTATGATCGTATCGTTGATGTATCACAACATTCATGCTGGCGGCTCTTCCTCGATTATTGGTTATAGGTTAAAGAACAAGGGAGAGAAAGAGAGGGAGAGAGAGAGAGAGAGAGAAAGAAATGGAGAGAGATGAGAAGGGAAATGACGAAAGAAAGCGAGAGGATTGTCGACGAGAAAACAAAGTGAGAGAGCGAGAGAGAGAGAGAGAGAGAGAGAGTGACGGAATAGCGGACTGAGGAAGAGAAACAATAAAAGAGATAAACATACGGGGATAGATAGATAGATAGGCAGACATGTATAGATAGACAGACAAACAGATAAGATAGATACATATATACATAGTGATAGAGAGAAATAGTGAGAGAAAGTTTAAAAGAGACGAAGGGAGAGAAGAGTATGACATGTGACGTCACTACAGGGTGTAAAAAGGGTTATTTTACCAAAAGTAATGTATTTTGAAATTTTCAGCATCGTCGATGTATCTATCCGCTAAGAATTAAAAGAAACGTTGTCACCTCGTTTTATGAAATATTCACCGAAAAAATGGAGTTCATATTTAACAAAAATAACAAAAAATGCATATGCGACTGATCTGCCAATGTATGGACTTGCCTGACATACTGCCGACTATACGCTTGCAACGTTGAATGCGACGGGATGGGTACATGTAGATGGCGAAGACGGGTCACTATCGGGTTAACGGACTCACCGTCCCGACTCGCCTATCGTAATCACTCCAACTGTTTACTCAAGTTTCTTGGATGACCTCATAATAAAAGTTTGATTAACATAGAGAAATGATTGGTGCGCTGTCACGGATTAAAGGAACTAATCGCCCTCGCATTTAAACTTTTGTTCTAACAAGATAACGAAATCTAATTCACTTATTTAGCTCAACGACACTCGATTTTTCTGTTTCAGGGATGATGATTATGGTGATGATGATGATTAAAGATCATGAAATAAGTGATGATTACAAAATGAATTAGCCATATATTCAATAAAATGCGTTCACCCCTTCACCCCAACAAAAGGCTGGATTTTCTTTATTTTGTCAAATTTTCTCTAAAAGTGTCGTCAATGCACTTGATATAAACTATGACAATTTATTTTTGGACTAAATGTTTCTGTTTTTATAGACCTAATCTTAATATCCAATTATATGCATTGTGTGGTAAAGATCGGCACTTACGTTGATCGAGCCTTGAAATTTATTTCAAAAGCGTTAATTAAAAGTTCGCAACAAGAACGATGTGTAATAACAAGACTCTTCAAAATTTATCATCTTCACTTTGCTTCATTTGTTGTGTATACAACACATCTCCCTCGATCATTCCAAATCACGAATTTATGAACTTTTCATCGCGTTCAGTTTGCGCGGGAAAATATCGTCTAACATACGCTTTCATGTCAAATATTGCAATATCGATACATAGTTGACACGCATCGGAGCGAATAATTAGAATATTTGTATCAATCATATCCAAGGTGAATTTCATCACTGGTATGAGATCCCGAAAGTGTAGCATAATAGTGATACTGAATAGAACTAATTGGCTTGCCCCAGAAAATCGATAAACATTATTTGGATGCTGTTATCATTTTGTAAAAGCGTCGGCTGATGTTATGAATGTGCGCAAGGACAGGGCTCTATCGTTAGAGTTTAAAGATCAGACAGTGTACGAATCATGGTATTAGTTTCCTCGTGTAGGTACTGGTGTCAGTGGTGTGTACTTTTAGGCTGAGAGCCTATCCAGAAAGTGACATTCAAACAACCCTATGAAATGCTGTTCTCTTTAAGTTCCTTAGACCATCTATATAGACCATCTATTGTCGGGTTGTTGGAGTTTAACAGACCACAGAGCCATCGAAAAAGAACCCACACCTCGGTCGATTTCATCCCATCTACTCATGTATTGAAAACATTGTACATGATGTGCATTAGGCCCCCAAAATGATGAAATTTTCCGTCCGGAAGGAGTTGTAAGACGGTTTTTTCTTCACCTTTTGGCCCCTGGACCTGTGTACCAAATTTTGTCATAAGAAAGGAGTCTGGCTGTACATCACACAAATATGAAAACTGTCATTTCCTTCTGGAAGGAGATTTAATGTCTGATTGTAATTTAGTCTTATGCCTGGAGCCTAACATGACAAACTGACCAACATTACTCTGTTAGTCAAATCAATTTGACGGGAGTATACTAAAATCAATCCAATCAGAGAAGGGAGGCTCGCAGATCTAATGGGTATTTTTTTTTTTAAGCTGATAATATTTAATTTATCTGTGAGCAATGAGCGGTTTAAGATTTTATACAAATACGCTAATTTTCGTTGCCCTTATTAGCCATTGTCTGATAATAAATCATACCCGTTTCCACTTGATTCGAATATTTTATTGACCCTGCAATGGTTTGTCAATAATATCCCTTGGACAATACATGTATATAGATTCTATTTGTTTCAAATTCATGGAGGCGCGGTGTTCTACCAAAGAGACTCCTCGAGAACAATGCATACTAGGTCATGATTATTTTGCGTAATTACTTTCTCAAATACAACCCTTTATTCGGCAATTTGTATGTATATTATCCGTGATTGAGGGTTGACAATTTCAGGGAAGTGAAGGGGCGGTAAATTATATAGCTTCCGGCCTTTTCTCAACATCGTTATAACAAAAGATGAATCGATTAATATTTTACACAAAAAATTATCAGCGTGAGACTCGCCATTTGCGGGTAAGATTGTAGATATTGTCTCTTTCACTTTGATAAACAGGTTAAGTCCTTCTAAATTCTGTTTGATGCAGTTAAAAACGACCCCCTCTTTTTTCCTTTATAACTTTCACTCGTCAATACAAATATTCGAATGAATATAGGCAGGGAATGCTTCAGTATATTTTATACGCTTACACAAAGGGAGAAGGAAGGGAATGTATATAGGCCTATAGTATGAGCAATCAATACAATATCTTTAAACTGATTAACATCGAATTTTAACTATCATGAAATTGATATGTTTTATATATATATATATATATATATATATATATATATATATATATATATATATATATATATATATATAATGTTTTGCTTTTTCTCCATTTGGTTTGTTATCAGATGT
This sequence comes from Mesocentrotus franciscanus, assembly GCA_037976565.1. NCBI lineage: Eukaryota > Metazoa > Echinodermata > Echinoidea > Camarodonta > Strongylocentrotidae > Mesocentrotus > Mesocentrotus franciscanus. The sequence continues at coordinate 8,400,840 of CP137668.1, read as the reverse complement.
TGGCTGTTAGTTTTGTAATCGCAGTTTATGACTCTGCAATTAGGCTTAAGTTTAAGAGCGCTATTTCAGCGTTCAGTTAGCTTGAATGTCTGTGAAATCGTTAATATCTGCGCGTAAATAATGCGCCCACGCTCTGAAACAAGCTTTATGTCAAAATTACTAATTTCCGAATTTCATATTTCTGATGATTCTGACTAGTCATAGATGTACATGCATACTAGACAGAAGGTCATATTACAAGACTTCATCGAGCTTCATTTCTATGACAGTATCAACGATGAAAAGGTTAAAGTTGAGTCCACAAGTAACACCTACTTACACTCTTTTATTCATATTTTTCCGCGATGAAATTTCATATCGATCTCAAACAATCGTGCTAATATCCGTATTCGACCCGCTTTACATCGTGTTACACCGCGGATTCTGGAAGTCATTGTGTCGTCTGCTTCGGTTTTGGCGCACTTTTCTAAGGAGAATCGCGCCCTCTGGCTACGGAGGCCTCAAATTTCATATCATCTTTTCGATAGGTTGCATGCTCTTCGCAAACACAAAAACCAGTCGCATCTCAAATCGATGACGCCAAATGTATTGAATGAAATAGCGCCCTCGAATGTCGCCTTGTCTCCCTTTAGAAAGTTTGAGAAGCAGTAATATTTCTATTTTCTGAAAGGCCAAAGGAAGGCATTTTTCTATAATTCTTTATGATAATCAAACTTGGAACCTCACATTTGCATTACTTGTTAGGCTCATGCAATTATTTCTTCAATCTTTAGCTGTTACTTAAAGTTTGACAACTTGTTCATGTCTTTTTAACCGCGAGGAAAATTTTCAATTTTCTTGTTGAAACATTAAATTGTGAAATCGGGGTAAGGAGGGGCGTGGATCTTGGGGGCTCGTAAACACAATTTTTCCCTTTCTATCGACAGGCCTATAGCCAAATTCGATCAGACAGCCCTACCCCTCCCCCGCAATTGCAAAATGCTTCTATTTCTAGTGAAAAACATTTGCAAAAAAGTGGATATTGTCGTTAAGAAGAAATATACGTAGGCCTATATCATTTTATGTTAATGACTTGTAAATAACAATGTTTATATCGATATTTACAAAAGAATAAATAACACAAGCTATAAAGTAAAAGTTAGAAAGGAAATAGCCAAGCTGACCATTTCAAAACGAGCGGTATCAGTGATAAATTGAATGCCAACCTGAGCTTCATTTCGATACTTAATCACTGTGCACATAATGCTCAGACATTAATGTTATGGATGGAGGTCACTGCCAAATTTTACATAAAATTTAAAATTCCATACTATAAAAAACCAAAAATGTACAATGCATACAGAATGTAAGAGGAAAAAAATAGGTATATACAAAAAGATAACAGACGGCGCTGGACAAAATCTCACAAACGTAAAAGTCATTATTCAACACAGTGGTTTCTAATTATTTACAAACTAAGGCTTGTTCGATGTTTGTCCAACAAAGCAACAATTACTTTGCATCCGGACTGTTGAAATTTAGTATCTCGTAGCAGGTGAATGAGAGTCGTGGTCGAGTGGATACGTCGCCGGACTGTCGATCACAAGGTCCGCGGTTCGAGTCCCGCCGCGGCACTAATGTCCTTTGGCAAGACATTCTTCTACATTTGCCACACTCAACCAGGTGATGTAAATGGGTACCTGGCAGGAATTCATTCCTTGAAATGCTGGAGCGCTGTAATGGTAGCTAGGCTAAAGCCGGGGTAATCATAATAAATGCGCATCGGAATAGAATTTCTAGATAGACGGCGCTATAGAAATGCCTATTATTATTTTTATTATTTGAGTACACTGTGAACTGGTAGTCTTTTCAATAAATTCAAAGATCAATAAAACTCTTGAAAATGGGCACATAAAAACGAACCTGTATATTTGATCCTTCCCTATCTTATTTTCCAATTCCTATTTTTGTCTTCTCTCATCATCAGCTCTCGTCGACATAGTCGCCGGCGTCAATCTCCAGCACTGCAATGTCGAGGCGGAGTTCGAGTGCGAGCCCGGTCTCTGTATACCTCGAAACCTGACGTGTAACGGTATCTTCGATTGCGAACTCGGCCAGGATGAGGAAGTCGCATTTTGTGGTGAGAAAATAAAACTTCTCATTATTATATATGTTTTATTCAATTAAGGCAGCATCCCCTCGGAACGCCAAGTCACTGACTCTTCAATTCATCTCCTCACATAATGGCACCACTGGATGGAATCATGCAAACATTAGTTGTTGCCAATTTTCGGAAATTCTGGCAAGCTTTTGCGTTGTCGAGAGAAATTTTCGTTCACCGAGTATGCATACAATTAGTAAATATGTCTGTTATGACACAATGATGATGTCATGAAAAATACTCCAGAATTATGCTCGGTTTTCCAGCATATCATGCAAACAATATATTTACCTCACTATGTACCTGATCGGTAATTCTGTCTACACGAACTCGATGACGTGTACTGCTCGTACACGACTTCTTAACATGTTAGAAATGCATCTTTTCACCGCGGCTTTGAATTCATTCGATCTGACCCAGTAAATCACTGGGTTGGCGATCAAATTAACGTTGTATGATAACATTCCAATGTTAATCAACGTCTTATCCTCGCTCGTCGCAAATCCCAAAACGCACAGCGGCATCCATAAGATGAAAGATGTTGCGTAAATGGCGGCAAAAGTTGTCAGCAAACGGCGATTCTCTCTCAACCGCTGATCGTTTCCGCACGATCGTGAGCGCGTCACACTGCGGTAAAGAAGTACGTAACAGATCCCTGAAAGTGCGAACAGGGCGAAGATAGAGAGAGATATCCATCGCCCTATCCCGTCCCCTACTAGTATTGATTGAACAAGAGGGAAAGAACCAACTAGCCAGGCCAGCGCGCAGGCGAAAATACATCGAGATGTAGTGACGAGATTCCTGACTCCGAAGGGGTCGACGTGAACGGTTACGAAGCGGTAGACGGCCACAAGTAGGATGTTTAGACTCGAAATAACCGTGCAGGAATTCCAAGCTAAGCTGTAAATTTGCTGCATGAGAAAATGATAAAAAAACAAAAAACATAATAACTGTATAGTATCTAAGTGGGCAACGGGGCACGTGACACGGTCGCGCGGCACCCCAAGGGGCGACAGAAACGAACAACAGAGATCATAAGGGGGAGAAAAAGAAGAAAAGAAAGTGTAATAGAATAGCGAGAAGAGGATAGAATAGCATTTGGAAACAACTGTAAGCAATGCTTGGTTTTGTGCTCTCTTGCAAATGTCGTGATACTTTCTAAAAATATGCTCTATATACGAGGCGTCACTTTGATTGCGTTATTAGCTGCGCTATAAATGGAACCATAAATATTATATAGTGCATGCGCCAGTAATTCAACTGAACGTAGTTTTCCACTGTAAAATTTGCATTCATCCTTTGTACAATATTGCGCGGTCAGAAAATGATGCAACGTGGATTCAAGAATACCTGGTAACAGAATGATACTATAGTGCTGATTTCAATCATTAAACTCACCAGTGGACACTCGAACATATTGAGAAGTGTAGTCACAGCGGAGGTTAAGTCTATAAGCGCCATGTTGAAGGTAAAGATGTTATGCTGTTTTCTCAGTCTCGGTGAACCGACGATGAACAGGAGGATGAAGCCGTTGAGGAGCATCGATATCGTGGTCAACGGAGTACTGATCATCTCAAAAAAGGTATAACCTGATTCGTGAGTCGGCCTGCCGTCGCACATATCCTTAGAAGTAGGATTAATGGCCACAGAAATCATTCTCATACCCGATTCCATCATGGAATCTGCGAAGAAAGTGGGAATTGAAACGATGGATTTGATTCACTATGACTGCAAAATCTCTGGGATTAAAGAGTAACTGTTTTTTAAAGAACATTGGTTGCAGTTTCAGTTAAGTCGTTTGAAATTCTTCAAAATCTTTCACGTTAATGTAAATCGTCATTGATCACGATTAAGCCTAACCACAAACTGCAAAATCACAGTGCCGCTGATTCTGAACATAACGTTCGTGGGGAGACGTAATGGCGTCACGCCCGATCTGTATTCCAGTTCTGATTTGATTCGTATGATTACCAAGAGCTGGGTGATATAGTTACCAACCAAATCACACGTGTTGTTCATTCGGACGTTCATTAAGATTTTCCACGACGAGCCTGTCACGTACTGCTTATTTGCTTTTCCTCCATGAAATATGAATTTACTGGTCTGTGACGTGCTAGTTACTTGAGTTTTCACTATTTATTCATTTCAACAATCTTGATTATTAGAGTGTCAAATTGCAACAGATATCATATTTATTCATATAAAATTTATATTTCATATTCGTATTTTTATTTTGGGAATATTGTAATCACACTATGTACAAAAGTATAAAACATGAATTAAGCATTTTTGACAAAGTTTAAATAAAATATGCAAATTGCTTCTCTCTTTTTGTAGATACTTGATACAATAAATATATACATCAGAACTTTTGGCAGTATTTTGCGGTATGTAAACTGGACTGTTTTATACTGTATACACTTATAAAAACAAGTATGACAACATCTATTTCTTCTCTAAACACGTACTCTGTAGGAAATAAATACACCAGCCCTCTGAAATGTTCTGGAACTAGACGATTTCTGCATACAAAATTGTTGACCGCATTCTTGAATTCTTTACCAAATGCTATACATAACGGAGTTGGACAATCAAATTAGAGATGTATGAAACGACGACAATGATTTATAACGTCGAATTGTGAGTCGCCATAAGCCCAAAGATAAATACAGTGAAACCTGTGTATAAAGACCACTCAAGGGAGACAAGAAAAGCGGTCTTTACAGGCAGGTGTACTTAATGTACAGGTTATTTAAGTACACGTTTTAATGACAAACATTATTCAAGGGAAACAGAAAATGTGGTCTTTGTAGACAGGTGGTCATTTTATACAGATGGTCACGGAAGAGAAGGTGATAGTTTATATAAAGGCAAACGTTTTCAGCAAACGACGATTCTCTTTCAACTGTTACTCTTCGTTCTCCGCTGATCTTGACGACGTCATACTCCGGTAAAGCTTATCTCATTTTGTACTTGCTAAGCCTATCATTATTACAGCTTAAAAGTCTTGAGATATTTAAAGAACAAAACTGTCATGCAACACCAGAATAACTGCATCTGACTGAATAATTCAAATAGAAAAATATGATACTCTTTAGTGTTTACATTGAGTACTTTGTAGGTTATATGTTTCATTATCTACTTTTGAAAATCATGTTTCGATTTATAAGTATTAAAATGTACCGGTCATTAAAACCGGTAAAGTAACACATGGCCACTTAGAGGTCTTGATAAATTCAGTCACAGCGGAGGTTATATCTATAAACGTCAGGAGGATGAACCCGTTGAGGAGCATCGATAAGGTTGTTGTTGGAAAAACAGAGAATTTTATACATACCAGTCCTGTACTCTGATTGAGGCGATGGATAAGTCTCGTTGGGCTTTGGGATTCGTTACAAGTGACATTGAGCATGTTCATGGCAGTAGAGGCCATGTTTGGCACCAGATGCGATAGGTACACTCTTATGGCCCGGTCACACATACACAACGCACGGCCGGCGCATTGAAAATCGGAAAAAAGTCGTGAGCCCGACTTTTGTCAGAATTTGGGAGAAGCTAGCGAGCTGACACCGAATGCATATCGTGTTGCTAGCGCGCTGCGCGTATACAGGGCGTGTGCTCCGCGTATGTCTGGCGTTGGTCTAGCGCGCTCCGCGCATGTCTAGCGTCCTTTTGGCGTTTACATTCATGCGTCGAGCTCCGCGGACATTTTTGAGCATGCTAAAAAAATCCCGACGCACACAGCGAATGACGACGAATGCATAGCGTTCGTCCAGCGTTCGTCCAGCGCACTCGACGAACGAGTAACGAAGGATGACGCACACCTAACGCACGACAACGCACTGGCAAAAATTGCATTTCAGTGCGCGGGCCGTGCGTCCCCCATGCGTCCCCTATGTGTGACCTGGGGGGGGGTGATTCACTAACTGGGAACGATATCGTTCCTAAGAGCAATTTTGGGATTGATTTCAATCCCAGCTTAAAATCGATTCTACCTGACTGGTTCACTAAATCGCTTTTAGGCTGGGATCAATCCCAGCGTGAATAATCATGCGCGCATATGAATATTCATGTACGCGATCAATCCAACCAATCAACAGACTCAAATTTTGGTCACTGGGCATCAATCAATCGCGTAGCCGATCGATCGACATAACGATAATTAGCTAGCTATCGTCGCTTAATTTGTCAATGACGTTCATTTCTAATGTTGATTTCGTTTTACTTTTAACATTAGAAGAAAGCTGACTGAAATTTTGCATAAGACATGACAAAAAATCATTCATGACTGTTTCATGTAGCAGTGTGAGGATTCATACGATTTTCTGTGGGTATAGTTTGTCTTTCTTTATGCTTGTTTCGAGTAAAATGCCGGATTTAACGTAGGCAGAGGGCCTAGATCTACGTAATGTACGTAACTTAGACCTACCGTCCCCATGCAGCTAGCATGTAGCAGCAGCAGTCTTGATGTGGTATTCTCGAAAGCGGACTAACTTTAGTCTTTAGTGTTTTACATTATGTTGTTGGCACTAAGTTAGGCCTACCCTGTCATAGTATAGACTAAATTAAAACGATTCGATATATCACTTAAACAGTGACTAACAATATCTATCTTCCTCTTGTTTGCTCTAATTTAGCTTCAGTTTGACAGTTTTGTCTTTGACTTTGCCAGAAAGTGTAGGCTAAGAGTGATCCGGATCACTCTTAGCCTTAATAGCGATTGATTTTAATGCTAGGATTAATCCCAAATGCCTTAGTGAATCAGTTCCTAAAAGCGATATTGCTATTAGGAGTGATATTGAGCCTAAGAGCGATTATATCTGATTTGGGATCGATTTTAGGTGTAAGTGAATCACCCCCAGGCCTTTAAGAAGTCAAACAAATTCTCATGCGTTTCGTGACTAGTGCGATAGTGACTTTACAAGACATTCAATGCGACTAGTGGCAACTCAACATTCCTCTTGGTCAGTTGACCAATATTGGACTAAAGGTTTGATGACAGCTATGGTGGTCAAATTGACATGTCAAATATATAGGGATGACCACATCAACATCTAACAGAAATCGCCAGTGTCACTCACTTAAAACTACAATTATGTTCTCTTAATATCAAATATATATTAGGCCTGCAGTGGGCCGATCTTGCTGCTAATTTGTTTTTGCGGATCAAATATGCAATCACCAGCTATATATCATGCTACTTATTTGATAATTTTGTGTATTCTTTTGACAGTTTGAATGATTCACAATTCGGTGATCTTTCGTATCGCTTTGACATAATTATCTCGGCTTCGGTCTCACGACGAATTTGATTTGAAATTTGATAGGCTGGCAATCGTCTCTGTGTTTTCCCAATCTCTTTTGAAAATATGTATTTGGTAAACCTATTGCATTAACAGTCCAACACCTCATCCCACTGATCAAATTATAATTATTATGACACATTACCCAATGTAAGTCGATGGAGGGCGTCTCTATTTCAGACAAGATTCGTTATGTGTCATGAGACATTTAATCCAAATCATTTTTATTTACCGACCATAGACATCAAATAAATAATAATTAATACATTACAGGCACAACGTGGTTTTTAAATATGCATCTTTTCACCTCGGCTTTGACGTCATTTGATCGCACCCAGAAGATAACGGGATTTGTAATCAAATTGGCAACCTGTGAAAGTAAGCTAATGTCTTTAAACATCGAATTATCTGACTTAGAAATCCCATAAGCAAAGCCCGGGATCCAGAAAGTCACAGAGGTGACGTATATGGCGACAAAGTTCTCAGCAAACGACGATTCTCTTTCAAACGGTGCTCGTCTGCTTCCACGCCGCGGCGTAACGATCGTGACCGCGTTACACCGCGGTAAAGAAGCACGTAGCAGATCCCGGTCAGTGCAAAGACTACCAGGATAAAGAGCATAATCCAAGGAAGAGCGTCACTCACTACGATTCCAATGTGAACAAAAGAACCGACCACCCACGCCAGCACACAGGCAGAGATGCATCGAGGTGTGGTGACGAGATTCCTGACTCCGAATGGGTCGACGCGAACGGTCACGAAGCGGTAGGCGGCCACAAGGAGGATGTTAAGAGTCGATGAAACTAAGGTTGAGCCCCAGGTTGTAAGGAGAACTTTCCGAATCTGTAATTAAAGCCAAATATACCGAATAACTCTTAAGCAAATTTGAAATTAATTCTTGTCTCTTCTTTCCTACTCAATTTCATGTAAGTAAAAAAGGATCTTGCAGTAGCGTAGCGTGAGCCCACCCACTGAAGTGGCACTATATACACGATTTGCCTAGAATTAACCTGTTTCTGAATGTTGCGAGCGAGGTGTACATGTAATTTCGACATAAAATATATAAGATATATCGCTGTAAAAATAAAAGGTCATTCCGGAACTTTATAGTTGCTCAAATATAGAGGTATTCAGGCAATACGCTGCCTGTCTCTAAATGTTGCAAGAGAGCGATGCCAGTGAGGAAGAACGCAGTTTTCTATCTTTGAAATCCTATTACCACATGAAATTACATACTCCAGCGGTTTCTGATATTAGGTTTCACGAAATGTTATTCCAAAATATAATTAATATAACAAAATTTCTCTCGCAACACCCTTGTGGCACTCCGGTTAAAAAACGCTGAACTAATAAACAAAAAATAACGAAAAGGTTCCATCGAGGCGATTAGATACGTCTTCATAACTTTGTAAACCTAGTCCCTTCATTTAATTTTTTTATGTTGTGAAGAGGGTTATACTAGAAAGACCGATTAAAAAGGTGAAACTTACACTTTCATCCGTCGATTCGAAGGCAGCAAAATAATAAAGCTCGATAAATGCGGAAAATGAATCTATAAGCGTCATATTGACTGTAAAGATATTATGCTGCTTCCTCAGTCGCGTCGAGCAGACAATAAACAAAATGGTAGAGCCGTTGAGGAACATTGATAGGACAGCCACTAAAATAGTGCATATCTGCAAACTGTTGTATCCCGATCCCTGGGTCGGAGTGTCGGGTAGGGAGTCATTCCTCGCTTGGTATATGGCAGCAGATATCATGATGCGAGCAATGAGGCTTTGGAAAACCTGAAGAATGGCACGAGGTTCGTTTTGATGCAACTAAGAATTTAGAAATAACCCCTAATCATGGAGCCAGTGTAGATATTTTGCTCTGCTGTTCCTACCTTTATTCATGACAAATGTCAATCTTTGTGATAACGCTTTTTAAACGTTGGTCAGTATCCGTATCCTTATATAAAAAAAATGTATATCAGAAAAAGCCAGTACGAAGTCGCGCACAACAACTTCTTTGAAGTGAGTGCATTAGGCATGAAAAAATCAAGATCATCTGATTTGGTCGCCTTATCATCCTGCTTATCATTCAACATCGAAAAGAAGGAATAGCACGCGTCATTAAAGTAATTACGATTGGAAATTAACCCCTAACATGCCACGTCCATGCCCTCTCACTCAAGAACGTAATTTCACTTACAAGTGTTCCACGCGATGCGTCCTTTTGGTCAGGGGCGGATCCAGCCGGCGGCAAGGGAGGGGGCCTAAAAAGGGGCCCACTTCGTGCGAAAATTTGAAAATCGTGCCGGTCGATTTTTCGCTCAGTGGGGAGGGGAGTGAGCAAAATAAAAATTTGGCACCCGAAAAAAAGGGTTATTTTTTTCCGCCACCCCCTTGGGCGTCAGGAGGGGCCCAACTTTTTCAAAAAAGGGTGTTTTTACCTGTTTTTTTTGGGGGGGGGGAGGGGGCCCCCGGATCCGCCACTGCTCCTGGTAGCCCACAGTTTTAACGGAGCTTAGTATCATCTAATTTGCCTTTTCTGCTGATGTATCATCCTTTTGATTGGCACCCCTTTTAGTCGATGACATTGATTGAGTTTCGAAATATGATATTATATTGCGTCCATTTTAAGAGACACTCAAAGAACCACAGTGGTTATTAAGTGCTGGCTCTGGGCATGCTAGTCAATGGGCACGTAAAGATTGAAGAAAAAAGCGTCTATTTCATGGTACCATCAATCTTGACTTCGTGTTATTAGGTGCTCTGCCGCGTAGCGTAGCAAACCACTTATTGCTTTCGACCGAATCTTTCTTTTGTCCCCCTTTCTTTTTGTGTGGATTTTTTTCGCTCCGTATCTCATGAACGACAATGAAACGTTTATGAAATGTGCCATATGTATGATTATTAATCCTATCGAAGAGATTTTTGTAATAACTGATGCGTGGCGTCACCTAGACGCCATTTCGTTAATTTATAATATTGACTATATTTCCGTCATACATTGTCATTTCTAAATGATATTTGATATGCATAAACTTGACGTCATGGGTAAACTTTTGATCACACCCATGTCCGTTTAACAATAATATTTTAACAATTTAACAATTTTGCGAGGGGACGGATGCGCGCGCATTTTAGCATGTGCCGTCCTTACCGAATGTAGTAAATTAAATTTTGTTCACTAGTATTGTGTTGCTAATACTATTCCTAACAAATTGAAATCAATTTTAGCCATTACTGACTTAAATTTAGCTCATAGATATTCATTTAACCTCAAAATTGACGCACGCGCGCTTTTGCACAAATTGTAAAAAGTGGTCAAAATAGTACCCATTTTTAATCCGCTATAACTCTTCAGAATGGCTGGTTGCCCCCAAGTTCTTGTTCATGTTGTGATAGGGTATGAATTGGAGATGCGATTGCATGTATCACGTTTGCTGTTAGAATGATTCGACGTCAACATAGTGCCACTTATAGGTAAACAATTGACTTTGATTCGATTAGGTAATATTTGCCGTCGTTTTTTTTTTTATATACTCGTCTATCCCTACTCTAATGTCTCCCATAATCATATTGTTCATATTTTGTTATGTTGTAGCTGAGAATTTACTCTACAATTGTATGTCACAATGTCACATACAAACACTCAAGGTTATGGTGGTACATGGCAGTTCTAACATTTATTATCTATTGCCATAGAGGTTTAGGCGTATGGGGGCGCACCTTATTACACACACAAAAAAAAACCATTGTGGAAAAGGGGCTCAGTCAGAGTGATTTATCCCCTTGCAGACCAAAAAACGGAAATTCCCCTTTACAATCTAGCTATATCAGCCCCTGATACAGGTGAGTGGTTTAACCTTATTTTTCTCAAAAAAATCAAGCTATCAGTACATTTACACGATCACATCGCAACATCCTCTCTCTTTGTCATTCATATTCCGCCTCCTGCAAACTCATTTCTGTCAAGACGTTCTTCAAATCCGCCCAATGGAAAGAAAACATGTACAAAGTTACTCACTATAATAAATATAGGATTTACAAATAATCCTTTAAACACCTGCCGGTCTATTGTCTAAACCAGCATATTACAATCGACACAAAATACAAAAGACAAGCGTTTTGAATTTGAGTCTAATTCAGTATATAATTTAATTTAATTTAATTTATTTTCTTTTGCAAAACATTCAAATCAAATTACATTTGAACGATAGAACATTAACAAAAATTGCATTTATTTTCAACGTATACACAATATAACAATAATAACAGAAATGTTGACATTAAAACAAAATGTTACTGATAACACACTATTAAGAATTATTCATTAATAAATCTGCAATAGAAGAAATGCTAACACAATAAGCGTTTGCTTGATGGCGTGATAGCCGGGGCGGGGTGGATGATTAAAAGATTATTAATAAATGACGATGGCGGTGATGCATGTTGATGATAGTGATGATGAGAATGAAATTGAACATAAATTATGTTGATGTAAATATGTCTGACACAGAAAACTAGTGGGACAGGGGAGTGGGTAATATACTCCTGACAAATTTCAAACCTAGAAATATGCAAATAACGTTTCAGTTCCTTTGGAGATTATTTGAAGGTCATTGAACGGTAGACGGTCACAAGGAGGAAATTGAGACCCGACGCTACGGTGCATGAACTCCAAGTCATAAATAAGGACGAAGTCCACAACTGCATGGGAATAAAGAAAATATAATTTACGTAATTCATGTAAGCTATTTTTTTTTGTATTTACTTGTTTGGCTTTTTCTTTTGTATATATTGTAAACATTTCTCTCCTTTTTCTTTTTACACTCCAATTCGCTCTTATCATTATTGCAAAAATTTTGGTAAGTTTTCCTTATTCCTGTAATATATATTTACATTTCTTTTATGTCTATAGGGATCCCTCTGTAAAACAGCGATGTTATGCTAATATCGCTGAGTAGGGACATCCCTCCGTCTTCTTTTTAATAATTTTTTATGATTGTTAATGGATATTTGTTGTTTTTTAATTGACGGAAAAATAAATACAATACAATAAATTTGTATCATTTCTTTCGCCCTTTTTTCATTACGGTTTTACCTGTATATTAGATACTTGAATTGCGATCTGGTGATAAGATTAACTTTGGCCGGATAAAATAGACCGTTTTAATTCAAACAGAAATTGTTTGTTTTCTTTGATATAAGGAATTTTGAGTTTGATTTCCTTATGTAAGCTTAACACACGGGAACATGAAATAAATATCACGTTTTTCAGTGAACTGGTGAACAGAGTGAAAAAAATAGGTTCCGTATCAACTAATCAACATACAATATTTTATTGACTGTTCTAAAGTAAAGAAAATCCCGGTGAAAGCAGTGACGAGGTCTATGAGCGCCATATGTTGAACGTAAAGATGTTATGCTGTTTTCTCAGTCTCGGTGAACCAATGATGATCAGGATGATGAACCCGTTGAGGAGCATCGAAACCGTGATCACGAGAATACCCATGATTTCGAAAAAGGTGATCGCTTGTTGGGTCGGGACGTCATGGAGTTATTCGTTACGCGTCAGGTTGATGGCTTCAGATACCATTTTCTTTGTTTATATGCGAGGAATAGATGATCCGAACAGTTCGGCAATGGCTATTCTGCCAGTGCGTTGTATACGATGAAAGCCATTAAAAATTTTACAATCTTGAAATATAAAGAGTTGACTAAATCTTCCCACAAGCTTATGATCTTTATAAACGTTTGGTTATGGACCGTTGCTGCTGCCGCCCAATACTCGTCTGAATTTAGATAATTTGCCCAAGATACCGTGGATGAGACTTTTCATTCGGTAATATAACGATTCCGATCGCGTGACAGATAAGATTATGAAGTGCATGATATCATCACTCAATAAAACACAGTTTGAACTATCACGAAAACGGTCAGCAATCAGACCATTTTTGTATTGTAATCAAATGTAATGCACAGAATATCTATTAAGTGCCTCATTACAAATTGTATTTGAATAGTCAGAATGCGAATTGCATACATTAATTGTTGCTAGGTAGCACAGACATTACGGCCTGTCCAGACCTGCCTAGTGCCTAACAACACGTAATGTATGTAATTCGCATTCTGACTATTGAAATACAATTATTCGTAACAGGTGAAAGAAATAATTTGTAATGAGGCACTTAACAAAGATATGTGCTTCATATTTGATTGCATTACCAAAATGGTCCATTGTCTAGCCGAGCCGTTTATCCCAATTAGGAGATTAGATATCCAGTGAATACATAATCACCTTACATTTGGTTACTTGCCTTTTCAATTTTGAACATTTTATGGCTCTGTTGTGAGCGAATCAAAACAAATACTATTCTGAAGTTTTGAAGCTGGAAAGTTAATGATAGGCCAAGAAACTACAGTCTCTGGTTAAATTGTTCCCGTGAGCTAAGTCCTTAGACCAGGGACCCGTTTCACAAAGCCTTTTTCAGTGACAAATGACAAAAATCAGTGACAAATCTGCTGATAACCAATCAGAATCAAGGATTGCACTAGCTTATAACAAAAACTGTCCTTTGTCACTAATGACAAGTTTTGTAAAATGGGGCCCAGACGATGCATTTTCAATCCTATTTCTCCATCAGAGTCTACATAGACAGATACACTTGCTCTCTTCCTGGCCGAAGCCGGATCAATTATTCTACACCATGTCGTTGGTTGACATGGCGCGGCTTCTGCATAAGCATTTATTAATCGCAGCTCTGAATTCCTTTGACCGCTTACTGTAAATAATAGGATTTACAATTACATTTGCAATATACGAGGCGGTTGCAATGATTTCAATTTTTATTTTCAATTACCATGAAGCTATAGATGAATGTCAGTAGCCAGAAGGAAAGAGATGTGCGGCGAATGTTTTCAGCAAACGGCGGTTCTCTGGAAGACGCTGTTCGTCCACCGACCGTGACTGCGCAACACTGCGGTAAAGAATTCCAGTTAGTGCAAACACCACCACGACATAAACATTATAAATCGACAAACATTATCGAGCGATGCTTGGTACCAATTTAGTTACAGAACCGACCAACCAGGCCAGTGCGCCAGCGAAAATGCATCGAAGTGTCGTCACGAGATTCCTGCCTCCGAAGGGTTCGACATGAACGGTTATGAAGCGGTAGACGGCCGCTAGCAAGATGTGAAGACTTGATACAACTTTGCAAGAACGCCAAACCGTGTAGATAAAGAGCGGGATATGCATTAGATTTGAAAGGAAGATATATAAGTTCATTTGCTTTTTATTTTTCTTTATCAAATAACATGGGTTTTGAATGTATTAATTGTTTATTTATGAACAACAATATGTCGGCTGCCAAGATTTAATGATGGACTTTTATCATTCCTATGAATAATTAAAAGGTCACATTATGATAAACTAATGGTTTCCAATGGAAAACAAAGCATTAATTATAAAACATAAATTTAGCTTTTTTGACAAAGTTAAATTAAAATATGCTAATTGCTTCCTTTTTTTGTATATACTTGATACAATATATATATATACATAAGAACTTATTAGTAATTAGCGGTATGTAAACTGTATTTTTTTTTTTTTGGGGGGGGGAGGGATACTTTATACACTTATAAAAACAAGTAAGACAACATTTATTTCTTCTCTAAACACGTACTCTAAAGGAATACACCACCTCTTTTAAATGTACCAGAACTATACGACTTCTGCATACAACATTTTGACCGCACTCTTGAATTCTTTAGACCAAATGCTATGAATAACGGAGTTAATCAAATTAGAGATGTATGAAACGACAACAATAATTTATAACGTCGAATTGTGATTCGCCATAAGCCCAAAGATAAGTACAGTGATACCTGTCAATTATGTTCTCATAATATCAAATATATTAGGCCTACAGTGGGCCGATCTTGCTGCTAATTTCCTTTTGCGGATCAAATATGCAATAACAAGCTACCATGCTACTTTTTTGATAAATTTTTGTATTCTTGCCAGTTTAAATGATTCACCATTCGGTGGTATTTTCTATCGCTTTGACATAATTATCTCAGCTTCGGTCTCATGACGAATTTGGTTTGAAATTTGATAGGCTGGCTAATCTTCTCTGTGTTTTCCCATCTCTTTTGAAAATATATATTTGGTAAACCTATTGCATTAACAGTCCAACACCTCATCCCACTGATCAAATTATAATTATTATGACACATTACCCAATGTAAGTCGATGGAGGGCGTCTCTATTTCAGACAAGATTCGTTATGTGTCATGAGACATTTAATCCAACTAATGTTTATTTACCGACCATAGACATCAAATAATATAATTAATACATAACTGGCACAACGTGGTTTTTAAATATGCATCTTTTCACCTCGGCTTTGAAGTCATTTGATCGCACCCAGAAGATAACGGGATTTGTAATCAAATTGGCAACCTGTGAAAGTAAGCTAATGTCTTCAAACATCTGATTATCTAACTTAGAAATCCCATAAGCAAAGCCCGGGATCCAGAACGTCACAGAGGTGACGTATATGGCGACAAAAGTTCTCAGCAAACGGCGATTCTCTTTCAAACGGTGTTCGTCTGCGTCCACGCCGCGCCGCAACAATCGTGACTGCGTCACACCGCGGTAAAGAAGCACGTAGCAGATCCCGGTCAATGCAAAGACTACCAGGATAAAAAGCACTATCCAATGAATACCGTCACCCACTACGATATCAATGTGAACAAAAGAACCGACCACCCACGCCAGCGCACAGGCGGAGATACATCGAGGTGTGGTGACGAGATTCCTGACTCGAATGGGTCGACGCGAACGGTTACGAAGCGGTAAACGGCCACAAGGAGGATGTTGAGAGTCGATGAAACTATGCTTGAACCCCAGGTTGTAAGGAGAACTTGCCGAATCTGTAATTTAAGGCAAAATATACCGAAAAACACTTAACCAAATTCGAAATTAATTCTTGTCTCTTCTTTCCTACTCAAGTTCATATAAGAAAATAGGATCTAGCAGTAGCTTAGCGTGAGCCCACCCACCGAGGGGTACTATAACACGATGTAATTTCGACATAAAATATGTAAGATATATCGCTGTAAAAATAAAAGTTTATTAGGTATTCAGGTGCCTATCTCTAAATGTTGCAAGAGAGCGAAGCCAGAGAGGAAGAACGACGATTTTCTATCTTTGAAATCCCATTTCCACATGAAATTACATACCCTAGCGGTTCTGATATTTGGTTTCACGAAATTTTTTCCAGAATAAGTTTAATATAATAAAAATTTCTCTTGCAGCACCCTTGGAGTTGTCTTGCGGCATTCCGGTTGAAAAACGCTGAACTCATAAACAAAAAATAACGAAAAGATTCCATCAAGGCGATTATAATGCGTCTTTATAACTTTTTAAACAATTAATTTGTTTTTCTTTTGTGAAGAGGATAATACTAGAAATACTGATTATAAAGGTGAAACTTACTGTTCCATCCGTCGATTCGAGAGCAGCAAAATAACAAAGCTCGGTAAAGGCGGAAAATAAGTCTATAAGCGTCATATTGACTGTAAAGATGTTATGCTGCTTCCTCAGTCGCGTCGAGCAGACAACAAACAAAATGGTAGAGCCGTTGAGGAGCATTGATAGGGCAGCCACTAAAATAGTGCATATCTGCAAACTGTTGTATCCCGATCCCTGGGTCGGAGTGTCGGTTAAGATATCATTTCCCGTTTGGTTTATGGCAGCAGATATCATGATGTGAGCAGTAAAGCTTTGGCAAACCTGAAGAATAGCACAAGTTTCGTTTTGATGCGACTAAGAATTTAGAAATAACCCCTAATCATGG
The DNA here is from genome assembly GCA_037976565.1 of Mesocentrotus franciscanus. Taxonomy (NCBI): domain Eukaryota; kingdom Metazoa; phylum Echinodermata; class Echinoidea; order Camarodonta; family Strongylocentrotidae; genus Mesocentrotus; species Mesocentrotus franciscanus. Next base: position 8,383,544 of record CP137668.1, on the reverse strand, counting down.
AGCCAGTGTTGATATTTGGCTCTGCTGTTGCTTCCTATATTCATGGCAAATGTCAATCTTTGTGATAATGCTTTTTACACGTTGGTCAGTATCCGTATCCTTATAAAAAAATATATCAGAAAATGCTAGTACGAAGTCGCGCACAGCAACTTCTTTGAAGTGAGTGCATTAGGCATGAAAATATCAAGATCATCTGATTTGGTAGCCTTATCATCCTGCTTTTCATTCAACATCGACATTCAACATTAAAGTAATAACGATTGGGAATTAACCCCTAACATGCCACGTCCATGCCCTCTCACTCAAGAACGTAATTTCACTTACAGGTATACTCATGTTCCACGCGATCATCTAGTATCATCTAATTGGCCTTTTCTCCTAATGTATCATCCTTTTGATTGGCACCCTTTTAGTCGCTGACATAAATGAGTTTCGAAATATGATATTATATTGCGTTCTTTTTACGAGACATTCAAAGAACCACAGTGGTAATTAAGTGCTGGCTCTGGGCATGCTAGTCAATAGGCACGTAAAGATAAAATAACAAAGAATCTATGTAATGGAACCATCAATGTTGTCATTGGGTTATTACACATCGGATCTTCAAACACAGCAAGTCAACTATCCCGTCAAATCAATCTCCCGGAGAACGGGATGTGTAGTTAATATAATTATGTCACGTACACACACTCAAGGTTATAGTGGGACGTGAAAGTTTTAACATTTATTATGTATTTCCATAAAGGTTTAGGCGTATGGGGGCGCACCTTATTTAAACCAAAAATATTGTGGTAAAGGGGCTCTGTCAGAGTGATTAATCCCCTTGCAGACAAAAATCCGGAAGTTCCCCTTTACAATCTAGCTATATTTCAGCCCCTGATACAGGTGAGTGGTTGAACCCTATTTTTCTAAACAAATTTAAGCTGTCATTGCATGTACACGATCACATCGCAACATCTTCTCTCTTTGTCACTCATTTTCCATCTCCTTCAAACTCATTTCTGTCATAACGTTCTTCAAATCCGCCTATTGGAAAGTAAAGATGAACAAAGTTACTCATTACTATCTATAATAAATATAGGATTTACAAAGAATCCTTTAAACACGGCGAGTTTCATTTCACTAGCATAATACAATTGACACAAAATTAAGAGAAAAGCGTTTTAAATTTGAGTCTAATTCAGTATATAATTTAATTTAATTTAATTTATTTTCTTTTGCAAAACATTCAAATCAAATTACATTTGAACGATAGAACATTAACAAAAATTGCATTTATTTTCAACGTATACACAATATAACAATAATAACAGAAATGTTGACATTAAAACAAAATGTTACTGATAACACACTATTAAGAATTATTCATTAATAAATCTGCAATAGAAGAAATGCTAACACAATAAGCGTTTGCTTGATGGCGTGATAGCCGGGGCGGGGTGGATGATTAAAAGATTATTAATAAATGACGATGGCGGTGATGCATGTTGATGATAGTGATGATGAGAATGAAATTGAACATAAATTATGTTGATGTAAATATGTCTGACACAGAAAACTAGTGGGACAGGGGAGTGGGTAATATACTCCTGACAAATTTCAAACCTAGAAATATGCAAATAACGTTTCAGTTCCTTTGGAGATTATTTGAAGGTCATTGAACGGTAGACGGTCACAAGGAGGAAATTGAGACCCGACGCTACGGTGCATGAACTCCAAGTCATAAATAAGGACGAAGTCCACAACTGCATGGGAATAAAGAAAATATAATTTACGTAATTCATGTAAGCTATTTTTTTGTATTTACTTGTTTGGCTTTTTCTTTTGTATATATTGTAAATATTTCTCTCCTTTTTCTTTTTACACTCCAATTCGCTCTTATCATTATTGCAAAAAAAAATTTTGGTAAGTTTTCCTTATTCCTGTAATATATATTTACATGTCTTTTATGTCTATAGGGATCCCTCTGTAAAACAGCGATGTTATGCTAATATCGCTGAGTAGGGACATCCCTCCGTCTTCTTTTTACTAATTTTTTTATGATTGTTAATGGATATTTGTTGTTTTTTAATTGACGGAAAAATAAATACAATACAATAAATTTGTATCATTTCTTTCGCCCTTTTTTTATTACGGTTTTACCTGTATATTAGATACTTGAATTGCGATCTGGTGATAAGATTAACTTTGGCCGGATAAAATAGACCGTTTGAATTCAAATAGAAATTGTTCGTCTTCTTTGATACAAGGAATTTTGAGTTTGATTTCCTTATGTAAGCTTAACAAACGGGAACATGAAATATATATCACGTTTTTCAGTGAACTGGTGAACAGAGTGAAAAAAATAGGTTCCGTATCATCTAATCAACATACAATTGACTGTTCTAAAGTAAAGAAAATCCCGGTGAAAGCAGTGACGAGGTCTATGAGCGCCATATGTTGAACGTAAAGATGTTATGCTGTTTTCTCAGTCTCGGTGAACCAATGATGATCAGGATGATGAACCCGTTGAGGAGCATCGAAACCGTGATCACGAGAATACCCATGATTTCGAAAAAGGTGATCGCTTGTTGGGTCGGGACGTCATGGAGTTATTCGTTACGCGTCAGGTTGATGGCTTCAGATACCATTTTCTTTGTTTATATGCGAGGAATAGATGATCCGAAAAGTTTGGCAATGGCTATTCTGCCAGTGCGTTGTATACGATGAAAGCCATTAAAAATTTTACAGTCTTGAAATATAAAGAGTTGACTAAATCTTCCCACAAGCTTATGATCTTTATAAACGTTTGGTTATGGACCGTTGCTGCTGCCGCCCAATACTCGTCTGAATTTAGATAATTTGCCCAAGATACCGTGGATGAGACTTTTCATTCGGTAATATAACGATTCCGATCGCGTGACAGATAAGATTATGAAGTGCATGATATCATCACTCAATAAAACACAGTTTGAACTATCACGAAAACGGTCAGCAATCAGACCATTTTTGTATTGTAATCAAATGTAATGCACAGAATATCTATTAAGTGCCTCATTACAAATTGTATTTGAATAGTCAGAATGCGAATTGCATACATTAATTGTTGCTAGGTAGCACAGACATTACGGCCTGTCCAGACCTGCCTAGTGCCTAACAACACGTAATGTATGTAATTCGCATTCTGACTATTGAAATACAATTATTCGTAACAGGTGAAAGAAATAATTTGTAATGAGGCACTTAACAAAGATATGTGCTTCATATTTGATTGCATTACCAAAATGGTCCATTGTCTAGCCGAGCCGTTTATCCCAATTAGGAGATTAGATATCCAGTGAATACATAATCACCTTACATTTGGTTACTTGCCTTTTCAATTTTGAACATTTTATGGCTCTGTTGTGAGCGAATCAAAACAAATACTATTCTGAAGTTTTGAAGCTGGAAAGTTAATGATAGGCCAAGAAACTACAGTCTCTGGTTAAATTGTTCCCGTGAGCTAAGTCCTTAGACCAGGGACCCGTTTCACAAAGCCTTTTTCAGTGACAAATGACAAAAATCAGTGACAAATCTGCTGATAACCAATCAGAATCAAGGATTGCACTAGCTTATAACAAAAACTGTCCTTTGTCACTAATGACAAGTTTTGTAAAATGGGGCCCAGACGATGCATTTTCAATCCTATTTCTCCATCAGAGTCTACATAGACAGATACACTTGCTCTCTTCCTGGCCGAAGCCGGATCAATTATTCTACACCATGTCGTTGGTTGACATGGCGCGGCTTCTGCATAAGCATTTATTAATCGCAGCTCTGAATTCCTTTGACCGCTTACTGTAAATAATAGGATTTACAATTACATTTGCAATATACGAGGCGGTTGCAATGATTTCAATTTTTATTTTCAATTACCATGAAGCTATAGATGAATGTCAGTAGCCAGAAGGAAAGAGATGTGCGGCGAATGTTTTCAGCAAACGGCGGTTCTCTGGAAGACGCTGTTCGTCCACCGACCGTGACTGCGCAACACTGCGGTAAAGAATTCCAGTTAGTGCAAACACCACCACGACATAAACATTATAAATCGACAAACATTATCGAGCGATGCTTGGTACCAATTTAGTTACAGAACCGACCAACCAGGCCAGTGCGCCAGCGAAAATGCATCGAAGTGTCGTCACGAGATTCCTGCCTCCGAAGGGTTCGACATGAACGGTTATGAAGCGGTAGACGGCCGCTAGCAAGATGTGAAGACTTGATACAACTTTGCAAGAACGCCAAACCGTGTAGATAAAGAGCGGGATATGCATTAGATTTGAAAGGAAGATATATAAGTTCATTTGCTTTTTATTTTTCTTTATCAAATAACATGGGTTTTGAATGTATTAATTGTTTATTTATGAACAACAATATGTCGGCTGCCAAGATTTAATGATGGACTTTTATCATTCCTATGAATAATTAAAAGGTCACATTATGATAAACTAATGGTTTCCAATGGAAAACAAAGCATTAATTATAAAACATAAATTTAGCTTTTTTGACAAAGTTAAATTAAAATATGCTAATTGCTTCCTTTTTTTGTATATACTTGATACAATATATATATACATAAGAACTTATTAGTAATTAGCGGTATGTAAACTGGATGTTTTTTTTTTGGGGGGGGATACTTTATACACTTATAAAAACAAGTAAGACAACATTTATTTCTTCTCTAAACACGTACTCTAAAGGAATACACCACCTCTTTTAAATGTACCAGAACTATACGACTTCTGCATACAACATTTTGACCGCACTCTTGAATTCTTTAGACCAAATGCTATGAATAACGGAGTTAATCAAATTAGAGATGTATGAAACGACAATAATTTATAACGTCGAATTGTGATTCGCCATAAGCCCAAAGATAAGTACAGTGATACCTGTCAATTATGTTCTCATAATATCAAATATATTAGGCCTACAGTGGGCCGATCTTGCTGCTAATTTCCTTTTGCGGATCAAATATGCAATAACAAGCTACCATGCTACTTTTTTGATAATTTTGTGTATTCTTGCCAGTTTAAATGATTCACCATTCGGTGGTATTTTCTATCGCTTTGACATAATTATCTCAGCTTCGGTCTCATGACGAATTTGGTTTGAAATTTGATAGGCTGGCTAATCTTCTCTGTGTTTCCCCATCTCTTTTGAAAATATATATTTGGTAAACCTATTGCATTAACAGTCCAACACCTCATCCCACTGATCAAATTATAATTATTATGACACATTACCCAATGTAAGTCGATGGAGGGCGTCTCTGTTTCAGACAAGATTCGTTATGTGTCATGAGACATTTAATCCAACTAATGTTTATTTACCGACCATAGACATCAAATAATATAATTAATACATAACTGGCACAACGTGGTTTTTAAATATGCATCTTTTCACCTCGGCTTTGAAGTCATTTGATCGCACCCAGAAGATAACGGGATTTGTAATCAAATTGGCAACCTGTGAAAGTAAGCTAATGTCTAGGAACATCTGATTATCTGACTTAGAAATCCCATAAGCTAGGCCCGGGATCCAGAACGTCACAGAGGTGACGTATATGGCGACAAAAGTTCTCAGCAAACGGCGATTCTCTTTCAAACGGTGTTCGTCTGCGTCCACGCCGCGCCGCAACGATCGTGGCCGCGTCACACCGCGGTAAAGAAGCACGTAGCAGATCCCGGTCAGCGCAAAGACTGCCAGGATACAGAGCATTATCCAAGGAAGAGCACTCACTACGATTCCAATGTGAACAAAAGAACCGACCACCCACGCCAGCGCACAGGCGGAGATACATCGAGGTGTGGTGACGAGATTCCTGACTCCGAATGGGTCGACGCGAACGGTTACGAAGCGGTAAACGGCCACAAGGAGGATGTTGAGAGTCGATGAAACTATGCTTGAACCCCAGGTTGTAAGGAGAACTTGCCGAATCTGTAATTTAAGGCAAAATATACCGAAAAACACTTAACCAAATTCGAAATTAATTCTTGTCTCTTCTTTCCTACTCAAGTTCATATAAGAAAATAGGATCTAGCAGTAGCTTAGCGTGAGCCCACCCACCGAGGGGTACTATATACACGATGTAATTTCGACATAAAATATGTAAGATATATCGCTGTAAAAATAAAAGTTTATTAGGTATTCAGGTGCCTGTCTCTAAATGTTGCAAGAGAGCGAAGCCAGAGAGGAAGAACGACGATTTTCTATCTTTGAAATCCCATTTTCACATGAAATTACATACCCTAGCGGTTCTTTTTTTGATTTCACGAAATTTTATTCCAGAATTAGTTTAATATAATAAAAAATTTCTCTCGCAGCACCCTTGGAGTTGTCTTGCGGCACTCCTGTTGAAAAACGCTGAACTAATAAACAAAAAATAACGAAAAGATTCTATCGACGCGATTAGAATGCGTCTTTATAACTTTTTAAACATGGTCCCTTCAATTAATTTGTTTTTCTTTTGTGAAGAGGATAATACTAGAAATACTGATTATAAAGGTGAAACTTACTGTTCCATCCGTCGATTCGAGAGCAGCAAAATAACAAAGCTCGGTAAAGGCGGAAAATAAGTCTATAAGCGTCATATTGACTGTAAAGATGTTATGCTGCTTCCTCAGTCGCGTCGAGCAGACAACAAACAAAATGGTAGAGCCGTTGAGGAGCATTGATAGGGCAGCCACTAAAATAGTGCATATCTGCAAACTGTTGTATCCCGATCCCTGGGTCGGAGTGTCGGGTAGGATATCATTTCCCGTTTGGTTTATGGCAGCAGATATCATGATGCGAGCAGTGAAGCTTTGGCAAACCTGTAGAATGGCACGAGTCTCGTTTTGATGCGACTAAGAATTTAGAAATAACCCCTAATCATGGAGCCAGTGTTGATATTTGGCTCTGCTGTTGCCTTCTATATACATGACAAATGTCAGTCTTTGTGATAACGCTTTTTAAACGTTGGTCATAATATCCGTATAAAAAAAATATATCGGACAAAGCCAGTACAAATTCGGGCAGAACAACTTCAATGAAAATAATGAGTGCATCAGGCATGACAAAATGAAGATCATCTGATTTGGTCGCCTTATCATCCTGCTTATCATTCAACATCGAAAAGAAAGAATAGCACGCGTCATTAAAGTAATAACGATTGGGAATTAACCCCTAACATGCCACGTCCATGCCCTCTCACTCAAGAACGTAATTTTATGTACAAGTATACTCATGTTCCATGCGTTGCGTCCTCCTGGTAGCTTTACAGTTTTAACGAAGCTCAGTAAACTATCATCTAATTGACCTTTTCTGCTGATGTATCACCCCTTTGATTGGCACCCCTTTTAGTCGATGACATTGATAAATTTCGAAATATAATAACATATTGCGTTTTTTACGAGACATTAAAGAACCACAGTGGTAATTAAGTGCTGGTACCGGGCATGCTAGTCAATGGACACGTTAAGATTAAAGAAAAAAGCGTCTATGTCATGGTACCATCAATCTTGACATCGTGTTATTAGGTGCTCTGCCGCGTAGCGTAGCAGACCACCTATTGATTTCGTCCGAATCTTTCTTTTGTCCCCCTTTCTTTCTGTATGGATTTTATTCGCTCCGTATCTCATGAATGACATGGTTAATGACAATGAAATGTTTAGGAAATGTGCCATATGTATGATAATTAAACCTATCGAAGAGATTTTTGTAATTACTGATGCGTGACGTCACCTAGACGCCATTTTGTTAATTTATAATATTGACTATATTTCTGTCATCCATTGTCATTTTTGAATGATATTTGATATGCATACACTTGACGTCATGGGTAAACTGTTGTTCACACCCATGTCCGTTCAACAATAATATTTTAACAATTTAACAATTTTGCGCGCGGACGGATGCGCGCGCATTTTAGCATGTGCCGTCCTTACCGAATGTAGTAAATTAAATTTTGTTCACTAGTATTGTGTTGCTAATACTATTCCTAACAAATTGAAATCAATTTTAGCCACTATTGACTTAAATTTAGCTCATAGACATTCATTTAACCTCAAAATTGACGCACGCGCTTTTGCACAAATTGTAAAAAGTGGTCAAAATAGTACCCATTTTTAATCCGCTATAACTCTTCAGAATGGCTGGTTGCCCCCAAGTTCTTGTTCATGTTGTGATAGGGTATGAATTGGAGATGCGATTTCATGTATCACGTTTGCTGTTAGAATGCTTCGACGTCAACATAGTGCCACCTAAAGGAAAACAATTGACTTTGATTCGATTAGGTAATATTTGCCGTCGTTTTTTTAATATACTCGTCTATCCCTACTCTGATATCTCCCATATTCATATTGTTCATATTTTGTTATGTTGTAGCTGAGAACATGACTATGAACATGACGAGTCCCGATACTTTCGGTATGTTCAATAATACCCAATAGATATACTTTCATTATCGTTAATCCGTTGTTTTAAAGCTGACTTAATTTTCACTCGCTGGAATGAGACATAGAGAAATATAATCCCGTAGAGAAAGTAAATATGCTATTCCATCCCGTTGACAGGAAGTGGAACCACGTGCCTTCTGTATCTTTTCACCTCCTCCTTGAATTCTTATGATCGTACCCAGAAGATAACTGGATTCGCATTCAAACTGACAACATATGAAAACAACCTGATGTAATGTAACACCAAATTAGAATCCTCGATAAATCCGCGAACCCAAATCTAGCCAACCAGATTGCGACGTTGGTGATGTATGTGGCAGCAAAAGTTCTCAGCAAATGGCGATTCTCTTTCAACCGCTGCTCGTCTTCATCCACGCCGCGCCGCAACAATCGTGACCGCGTCACACCGCGATAAAGAAGTGCGTAGCATATTCGGGTAAGGACAAATACAACTACCACAGAAACAGATATCCAGACACCACTTCCACTTATGAACAGTGCCACAATTGGGAAAGAACCGACCAGCCAGGCCAGCGCGCAGACAAAAATGCATCGAGGTGTGGTCACCAGATTCCTGACTCCGAAGGGGTCGACATGAACGGTTACGAAGCGGTCGACGGTAACAAGGAGAAAATTGAGACCCGACGCTAAGGTGCATGAACTCCAAGTCATTAATAAGGCCAAACTCCACAACTGCTTGGGAATTAAGAAAATATAATTTACTATTTTATCCTTGAATATGACGAACCCATCTCTATGTTCAACATGCGAGATTTATCAGTAGAAGTGTCGTAGTCGAGTGGTTTAGGCAGTCTTGACTTAAATTCAAAGGTAAAACAGCGATGTTATGCTAATATCGCTGAGTAGGGACATCCCTCCGTCTTCCTTTTACTACTTTATTTATGATTGTAAATGTATATTTGTTGTTTTTTAATTGACGGAAAAATAAATACAATACAATAAATTTCATCATTTCTTTCGCCCTTTTTCATAACGGTTTTACCTGTATATTAGATACTTGAATTGCGATCTGGTGCTAAGATTAACTTTGGCCGGATAAAATAGACCGTTTTAATTAAAACAGAAATTGTTCGTTTTCTTTGATACAAGGAATTTTGAGTTTGATTTCCTTATGTAAGCTTAACAAACGGGAACGTGAAATATATATCACGTTTTTCAGTGAACTGGTGAACAGAGTGAAAAAATAGGTTCCGTACCATCTAATCAACATACAATTGACTGTTCTAAAGTCAAGAAAATCCCGGTGAAAGCAGTGACGATGTCTTTGAGCGCGCCATGTTGAACGTAAAGATGTTATGCTGTTTTCTCAGTCTCGGTGAACCAACGATGATCAGGATGATGAACCCGTTGAGGAGCATCGAAACCGTGATCACGAGAATACCCATGATTTCTTAAAAGGTGATCGCTTGTTGGGTCGGGACGTCATGGAGTAATTCCTTACGCGTCAGGTTGATGGCTTCAGATACCATTTTCTTTGTTTATATGCGAGGAATAGATGATCTGAAAAGTTTGGCAATGGCTATTCTGCCAGTGCGTTGTATACGATGAAAGCCATTAAAAATTGTACAGTCTTGAAACATAAAGAGCTGACTAAATCTTCCCACAAGCTCATGATCTCTTACACGTTTGGTTGCGGACCGTTGCTGCTGCCGCCCAATACTCGTCTGAATTTAGATAATTTGCCCAGGATACCGTGGATGAGACTTTTCATTCGGTAATAAAACGATCCGATCGCGTGACAGATAATAGTATGAAGTGCATGATATCATCACTCAATAAAACACAGTTTGAACTATCACGAAAACGGTCAGCAATCCGATCATTTTCGTATTGTCATCAAATTTAATGCACAGAATATCTATTTAGTGCCTCGTTACAAATTATTTCATTCACCTGCTCCAAAAAAAATGTATTTGAATTGTCAGGATGCGCATTGCATACATTAATTGTTGCTATGTCGGACAACCATTACGGCCTGTCATATCTAACAACACGTTCTAGCCGAGCCGTTTATCCCAATTAGGAGATTAGATATCAAGGGAATACATAATTACTTTACATTAATTTTGGTTACTTGCCTTTTCAGTTTTGAACATTTTATGGCACTGTTGTGAGCGAATAAAAAGTTTTGAAACTGGAAAGTTAAAGAAAGGCCAAGAAACTACAGTCCCTGGTTAAATCGTTCCCGTGAGCTAAGTGCTTAGACAAGATGACTGCATTTTCAATCCTATTTTTCCATAAGAGTCTACATATACACACAAACTTGCTCTCTTCCCGGCCGAAGCCGGATCAATTATTATACACCATCTCGTTGATTGACATGACGCGGCTTCTGCATACGCATTTATTAACCGCAGCTCTGAATTCCTTTGACCGCTTACTGTATATAATAGGATGTACAATTGCATTTGCGATAAACGAGGCGGTAGCAATGATTTAAAAGTTTTTATTTTCAATTGCCATGAACCTATAGATGAATGTCGGTAGCCAGAAGAAAAAGATGTGATGTATAAAGCCGCGAATGTTTTCATCAAACGGCGGTTCTCTGGAAGACGCTGTTCGTCCACCGACCGTTACCGCGTCCCACTGCGGTAAAGGTTTCCAGTTAGTGCAAACACCACCATGACATAAACATGATAAATCGACAAAAAATTCTTGAGTCAATCTTGGTACCAATTTAGTTACAGAACCGACCAACCGGGCCAGTGCGCATGCGAAAATGCATCGAAGTGAAGTCAAGAGATTCCTGACTCTGAAGGGGTCGACATGAACGGATATAAAGTGGTAGAAGGGGCCGCTAGCAAGATGTTTAGACTTGAGACAACTTTGCAAGAACGCCAAGCCGTGAAGATAAAGAGCGGGATAAACATCAGAATTGAAAGGAAGATATACAAGTCTATTTGCTATTTGTTTCCCTTTATCAAATATATTGGGCTTTGAATGTATTAATTGTTTATGAACAACAATATATTGGCTTCCATGGACTTTTATCATTCATATGAATAATTAAATGGTCACATTATGATAAACTAATGATTTCCAACGGAAAACAAAACAACATCTTTGGTACTTTGGTTATTTTAAGTCGGGGATATTTAGTGATCTCTGAATCAGAAAGACATCAAATTTGTCTGATGTGATATCCAATAACTTGCTGCTTACCATCGGTAAATTGCATCATGAAACGCTTCACAAGAACTGTATTGTATTATGTATTATGATAATGTTAAACTACACTCATTAAAAGATATGAAGAAAAAATTTACTCATGATTTTTAACACTGGTAGGAATATCCCCCAAACTAGTCCACCTATTAATGTCTCATATGAATCTTTCTTGCTTGAAAAAAAACTTCCAAACTCTTTATTTTTAAAACCTATTTCAGTTCATGAATATCAAAAATTATTCCTTCTTTAAATGCTTCTAAATCAAAACGACCAGATGGTGTAGACCCTAAAGTGATTAACATTTCTAATTTTTTGGGGGGAACCATTATGCTAAAAATTTAATACATCAATTTGCACAGGTACTATCCCTAATGGTTTGGAATTAGCTAAAATTGTACCAGTGTATACAAAAGGTAAATTGGATGACTTAACTAGTTATAGACCCATTTCTATTCTTTCCAGAAAAAAATCATTCATGAACGCTTATACAGTGCGTCCCAGAAAAAACGAAACCGAGAAGTATCGAGGATTTATCATAACTTAATCACAACTATAATTAATGAATGACACATATTTGTAAAGCTTAGAGTCTACTCTTTCATTTGATGCTACTCAAGTTATGCATATTTCACGCATGAGTGATTAAAAGCAATTTGAAGGAAGGAAACCAAAAAGTCATTTGGCGGGCGGTATCTGTATTTCGAAGGAAAATTCACATTTCTAGAATGTTCATTTTCTGCCCTTTCATATGACACCTGAATCAGGAAAAATGAGCCAGGAATAACAAAGTTCTATTTGTTTAAAGTAATGCTTGAATTTCCATAATTCGATTAAACGAAATCGTTTTCAATGGCTGCCTGCCGTAGCAACAAAGAGATTTATCAAAAGTATTCATGCATGGCTGATCGTCAACGAAACGGAGTCTTCTTTCTGTGTTGTTAGGGCAGGCAGCCAGTGAAAACGTATTTGTTTGATAAAATTATGGGAATGCAAGCATCACTTTAAACAAGCAGAACTTTGTTATTCCTGGCTCATTCTTCCTGATTCAGGTGTCATATGAAAGGGCAGAAAATGAACCTTCTAGAAATGTAATTTTGTCTTCGAAATTCAATTACCGCCCGCCAAATGACTTTTTGGTTTCCTTCCTTCAAATTGCTTTTAATCACTCATGCGTGAAATATGCATCACTTGAGTAGCATCAAATGAAAGAGGAGACTCTAAGCTTTAGAAATATGTGTCATTTATTAATTAAAGTTATGACTAAGTTATGATAAAACATCGATACTTCTCGGTTTCGTTTTTTTCTGGGACGCACTGTATAGTTTTTTTTACAGTTAAACAATGTTATGAGTGATGATCAATTTGTTTTAGAAGAAAAACAAACTCCAACAGCTCTCGCTGTTTCAAATTTGTGTAATCATATACACAATGAAATTGAATAGGATAATTTTTGCATTGGGATTTTTATGGACTTATCAAAAGCATTTGACATCATTGACCACATATTGTAGTGAAAGCTCTACTTTTATGGTGTTAGAGGGTTTACATTAAATTGGTTTGATAACTACTTGTCTGACAAAAAAATAGTATGTGGTGGTCAATGGTGCTAAATCTTTCATACAGCTAAGGTTCTGTACTGGGCCCTTTTTTTCTTCTTTTCTATATAAACGATATAATCAAATCTTCTTCATAGTTTTCCCTGTTTGCTGATGATACAGGTGCTCTTATGAGTAATAATAATATACAAATGCTTGTCTCATCAGTAAACAGGGAAATTTAAAAAGTTTCTTTATGGTTTAAAGTAAATAAACTAGCTTTGAATATTACCCAAAAAAGTCGTATTTAGGTCGAGGAACAGGAAAACGCCCAATAATGTATTACCTGTATTGAAAAATAAGTCAAAAAATATCTTGGAACCGGCGGGACTTGAACCTGCATCTACTGCTTGCCGATCCATCACTAGTCCATGGCACAGTCACGATGAAGTAGAAACAAATACCCAAGCTCTCCTGATTCATTCTGACTTCTTAATATTCATTAGTCCGCCATAGGACAATATAAGTATTTCCCGAATATAGTTGCAGGTATTTGGGTATTTGTTTCTAGTTCATCGTGACTGTGCCATGGACCAGTGATGGCCTGGTGGTAGAGTCGCTGCCCGGCAAGCAGTAGATGCAGGTTCAAGTCCCGCTGGTTCCAAGATTTTTTTCTGACTTGTTTTTAAATACAGATCGATCAATCGATCTTATTTACTGGGTGTAAGCCACAAATATGTTTAAATAATTGAAATTTCTCCCAGGAAGCATTACATTTATAAAATATAAAAAATGTATTACCTGTTGTTATATCCAATTTAGAAAAATTAAGATAAGATAAGATTTCTAGGTGTTACAATTAATGAGTCTTTGGATTGGAATGTGCATATTTTAGACATTTCTAAGACACTTGATAAATATGTTGGTCTCCTCTCTAAATAGAAGTTTATATTGCCTATTATTATTATTTTTATAATAGCCTTGTTTTACCGCATCTAAACTACTGCAACTATATTCGGGGAAATACTTATATACTAAGATCTTTTACAGAAAAGTCTCTAAGAAATATAACGTAGTCACAAATTCAAAGTCCAAGTATACCACTCTTTAAACAGATGAAAATCTTGTCTAAATACGATTTAATGACATTAATTAATCTTTAATTTTTGTCTTATGTACTCTGTAAGACATACAATTTTTCCTGAGAAGTATAGTAATATGTTTATTAAAAACTCAAATATCCATTCAATGCCACTCGTCAAAAAAACACATTTTCATCAACCCAAGATAAGATTTAATTCTTTACTTAATTCATTAAATGTTGCTGGCGTGAAGAAATGGAACCAATTACCCACTTCTTTAAAATTAAGTTGTTTTTTTTTCAGTTTTAAAAAGCTTTGTCAAAATACCTATTTTAAAATTTGTAACAATACAGTATTTCGTGTACGTATGTGTGTATGCCGTATTTTTTTATGTGCGCGCGTGTGTGTGTGTGTGTGGGTATGGTGACTTAATCAAATTTAATTTAATTTGTTTTAACGTGGGAACCCTATTTATAAGCAATTTGGTCCATTGTGGTCCTGACCATATATTTACTTTGTATTTTGTATGTTTTATGTATTCTATTTTCTATTATATCTTTTGCTTTTACATGTATATAGGTTAATGAATTCAATTCAATTCAATTCAATCCTTATAACCTAGAATAATCAAAGCAGTATACCAATTATCAAATAACAAAAATGGCATGTTCTTTGTACATGGTGCTCCTGTCAAGTAAAAGAGACACTGCATGGTATAATGAGAAATTGTTCACCATTCTATGCAGCGTCTACACACAATTTCATATTCCTGCACCACCATTAGTATGGCATTCGATAATTATGTCTGGGGTTGCCAAAGTAACCAATAACCTTTTGCTTCTTGTACCGTTGCGGTCTTCTAACAATTCCTGTTTGACATGAGCGTCATGAGCGTTGATTAATATTTTTCAACTAAAAACGCTTTGGTAACAACACAAAGCGATTAGCAAGTCCGACGTTCGGCGATCGGGAGTGCATGACAAGTATGAATATGATACTAAAATATAGCCGTCAGGTGCAATTACTCAACCAATTACACGCGTCAGTCATAGCGACCTCTATTTAAACTCTTCTAAAGTGAATCGCGGTTCTACTGAGTAGGCCTAATCACACATTAGAAAAAGTGCACTGAAGTTTGATTGAAGTTGATTTAATCCATTTAATCCTGTTTGCTTGCAACAATATCGATAATTTGATAGTCTAAAATGTGAGAAATTCAGAACAGAAAACATATTCTTCAATGTTGAAACACAGAAAAGTCCAACTTCTACGAGTAAATAGAAACTATTTCCGTGCTTGAGTCTAAAAAGAACAAGTTCTCTTGCAATAGATTCGTTATGAACATTTTGAGTGTAATATCGAACGTTGCTGCAAAAGTTGATAATGAAATCATTTATCGGCAGTGTACCGGTAATCAAGCTCACAAGCAAACCACTCTTTAATTAAGTCAGATCATAGTGAGTCACTTTGAGGGATGGCATACTGCCTACCGACTTTCTCATGTGTGGAATTCAACAGTCAAGCGGTTTTGGTTTACGACTGACACGTCTCAACGTAATTAACCAATGACATTAGTGCATCACCAGTGACCGGCTTTACCACTGTTTACATATATTTATCCAAAGTGAGAATGAATTTATAATCAATATGAATTTATAGCTACATGTTTATCACTTAATTAATCCATCACCCTATATAATTTTGTTGACATCCACTGGCACGACGCGACTGCCCCTTATGCATTTTTTCACCGCAGCCTTCAATTCATTCGATCTCAACCAGTAAATAATAGGATTAGCAATCATATTTATATTATACAACGCTACTCCAATGCTTTTCAAAGTCGGATTTCTATGGGCTGTCATAAGCCCAGTCACTGTAATCGGCAATGAGAGAGAGATTGAGGTGAGGTAAATGGCTGCGAATGTTTTCAGTACACGGCGATTCTCTCTCAACCGCTGCTCGTGTACGCCCACACAGCATCCCATCGAGCGTGACCGCGTCAAACCGCGGTAAAGAAGTGCGTAACAGATTCCGGTGATGACAAAAACCACAAAGATAGCAACAGGTATCCAAAACCCCGAATTACTCGCTACGAATTCGATGCACGGAAAAGAGCCAATTACCCACGCCAGCGCACAGGCGAAGATGCATCGAGTTGTTGTCACGAGAATCCTGACACCGAAGGGGTCGACGTGAACGGTTACGAAACGGTAGACGGCCACAAGAAGGATGTTCAAACTCGAGATAACCGAACAAGAACTCCAAATCGTTTCGCAAATCTTGTAAATCTGTATGTGATATAAGGGAAAAACATAATCAATATCTTTTAAAGAACATTCTTAATGGACTATTACGGAGTTGCTTCTGATATGCACGAATTTGTTCTCTATTGTTTACCCTGCTTTCGTAGTCAATTATTATGCAATTGTTACAACCTGGGTTTGGCAACCCTCGGGTTCTACTGCATTATCTAGAACAATGCAATGGGATTTCCATATATAATAAGGTAGCACCTTCTTTTTAACTAGCCGTACTATATTATCTTCTAGAATTCCATTCTACTCAGTTTGTTTCATTGATGATTGTTTGTTTTACCTAGTTGACTGCTAAGAAAGCATGTGTGTATGCGTGTACGTAAGCTCTAGGGGAGCTATCTCCGAGGGTTTGGTAATGCCGATTAATGCCTTTTTAATACCGAAAGGCACTAGCGCATCGACTTGACTTGGTTTCGCACCCAGGAGCTCTGGTTACGAGACCAATGCTTTTCCACTGAGCCATCGCATCTCCTCATGCTAATTTTCAGTTGCACACTTTCAACTTACAATACTCGAATGCCTGAGGGCAATGAGAAGGATCGCAGTCGGAGCTGTGACGAAGTCTATTAGCGCCATGTTGAAGGTAAAGATGTTATGCTGTTTCCTCAGTCTCGGTGAACCGACGATGAAGAGGAGGATGAACCCGTTGAGGAGCATCGAAACCGTGATCTCGAGAATGCCCAGGATATCCAAATAATTGTATCTGGATTCCTGCGAAGGAAAGTCACCTTGCGTGTTGTTAGGCGTAAAATTAGTCGCTGCAGACATCATCTTGAGTTTTATTCGCCTGATGAAGCTTGGTAAAACTTGACCAATATAGGACTCTTGGTTTTAACTGATTATCTGCTTTGGTCGACTAATGTAACAAAAAGCGGAATGCTATATACAGTCGACTTTTGTCAAATGTACAATGTGTACATAAAGTAAACTCCTAAACAATCTCTTAGTCTTGTACAAGTATATAAATCCGTAGGAGATGAAGAGTTGAAAGCGAATGACTCAGTTAACTTTAAAAAATCATAATCATCGACGAAACACGGATTCGGGTTGCACTTCGCATTAAAAAAAATCAATATCTCACCCAGGCTAACGTTGCTGGAAACATTTATCACAAAAATATGATCAATTTTGTTTGATTGTAATGAAAAAGCCTTCGACAATAAGTAAAAATGCCATACAACACCGACTATGAATACCAATAACAGGAGTAAGGATCAGAACTATTCAAATAGACATGCTCCTTTTTTAAGCCTACTAATATTAAATACGATATTTCCTCTTGTCAAACATATTATATTTGAAGTTACCGTGGTAACCGAATGCTCTCAGAGGGAAACGAAGATTTACCCGTTATTCAGAATGGCTTCTTTTTGGACATTCATAATAACGTTGATGGTTATATTATGAGCTGACTGTCGATCTTTACAAAGGATTTGTGTCAATCATTTAAGAACTCATATGAACGTAATAGCACGCTTTGTCACTTACAGAACTGCTGATACTTTTCACACTTTGTCAATAACGTTATATTGTGTCTATTGTGAATCTCTTTGCATTTCATTACTTTTTTGATTGAGTGAATAAGACCTGACATTCATGCTTTACACAAACAATATAGAACGTTATCGTCTTTTTCCTAATCCATATTACTTCCCTTTTTCTCTTTCATTACATCTGTCAAGAAAAATGTCCCCCTTCCATTTCTGACAATTCCTTTATTTTTCTATACATTGTAACTTGATCGCAATGCCCTGTTGTATTCCCTGTAGAAAGCATTTCAAAAGATGACGCACGTGAATATTGAACTTGTTTTAGATCGATATTTTGAAAGTCTTTACAATGATCGTGTTTTTCGTCTTTTTGAGACAGATTTATTCTATTTTGTCATTTTATTGTACAGGATGTGCTGAGGATGAGTTTCCATGCAGTCATTCATGTATACCGATAGAACTACGATGTGACACGAACTGTGATTGTGAAGTAGACTGCGCTGATATGAACGGATGCGGTGAGTTTTTGTTTTCTTTTCCTTGGTGGAGGGTTTTTTCTTTTCTTCTTCTTTATTTTTTTGAGTGGGTAATTTAGTTTCCCGTATATATATATAAAGTTGTCACCAATTTTCTGTTTTTTCCGCTCTCTCTTTCTGTCCAACTCACTCTTTTTCTCTCGCACCTTCTCTTCCCATTTTTCTACCTTCCATTTCCCTTTCTTATACCAAAGTTGTGTACCAAATCGACTGGAAACTACAATACAATAGAATTTTAATTTTTTGTTATTCTTGTGAAACTATACGACCCGTGTATCTTAAAGGAAATCAAAATAATAAACTGGAAAATGAGAACACTCCTATTTCAATGTTAATTATGTTTAGTTAAAGTTATATTTATATTTGAGAGGTTTTGTAACGTGACTTTTCTTTTAAGATACTAAGTCCTATAGAGTTGATATAATAATAATAATAATACATGAGATTTATATTGCGCCATTATCAATTTTAATTAAATGCTCAAGGCGCTTCAAAATATTAGGCAACACATTACATCATGACAAAGAATCGTGTACATTTACATAACAAAGAAAAATACAAAAATGAAAGAATGAATGAATGTCTGTGAATGAATATATATGTTGATGTAGGCTATATAAAGTCGACGTATGTATTTATCGTTTTGTATATCTAATTTCTGTCTACAGAGGCGTTCCCATGTTTGGAAGGATATGAAAAGTGCACCAAGAGTCATTACTGCATAGCTAAACACCTCTGGTGTAATTTCGTGGATGACTGCGGAGATAATTCGGATGAAGAATTATGCTGTAAGTAGCCAAAATAAAGATAGTATAATAATTAAGTAATATTGACTGCCTTCAGGTCAATACGACATAATATATTGCCCGAACCGAAAGTGAGGGCGATATATGACAAGTCGTGTTGCCCTGAATTAGGAAGTCAATATTAATATTATTAACCAAATCAGACATCTAGAGCAAACAAGAAACTTTTAATATCTTAAATTATGTAAAATACAATAGCCTACACTGCACAGGGTTTCCTAGCTTGAAAAGTTGCAAAAACATCGTCAAACCAGCACTGTGCATCCAGTGGTTGACGAATTTGTTGATACACTGCGAACAGTGTGCCTTGGGTGTTATTATTACGTCACAATAGAGTGCGCGCAAAGTGCGCAGGTTCTCATACGCGTAATAGATGCGCAATGAAAAATACAATTGACCCGGATGTTGGCTCTACATTATTGCCCGCTAGTTTAACACGCATTTTGCCATTGACTTTTCTGATCGGGCAATAATATTTGTTCATTAGTTAACTGTGTATTATTATTGACCGGCAAATTACACACACAATCCCATTGACTTTGCTGAGCAGTCAATATTTTTTTTCACCCGTAGTTTTGTTAGCTTATCAATTAAACTTCGAGAGCAATAACATTTGAAAATTGCCCTGCTCAGATGTCTGATACGGTTAATAATATTATTTATGACGAATTCGTAGAGAGATTGTCCGTATATGAGAAATACACTGCCCCGCTAAAGACAAAAGTTCTTTGAATACGCAATAATGCACACAATAATACTTATTGTGATTAAAATATCCTTCCACGTCCAATTTGCCTTATAGCATGAAGTCACGAATGGATTAGTTTGATCAAGGCTGGCTCAGATATGATAAAGAGTATTGCGTTTGATTCTTATCCCGTTCTAACTCAAAACTGAAATACTAAAGTTATAATCGTCTTGTTGCGCGACCCATTCTCCTGCGACTATTGTTTCCTCGGTCAATTTCCTCTACACTAACCGATTTCCTAACTTCAACATTGGAACCAACACTATACCTAACCCTAACCCTAAACCCAAACCATATCTCGATCGAAACCTAAGCGTTTAACTCTATACTTTGGACGATATCGAGCCCGGAGCTATTGTTACCGGAACATAGGTCTGATCACCTAGTCACAGATATCTGTTTCTGACTCAATTACATATTAAATTTCTCAACCTTTAAAGATCATCCTGATTGCTGGAAAGGTGAATTCCAGTGCTCCAACAAGCAGTGTATCAACACGTGGTTTGTGTGTGATGGGAGTCAGGATTGCATTGATGGAAGCGACGAGGCACGCTGCGGCGAAGGTAGGATAAACATTCACTTAAACGGACGTTTAAAGAGGACAACGGAAGTCCTCCGTTAACGGTACAAGTTCCACATCAGTGTTCAGTGACATTTGAGCCACGCTGCTCGGTTCGCCGCTGCTTATAAACTGTGTGCACAGACCTGATACATATGACATCAATTTCTCTTTTTTTTTAAATATTGCAAGGTCTTTTGTGTGTTAGCCTTGAAAATCGTGACCGTAACCTTTAAATTTCTGGACTACTTAAAGACGAATTATTTTCCTCATGCGATGAATGATGACATCCCTACAGATTAATCCACTTTGCATATTTTGGGTCTTGTTATGTTTGAAAAACAAATGGCAAGTTTTGGGGTCGTAAATGGCCAGTATATCCACCACATTCAACTGTATTTTTGAAAATCTTTCTCAAACCCTCAGAACATTACGTTCTCTGTGAAAATGGTAAAAAGGTTTACGAACACGAATGGTGTGACCGCCTAGTGGACTGCCCGGATAATGAAGCAGATGAAACCAACTGCGTTTGTACCGCGGATGAATACAGGTGCCCTAATGGCAAGTGCTTGCGACCCTCGGTGCGGTGCAACGGTGTCTGTGATTGTAAATCTTGTGAGGATGAAAAAGAATGCGGTAAGTGACATTTAGTGTAGTAAGAATATTATAAATCCCTTTATGGAAAATGGAGGAATTCTGATGTTGCATTTTATGTATAAATTACACCTCTTTTATTTGTTCTGTCCTTCCTAGAAAGGAGGGTAGAGCCCCCGCCCGCCTACCGCCCCCCTTCCTGTCCACATCCACCCCTACGTAACTGTTCCGATGTGGTTTATATTGGGTAGATGTAATACCATCATTGACGATGTTTGAGCAAAATTATTTCGGTTTCGCTTTTCTAGGATTGTTACGGGTTTTTTTTAACAAACCCTTTTCCAAAAATCCATGATCCGCCTCTGTTTAATACCCTAATTTTCTAATTTTCTTATTTTCTCTTGCTTGATCTTTTCCTGCTTATTTACTCTTTTGATTTGGCAGCGGATGAAGACATGTGTAATTATGAGACGAATGGTATCCTCTGTCAGATAGCAAACAACAAACCATCGAGGTGCGTCAGGAAAGAATACATCTGCGATGGATTTGGTGACTGCCCCAACAAAGCCGATGAGTTCAACTGTCGTAAGTTCACCTTTTATTCTTCAAAAATACCTCAGTCACACCAACGAGACCGACAAAAAACCAAAAGCAGACCGATCAAATAGTTACTTTACCTCTTGTGGCTAAAATTTGATCGGTTTGGAATGGCGATCAAATTTGGGTTGCAATGGATTGTGCTGCCTTAGTTTGCCTTTAACCAAGAGAAACGAACGAAAATAAAGGGCGCAATGGAAGAAATATGGAGAGTTTATTTCATTTTGAACTGCAATATTGAGTATACACGATTATTAACTATTCAGTCAAGTTGATGAAAGTACTTGAATGTATCTAACATTCCAGAAAATGTCCAATAGTTCTATGCCTTCCCGATGCTACAGCTGTCACCTTCTCTGTTGTGAGATCATAATTATATGTTACCATATTTTACCGTATAGTGTAGGATTTAAAGACGGCTACTCCTCGGAATATATCGCTCATACACTTGTCCCTAGGATATCCACCCTAGGAATACCACCCTTGAACAGCCAACCCTTGAAAAACTGTCCCCGGACAACTATCTCCTAGAATGAGAAGTTTATTAACCAGTGAGGAGTTGAATTGGGTAGTTTTCCTAATTTTGTTGTTGTTGATGTGTTCGGCCATGTGGTAAACCTTGCATATTTTGACCCTCTTTCCATCATATTCAGAATTGCCAGGCAACACAACGGGCCACTGTGACCCGGAAGGGAACCCTCCTTACATGATGTGTGATATCAAAGATGGCGCCGACGATCCTCGATGTTTGCCTGCACTGAAAGTCCAGTGTGACAAATACCGACGACCACACTGCATGTTTGGCTTCGACGAACAGACTTGCAGTAAGCAGCCTACATGTTTTTTTATGTTGCTAGTTCCAAAGATAAAACAAACAAACATACATACAAACAGGCAAACGAAAAAACTAAAACTCTTAGGTTTTATAAAGATTAAAGTAGAATGCGTACACCCAAGCTTCTTTCCTTTTGTCCGAAAACCACTAGATAACAGATTTGTTGTTATACGCAACTTGTTAAATATTGCAAAAGATTTACACGTCCTGGAACTAGAAACTATTTTGGTAATTACTTTTTCAAAACACTGCTTAAATAAGATTCAATTCTAGAAATGAAATCGACACTTATGCATCAGCTTTCTCATGAGGTTAGATAATTACAATCACTAAGTAGAACTGACTTCGAATATTGCTCGTTAGTAATGCATTTGAAGTAAAGACTTTTTTCAAAATTACCGAAGGCAATTGCAATAGCCTTTTCCATCACCTATCAACATGTACCAGCATTACAATGACGTTTTATGTATGACGTTCTATGTAATCCGAGCAAGATTTCTGTAGGATTATACAATGGGATTGAGTTTACTTCTCGAGAGTCTTTTCGATCGGGTTTCGAGTATCATGGACGTTTCAATGGCAAAATAGGCAAAATAGTCCGCTCATGACAATTTCCATTTAGCCTACTGCAAAGTTCTTTAATGTTATAATCTTTGCTCCTGTTTACAACCTTAAGTTGCTGTGCCATTGAGCTGAATGAGGCAGGATACACTTTTTAAAATAAGTTATCCCTCTCCTGCTCTTTTTGCTCCGCTTTTCCAGATGCGACTCGCCCTTGTGATCCCGAGGTAGAATATGAGTGCCCGTATGGGAGATGTATCGACCTAACAAGCCGATGCGACGCACAACTGGATTGTTTTGATTTCTCCGACGAAGCCAATTGTGGTAAGTTGTGACCAGCAGGACCGTACAGCTCAACCTAATTTGTAATGAAACCCCCTCTTGTACCACCACCACCACCACCAACACCACCAACACCACCACCACCATCACCCCATCATAGTTTCTTCGGCAAAGTTACACAATTCAACACTGTGTGCGAATCAGTAAAAGCATCATAAAAAGAGGGGGAAGAGATAAACAAGCGAATAGTGAGTACCACTCAGGAAAGGGGGGTCGCGGGGCTCAGAAATACAATGGCAAATGATGATATTTACGCACTCACAAACAATGAAGGGTAGTTTCGACATTCATGACGTTTTCACTTTCCCATCTTTCGTAATTTATTCCACTTCAGATTTTTTGACACGTAACATGTTATGCAACCACTGGAAAACACAAAATTATAGCATTTTCAATATTTACATGGCTTACTCGAATATTGCTTCGGCACTAGCCTAGGTCACCCAATGCCCTGCAGAAGTGTTGATGTGGAATATTTACCCCAAAATATAATGACTCACATTTTTCGTGAATGAACAGAAGCAAATGGGGTCTATTTCTCATCGTTTTTATTCAGATGCTTTAATTTCTGATTGAGCTTGTCGATTCTTTGGATTATTCATCTCCATATACAGATACCTGATTTTCTTTCCTGATTTTGGTTCTCCCATGTAGAGTCGTTCGAGTGTCCATCGGGAACCTGGAAGTGTCACAGTGGACAGTGCATCCCTGAGAAACAGAAGTGTGATTACACACCGGATTGCTTTTACGTCAATGGGACTGTTGATTCGTCTGATGAAGACAAATGCGGTAAGACCTGGCCACGCGCACATATTTTTCTTCTTACATTGCTTAAGTGCTGATGTTAATTGAGACCTTATTCATTGTCTATTACTGTTTTAACCGCAACTTCTTTTTTTTGGGTCTGACATTATTCACCTCTCTGATTAATAAAGTATTCAATTTATCGGCTAAATTTTTGTACATGTACCATGTTTACTACAGTAAATGTAGATAAAGTGGCATTATGCTCTATAGGGTAATGACTAAGAATCAGTCTAAACCACAAGCTATGCCCTATAAAACAGTCAATGACTATTCATTATTTTGGAAGTCTTTTTCTCTTACGATTGAATTTCCTTCCAAACTGTTGGAGAAAAGGCAGTGGGAGATTTCAAGCAAACAGTTTTTCATAATGTTTTGTCTTTCTTTGAATGTTCCTTCTTCCTCTTTCTGGTTGCTGACACACGTACTGACAGAAGACGAAGATACAAAGTGGTGTTGCCTGTAACAAAGAACAATTTCAATTCGGTGAAATACATGTCACTTTATGTCTTTCTATGTGACTTGGTACTTCTTCTCTATCATGCCATGTTTAATATCTAGTAGTCCCATATATAAAATCCGATGTTGTCCCTCTTGTAACTTGTCCAGACTATAAGATCTTTGGATGCAAGGAGGGTGAGTTTAGATGTCACAGCGGTCAGTGTATACCTCAGGATGAAGTGTGTTTCTTGGATACTACGATGAAGAAAGGATGCAAGGATCGCTCACATCTTAATAATTGTGGTAAGCTATGCTGATTATTATTGCTCAGTTATGTAGTCGATAAGATAATAGCATGAGTATGAACGTAATATTATAACTGCAGTATAATTTTCGGTTATCAAGATCAACTTTGACTGCTTTCAACAATCTCGCCGACGACTACTGCTGTTGATACTAGGAACTTTTAGATTTGCACGACGAGAACGTGGACTGCTGCGTGGACATCCTATTAAGGCAATGTGACGTCCTTTTAAGGCACTGCCGGCACTGCCAGTGCCTTAAAAGAACGTCACATTGCCTTAAAAGGATGTACACGTAGCAGTCCACGTTCTCGTCGTGCAAATCTAAAAGTCCCTAATACTACTATACTACTACTACTACTACTACGACGACGACGACGACGACGACGACAATAACAATAACAACTGTTACTATTGCAACTACGACGACGACGACGACTTCTTCTATTACTAAAATATTGGTATTAATACTTCCCAAATTTCTAAAGAAAGTTATTTCATTTAAAGTCGATTTGCCAATTAATGAAATGAATAATTATAGTTGCATTATTGCAGTTAGAATATAATCATATTAGTTTTAGTGTGCATGAATGTAATATTTGAAATATTGCAGATGTGTTAGAAATAGTGAAGTTACCAAATTCATTCTCCGTCGGAGCATGTGTCGGGTCGCCATCGTTGTACATTATGGCAGATTGCTTGGTACATATACATAAATCTGGATATTATTACCATATTTGCAATAAAACCATATACTGAACCTATAAAATATATGAATAGAAATAAATTTGTTTGAAATTCGAAATAATTAAATGCTATGAGTGGAAATTGCATAGCCAGATGGGTAGTGTATAGAAACGTACACACGATGTCGCATTATTGACCATATCTGTCATTCTAAATGGATATCTGTTTTTTTACTGCTTTGTTCAGCAAACCGGACTTGTCGCGAGAACGAATTTAAATGCCGCAATGCTCATTGTGTCAATGTGAGTGATGTATGCAACGGAGCTGTAGATTGTCTACCCTACTGGACAGATGAAGATTTCTGTCGTAAGTACTTTTTTAACATCCAATTCTGCCGTTTGATAAACAGACAGTATGGTACTAAATATATGATCCTTGCATGGTATGCTGGAATTGATGTTTGCGTCTGAGACACATGCCTCGTAGACATTTGGACCAAACACAGTACCTAACCCTAGCATAGTGGCTCGTTATGACGCGGCAAAACCGAGGTTTTTGTTTAATGATGACATAAAGTGTAATACGCGTCACGTTTCTCTATCTTTTAACACAGACCTCAGTCTTCAAATTCAAGTTTGATGTCGAAAGCTGGTGTTGGTGTCGTGAAAACACCAACACCAGCCACAACACCGAACTTGAAATCATGCTGGTGTTGAGGTTGACTTCGGAAAATGTGACGCATTTCCGGCTTCTGTTTTGAGGGCTGGTGTTGAATATCGTCTGTTGAACCGATGCTCGCATTTGGTGTTGACGATTTACATGTAATTTTCCCATTCACCAACACCAGCCCGTAGGGCTTGCTAAATTCGTGATTTCAAGTGCGCTATTGGTGTTGGTGTTGACTGTTGACGCATACCGCAGCTAACAATGCGGGAATCTGTGACAAATCTCACGATCACGCCACGTTAAAATCCAATGTACAGTAAAAATGACTGTAAATCATAGGAGCTGTATGTTATTTAAGAGAAATTGGATTTTCTCTATTTATTTTACAATATGATTTTAGATTTTATATTCTGTATGATGAAATTTGAATGCTCTTTCTCACTGATTCCACTTTCATCGTCGAGACTTCTCGCGTGAAGGTGTGAGGTGTTTAGATATCATTAACGTGATCGGTATCGTCCTTCTAAACTGACAACCGGTGTTGGAGCTCTGTTCAGCGGCCTTTCCGCACTCCTCAACACCAACACCAACACCAACACCAACACCGAACTTGAATATGCGCAAGTCCTTCGTTGCGCGTAGTTAACATTCATTCTACACGTTAAAATAACCGTGGCGGTTTTTTTTGCGGCGGTTTACCGCGCCTTATCTGAACAAGTCTTAAGACACTTACCTCCTTGCCATCATAATAGTCTTTCAACAAAAATGATATGAATATTCTGATCCTTTATTGTATTTTCATCTTTTAGCCCACGAGTGCGGACCTGCAGATTTGTGTATATGCAACCATACACAGATGAGCTGTATCAACGCTGGACTTGAATCCTTCCACAATTTCTACGTCGAAGAACAGATCTCGGAAATGTAAGTGATCATAGAATAAAGCTTGATTTTTTTCTCCAAACAACCAACAAAAAGGACATGAAGAATGAGATTTCCATTTTTAATAAAATGAATTTGATTTGGTTGAGTTGGTATAAAGCTTACGGGTAACTCCCCAAGACCAGTACTCCGGACAATTCCCGGTTGCATGTGTACTTGAACTAGTCATGGTCATCGACAATATATATCTTTTTTTGTCCGGGAAAATTTGTCCCAAACTTTTGATTGTGTCCTAGAATCGAAAGGGGTCAAGTACCAGTAATAAATCGCAATACACATTTCCTATGTGTATGTGTAATTAGGTTTTCACAGATGGAGTTCAATCAGTTATGATTATTTATGTCTTGGACCGACCTCTGACGTCACCATCCGAAGACATGAACCTGGGTTCGTCAGAGTCAGTTTAATAATCGAAAACAAAGAGCTGACCGAGTAAACTTTACCCCGAGACCAACTCACATTGGAGGCGAGTTGGCTTAGTCGGTAAAGCGTCTGACTGTTGAACTAAAGATCGTGGTTCGAAACCTAGGTGGATGACTGAAGCCTGCCTTGTATGTTAACGTGCCCCTTCCCTGTTTCATAGACGTAGGCTTTGTTACAGTGGAAAACACTCCGTCCCTCGGAAAGGCCGTTAAATGGAGGTCCCGTGTATAGGAGAGTCACCACCTTTGCACGTGGAGATCTCATTACATTATGCGTATAAGAGAAGGGGAAATCCCGGTGTAGTGGTCCACCTGCACACCCCCAATCAGTAAATACTGGGAGGAGAGATCCGACTCGGTCGCAGTGATTCAGTTCGCTTTTCGCCTTCCAGGCACAGGTGACGCCAAATACTAAATAATAATAATAATAATAGCATCTGTTTTCTGATCTTTACAGAAATCTGAGTGGGAACAGGATTCAAATCTCAAACGAGGTCCTTTCTGGGCTTCCCGGTCTGCTTCGATTGTGAGTATTTTTATGTGGCTTCCAACATTTGCTGATGTACTATTCCATGCACATAATTGCTTCCCAGTCTAGTATATAACTACAATTTAGACCTTCCACTGATCCCGAAATTTCATCACTTGTTGTTTTAGGTTGGCGTGCAGGAAATGTTCAATACGTTATAAAGAAAAAGACCTCGATGCCTGTTTTTATTTTCCTATTAGTTTCTACATGAATGCATTTTCTCTGTCGAACATGATTCTTTGCTTTGTTAGGCCAAGGGGTGATATTCAAACCTCATACATCCTTTATTGCACTTGATACTTCCACTGACAAATAGTTGTTCTGAAGTGTTAGTCATATGCCTATGCCTGCTTGATTAGCCATGAGCATCTGAATATATCACTTCTATTTATTAGAATCTAATTCCATTCTTTCTTGCAGAGACTTGTCAAACAATAGCTTAAATGACATCGGAAATGATACGTTCAAGGGTTTAACCAATCTCAGATATTTGTAAGTAATAAATACTCTTTTACATGTTCCTTACATTATTTTCAGTTTCACCCTTCTCTCTTCTTCTATTTATCTTACCCTTCTTATTTATCTTTTCTCCCCTTCCAGTTTCACATTGATTTTTATGATTTTTTTGTACTATTGCTTTACAAACGACTTAAGTAACTAAGTGCCATACATGGGACATGGTTGTGTCTTTGTCGAAATATATTTTCCCGTGTGAATAAATATATCCTTGCTATAATATTTTGGCCACCGTGCACCATCTTTAAAAATATACTTCATCCTGAATAAAGTTCTCAATGTGTATTTTGGGACGTTGATTAGCAATACTTTACATTTTAATTTATTAATTTTTACTTACTTACAAAATTTTTAATATGAAGTTCGATATACATTCTCGATGATTTTCGAAATTATTAAACTGAGTCAATCGATTTCATACTGTTGTTATTATTATGACTATTATTCTATATTATGATATTCTTCTAATCAATCCAAAATAAGACATTTACAGTAAGGTGAACAGTTTGAAAATATAGTCGTTTAATTCAGTCGACGACCAACTGCATTTGCCCATCAAGTTGGAAAAATGATGTACATTTTACAGAATCGAACATATTAAGGAGGACATTATCTTGTCTGAGGTGCTATTTTTTTTCTGAGATAAAACGAAAGATAGTTAAATGCATTTTGTTTATTTTTTACGACAGGAATTTAGAAAACAATAACCTCAGAGTGATTCGTAGACAGACTTTCAACGGTTTGGAAGGTCTTCAGACCCTGTGAGTATATGATCATATTTATATAAACATCTGAATCTCTGGACTACTCGATTAGTTTTAATTTGATTTTGATTTGATTTGATGTTGTATTCCAATAATTAAGTCTACAAATTATTTGGTTATTCCGAGATTGGTATGGACTATGGACAAACACCAAAGGGGTAGCAAAAGTATCAGACAACATTAAACTGAAAATAAGGAAGAGTTTGAAGTATACAGATGAGTAAAATTGAACCAAAAAAAGAAGAAGATTAGGAAGATGAAGAGGTTTGAAGATATAAAATAAACGGGAGAATAAACGTGAACACCAACACGCCTTGTTCAGATACGATGCGGAAAACCGCGGCGGTTCTGTCTTTATGATGATGTAAGTGTAAGACGCTTATATTAGCATTTTGTATCTTATAAGTGCTTCTGTATCTCCGATAACATTTTACAAAAAATTGATAATAACGTCGTGTTGTTAGTTCTTGCTCCTTTTCTTAAACACGTATAATAATAATAATGATTATAGGCATTTCTGGCGCCGTCTATCTAGAAGTTCTATGCCGAGGCGCATTAATTATTACCCCGGCTTTAGCCTAGCTGCCATTACAGCGCTCTAGCATTTCAAGGCATTAATTCCTGCCAGGTACCCATTTACCTCACCTGGGTCGAGTGTGGCAAATGAAGATTAATGCCTTGCCAAAGGACATTAGTGCCGTATCTAATTCTCTTCTAACACTCAACAAACTATAATGTCAATGATTCCTGATGATTTATCTTCATTTTCATCATTGCTTCTTTATTTTCTAATCCGGACAGACGACTCGGAGGAAACAACATCTACATGATAGAGCATCATGCTTTCGAAGGGCTAAGGAATATCACAACGCTGTAAGTATATGCCTTCTTTAGATTTACTTGTTTCCAGTGCTATAGACGCATACCAGTCATTTATAGTGAAATAACATTTTTTTCCAAAAGTATTACTGTTATTTTTTTGGTAGATTTAACATAAGTATATTCCATATTTTCTATTAAAATCACCACTACCTTTCTATAATTAACTACTTATTAAGGATTTTGGGTTAAGCGCTATATTTAGAATCCCTCAATATTCCAACATTTTCCTCTTATGCACAGACTAATCACTGATGCCACGACACACTTTTACATGCACGTGCATTGCCCATCTTGTTCAAAACTTTCAGCAAGCAGATAATTATCACATTTGATCCTCAAACTCTTTCGATACCTATTATATTTCTTCAGAGACTTGAGTAACCAGAATTTGACAGAGATCCCAAATGCCGCGTTCGTAGGACTATACCGGCTTCACTTCTTGTGAGTATAGATTATGTTTTACTACAATTATTACTTTTAGTGATGGAATAAAAAGATGTAATCTTCTGTTGGTAAAGACAAACCGAATGTTTTTGTATCCGTGACGAGTCCTTCTGTTCCAATGCTTAATATATTGGCAATGAAGTAGAAGTGGAAACGAAAACTCGTATTAATTTCTTAGTACACGATGCAGAGTGGTAACAAAGATTGTGAGAACTTTAATAGTTAGACAATCATTAACTTGTTAAATGTTGAAAGTTGGCGAATATATATGAATGCTCACTTCACAGTACCCGCCATTCGTGTAATATTTAAGATATCCATGGGATGTTATCGTAGTTTTTTTTTTAATTCACATGTGCAAACTTACAATGTTAGTATACAGTAATTAGTGACATTAGGTGATAAATATGTATCTACCCTCCTTATAAGCTATTGAATGTAACATCCTATAGCCAAGCGCATTTGACTTAATCGAATATCATCCAAGTGTATTCTTCTTGATATAACGTACAGAAGTAAACTTTTTGAGATGTTAATGAGATTTATAAAAGCTGTTTATAAAAGTTGTTTAGCGTCGATTAGAATCTAAATGGTATTCTTTGTCCATGTCACGTGCAGAGACCTTTCAGCCAATCACATCGTAATGGTACCAGATGGCGCTTTCTATGGTCTATATCAACTCAAGAAACTGTGAGTAAGACAATGTTCAGGTACAACATGTTAGAAATGTCGTGGTTTCTCCTTCAGCGTATGTCCCTTAAGTGAAAGGAACAAAATATGTTTTTGCAACAGTTACTCCCAAACAGTACATGGCATTCTGTTTAAATTTGGTCAGTCCTCACCAACCTGCATCATCATCATCATCATCATTTAATCAAAAGGTTCTAGCGAAGGAATCTGCATTAACGTTCAATTAGACATGATGCTTTTAAAACCGTAAAACCTCCTTCCTCATCTTCTTCTCAACCCCACATGCAGTCATCCTTTTGTAATATTTTCTGTTACCCCGATCTCTCACTTCTTTTTTGACATTGTCTACTCTTTGTATTGTGACCGTGTTCTCCGATCTTGTCATGTAAAGTACTCTCTTGTCCCGTTCTCGTCTCTATTGGCACCCCCTTTCCCCTTATTTGTCGTTCCTTTTTTGTAGTTACGAATTTGTTAATTTAATTACTCATCATTCCTAACTATCATTTGAGGGGTCCACAATTGTACAAATATTTCTTCTTAGTGGATCCCTCTGTTTCCAATATGTATTCCTTAATTCTTGTAAATATTTATAATTGATTTGTAATGTTTTGTTGGAAACTGAAATAAAATTGATTTGAATTGAATTGAATGTGACTACTTTTATAAGCGTTTCAATTACGTATTTATTACCTTGTTGTCAACTTGCCGTAAACATGTTTACTGTATGGAGATTTTCGTTGAGGAGATGGCAAAATAAAAGTCTCTTCTATTGTTAAATCATTTTAATCATCCATCTTTCAGAGACATATCGGAAAATGCGATTGAGGTGGTGAGCAGACGAACTTTCAACCTGCGTCTCTTGGAAGAGCTGTGAGTAAATTTTGATTGACTACTCCCTTGTACAATTAGAATAATAAATGCTTCCAAATCAATTCTTGGGCTATTTGCCACATGAATATAATTATTCCATGGTCTTTACTATATTATTATTGTGTAGAGGTGTTGTGGCGTAGTGGATAAGTCGTCGGACTGTGGATCACAGGGTTCGCGGTTCGAGTCCCGCCGCGGCACTAATGTCCTCTGGCAAGACATTAATCTACACTTGCTACTCTCCACCCAGGTGTTAAATGGGTACCGGTAGGAAGGAATTCCTTGAATGCTGTGAGCGCCGAAATCGGCAGCCTAGCATAGCCGGGTAATGTTGGAGCCTTGAGGACCTTGCAAGGTCGATACGTGCGCTATATAAGTAACCAACATTATTATTATTAGTATTATTATTATCATTCTTATTCTTATTCTTATTCTTATTCTTATTCTTATTCTTATTCTTATTCTTATTCTTATTCTTCTTCTTCTTCTTATTCTTCTTATTATTATCAATATTTGCATCACCATTATCATACTGCCGACTCAAATAGGCAATACAAAACACAATACTTCAGGATCTCATGTCCAGCGACTCCTTCTGTTGTTTATCTTTACGTGGACTAAGATTTTCTATCAGTTTACACGAAATATTTCAATATCTTTTTGCCTTAATATTTTATAGAATTACAGACGAATATCGCTTCTGCTGTATGGCCCGTCACGTGTCTAAATGTCTCCCTCTACCGGACGAGTTTTCATCTTGCGAGGATCTCATGTCAAATCCCATACTGCGCATGTGTATCTGGATTATCGGCATGATCGCTTTGATTGGAAACTTGGTCGTCATCATGTGGAGGGTCAATAGCAAACGAGATAATAAGGTAAGGAAAAAAGGCCTGTATTGAAAAACAAACAATGAAATTTCCCGATTGGACTTCTTTGTCCTATATCAGTGAGGCTTCCTACCTCCTGCCGACAGTGTCTGCCAATAAGCTGTTTCGATATGGTGTGCCGATAAAGTGTCTATAAGGTGTGCCGGTAATGTTTGCCGATGAGGTGTGCCGATGAGATGTGCCAATGATATGTGTCGAGGCAATAAGCTAAGTCGATGATGTGTGTTGATAAGATGTGAGGATAAGGTATGGTCATAAGTTGTGTCGATGTTCTATGCTGATAAGGTTTAGTTGATAAGGTGTTCGAGGATGAGGTGTACCGATGAGATACGCCGTTAAGATGTACCGATGAGGTATGCCGAAGTTTGCTGATAACGTGTACCGCTGATGTATTCTGATTAGGTGTGCCGATATGATATGTCGATGAGGTGTGCCGGTGAGGTGTACTGATAACATGTGCCGATAAGGTGTTTACGCCTAAATGATGAAGCATGGCCTAGTGTTCTTCTAGTTGATGACAATAATCATACCATTCTCTTGTGTTTCCGCACACAGGTTCATTCCTTCCTCATAACCAACCTAGCCGTGGGTGACATGTTGATGGGCATCTACCTCCTCATCATCGCCGGCGTTGACGCCTATTACCGCGGTGATTACATCGTTCATGACAAAACATGGCGTAACAGTGGTCTCTGCAAGTTTGCCGGCTTCCTCTCCACATTCTCCAGCGAGCTTTCCGTGTTCAGTCTCACCATCATCACCCTCCATCGGCTTTCTTCGATCGTCTTTCCCTTCCGGATCAAAGACATGGAGTTCACGCGCGCGGTCTGGGTCATGTGCGTGTCGTGGGGACTGGTCGCCTTTCTGGCTGCGCTGCCTCTGTGCGGAGTGGCGTACTTCGGCAATTTCTACGGACGATCGGGTGTGTGTTTGGCCCTGCACATTACACCGGATAAACCCAGTGGCTGGGAATACTCCGTTTTTATATTCCTGGGGTTAAACTTCGTATCTTTCATAACGATTATGGTATCGTATGGA
This sequence comes from Mesocentrotus franciscanus, assembly GCA_037976565.1. Lineage (NCBI taxonomy): Eukaryota > Metazoa > Echinodermata > Echinoidea > Camarodonta > Strongylocentrotidae > Mesocentrotus > Mesocentrotus franciscanus. The sequence goes on along the minus strand of CP137668.1, from coordinate 8,349,009 downwards.
GTCATGTTCAACGTCGCAAGGAAGACCCAGAAGGCAGCGATGAGGTCGCTGAAGTCGAAAGGAAGCGATTCGATGGCCAGGAGGATGTCGGTGATTGTCTTCACGGACTTCTGCTGTTGGGTTCCCATTATTCTGTTAGGTTTGGCCTCACTGTCTGGAGCGTATGTACCGACCTCTGTAAGTGAACATATATAAACTTCTGCTTAGTTGAGACTGGTGTAATTTTAACGGTGCCTTGGTAGTTGAGTTACTGAATGTTCAATATTTGGCGTTACATATTAAGGCTGTACTGTGCAATGTTAGAGAAAAGTTTTAGAAAGTTTAAGAGAGAAAAGGAAGGATATTCCAGTCGATAATTAATTAACTGTTCTTTGATTCTTCATGTCTGAATTTCTAATTATTTATTTACCCCCGTTTGAGTCAACAAACTTTCAGCCATCATTAAAATAAGTATTTTACTTGAAATGATGAACTCCAACATACACTTGGTACGACCAGCCAATGTGTCTAACGCGTAGGTTAATATGTCACACCACATGTTTGTTGTCCTTGTAAAATACCCCATACTGTCTTGCTTTTCATGAATTCAGAGTACAATCGATGTTATATGGATAATTATGGAAAGATTGCTTTGATTAAAAAAACTACAACATGACGTGTTGCCCTCTTCGTATCTTACAGGTGTATGCTTGGGTAGCTGTATTTGTGATGCCGGTCAACTCGGCCGTCAATCCGATCCTCTACACCCTAGGCAGTGCCATCACCGTACGTCGGGCAATACAGAGGTTTTCCATCAACCCTTCTACAACAGTTACATCAGAATACAAGACTGTTATGAACAATTCCTCAGGTAAGATGATAATTATGACAGTTATATTTGTAGTATGAGCGGGGTAGCTGGCATTGTTGGAATGAGGGTCGGTGTTGGAGTCGCGTTTTGTACTAACTCGACGTCCAGTCCTCCTTAATCCGGGCTTCAGACCAGTAATGACTGGGGATATCGGCATGAATCATGTGAATTGAACCATGTATTGTAGTCGGCGAAATTATATCGTCAATGTCAGCACATTGTAATTTGCCCAGTAATAATACAATGGTTGCCGTATCTGAATCTCCTTCGTTAAGCAAAACTGTATTTTGGTTGCTCTTTGACGAATCCTTGAACGTCCCTATCCACATCCTACATTACGTTCTCTATACGCAATTCTACATTGTAATTTCTTCATGCCTCCAACTGTAACCTTGATTAGAAAGATTGTCATTTCATCTTTTTGTTTAAGTTTCCACGCAAACATGGATTCTTATTTGTGTCCAACTAGCCTATGTTAAAAGTCTAATATCAAGACAAAAAGCGGGAACCAATTTGCAGTACATTAATTACCCCTATGCAGTGGCGTAGATCCTTACGTAATACCTATTGTTCAGGGGGTGATCTATTCATTCATCCCCCCGCCCCCTGAACAATAGTTATGAAATAAGGATCTACGCCACTGCCCCCATGCAACCACAGTGAAAAATGCGAGATCTTGGGAATTACTACAGCTGTGAACACTCGAATATCACCAACTAATTTGTCCTGTTTTTTTGGTTTCAGATCGGAAACAGGGTGGATACAAGGGACGTCCTATGCGGACAATGTCGAATACCGCTAATGAAAATTGCAAACCCGCTACGACGACGACGAAACCGAAGCCTCCACCTGGCAAGGAGGAAACGATAAAAATGATCGACCTTGGAAAAAGACGGCACGACAACGGGGACGATGGCGAGAAGAAAGCGTTGACCTCGGCTTGCAATAACAACGAAAAGACATCAAATAATGTGTGAACACTGCGTGTTCTATGATCCATATACACATTGAAGGGATATTCGTGTGTTCTGATGCGGACCGAGAATTATTTTCCATATCTTGAAGGAAAAAGGAAGGGGAAAGTCTGGAAAACGATTGCGAATCGGAAACTTTGCCAAGTGTATGGAATATTGTTGTCAACGTATGTTTAGACTTTGCTTGTCACACCGAAGATTTGAGCGAAGTGATGAGGAATATATGATGTTGACTCTCACACTAGAGGGCAGTATTCAAATAGCTCCTTGTCGGCCAATTCGAAAGGATTGTCGAGATTCATTATAACGTCGTGGAAGAATAGCAGAATGTGAAGACTTGGTATGCAAAAGTAAGGACATCGTCTAATCGATCTCTAAATGACCACATTTGATCATTCTTCTTTTAAATCATGGTTTTGTTTTGTTTTAATTATGGAGGAAAATTTGATTTGATGGAAAGAGAAAAGATTCCCTTCATTCTCGTATGGAAGGCTTTTGAGGAGGAAGCTAAGAGGATATGTTCCATGTTGTTAAAACGTATATTGCGGTTCTTGAGTACAGTGGTTATGTGTTTGACCGTTATTTGAAATACTCAATTGTATCTAGCTGTGACTTAAAAATGGCATCATAATTGTGATATTATTGTAGTTGGGTTGTAAACTGCAAGAAAAGTATATTTTGTTGGTGTTGTTTTAACCCTTTGCATACGGGAGCAGGGTGGCTACTGTATTAAGCCTATGGAAATGAATTAATTCAGAAGTCAATGGGTTGATAACAGAAACTTAAAGGTAAAGACCAGTTTTGGAAACGCCCCTCTCTCAAAAAATGAAATGGAAGCTCTCATTACCAATCATGTGAAAGAATATGTTTTGACTAATACGTGATGATACAAATTTTGCCGGGAAACCGCCTGCTAATTGATATATTTGGTAAATTATTATATCTATTGGGACCAAATAGATATCGCGCACGTGGTCGCGTAGTCCCATATACATCTTTCTGTGTACCGTGCTTGTAACTTTACCAAGACTGGGCCAAATTTATTATCATTTTGATGATTCCAGAACCTTGCAGTACACACCAATACTTATATGCTAGATGATCAACCTTTTCTGATTGATTCCACAACGTTTCTTTCACAATGCAATCGCATGACCAGAACTGGTCTTTATCTTTAAGCAATGAAGTCCATTAAAGATACTAACCACACTAGGAGTATGGTAATTACCGCACGTTAAGTCTTTTCGCTCTCTTTCTCTCTCTCTCTCTCTCTCTATCTCCTTACCTCTCTCTGACTTTCTCTCTAAATCTGGACAGACCCTTATTATTACTATCTTTGTCAGTTTATGTCTCCACGTCATCTATCTCATAATGTACTAATCACGTCCTAGTATTGCGCCATCTACGATAGGTATCTGAAATTCGTTTGCACGTGAATGAAACAAGGTTATGTATTTGTAAAAGGTGATTTTCATAACATTTTGTACTTTCACTTTTGTTAAATCTAGGCCAAAGTATTTTGCAATATATATATATCTACCCCTATTCATGAATACTACTATTGTCAAATAGCATAACTTGTAGACTGAGATCATTAATAATAATATTCATTATAATGCTAATAACAGGATTTTAAATATTCGCTGTTTTGTTGTGTATTTGGATCGGATCATGTTGCACAGTTTACTTTTATAAGTATAGAGAGATTTAAAGAAGCCATAACTAGGCGTTGTGGCGTGCGCCTGTAATCCAGCTAACAGTGGAAGTTACAAACTGATTCAGCCGAGGATGCAGGTTCGAAACTGAGTCACGTCTTTCGGATGGTGACGTTAAAGGTCGGTCCCCAGACGTAAATAATCATATCTGATTGATACACGTCTGTAAAAACCCAATACACACACAGAAGCGCGACACCGGTTCATAACAATTTAAGAGAGAGCATAGCATTTATTCAGATGAAATATAACATGAATATTCTGATGAAAATATTACAACGACGACAAATTGAAGTCTCGTTCAGTCGTTGGTGATCTGATGTGTACCATCTGAAAGTTCTGTGATCTATCTCTGATAATTATCTCTGAATCTCTTGGCCGGAGTCCTGAAGTGAACATATCTTTTATAATTAATGAGTAAATTCTCTACTGGGAGTTGGTAAACATTGGGCCCTAGACCAAATGACCATGATTACATCATAATTTTGACTCATGATTGGGGAGTGGGTCTGTTTACTGGAAGGAGTCATGATGTCAATTAGAAGCCCATAAAGTGACCAGTTCGTCATAACTTTACTGGGAAGTTAAATGAGTCATAGTTTAGAAGAAGTGTAAACTTTGTAAACATTTGAACTTCCTGTAGCAATATTGATGAACTTTTGATAAACTAATGATTAATATAAAATTTGGTCTAATCATAACATAACAGATTGTAGACAGGAGCGTGTGCTGTGGTGACCGGTTAATGGCCGTGTGGGCAATCACAAAATTAATAATCTTTGCCACCCCCTCTGAAGAAAAAAAAGAAAATAAAATAGAATGCATGTTATTTCAATGTCGTCGCATGAGTACAATCGATCACAATTGGTCATATTGCATTTAAAGTGCAGACGTTGAAAATGTGGCCATTGGGACAGAGATAACACTTACTTCCTTGTTTAGATATCACTGAAAGGTCAGTTTTCGGGTAATTGTTTTACAAAATTAGTTCCCATTTCGCATCGATCCTTTATTGTTCTATTTTAACACTAACATGGGTCTATCCTTTTGAATTTGCACGTGGTTTATGAGTTAGGAATATGTCTGTAAAAATTATAAATCTAATAAAAAATCCTCTTGATAATAATGAATACATAGTAACATTGAATACTTGTAAAACATGAAACTTAATGGTTGATGCATATTTTTTTTCCTATCGGTTTAGAGTACTCATAGGCGTATGAGACGGGGGCGGGCTGAGGAGGCTGCAGCCCCCACCACGAATTTACCACTTTTTTATAGCAATAGCCGCCTCTATTTCGGGCAGCCGGGCAGTCGGGCAGCGAGGTGATCACCTTTTTAAAATGCATTATCTACCATTTTTTTAATGATAAATTAAACTGTCTATATAATAGAATGTTGAAATACTCCCTTGCTTCCCTCGGTCGCAAGATTTGGAAATTGAAAAGTCGGTATTCAGGCAAGAGACGTCAGCCCCTCTAATAAAAGTGCACCCGTATGCCTATGTTAATGACCTGTTGGTTCCTGTTTATGCGGTTATTTACCTTGGTATTTTGCAACCATAAACAGGTACTGCTTCTTGGAATCGAAACCATTAAATATCTCATTAATTTCATATTTCTGCAAATATTGTTTTGCAAAGTGATGAGGTAAAGGATACGGACGTTTCTTTGTAGGAATATTCTCTGAAAGGAAATTAGATTTTACAGGTGTGAAAAAAACAAAATTACATAAAAGATATAATTTCTACTCCTTTAAGAAAGAAAAGGGAGTAACAACAATCTTAATAAACAGATAAATTATTATAATGTTGTCGATTTGGCATTCCGTTTTATGATATATTTGTTTGCTAATTATTTTCTGTCGATATTCTTGAAACGTAGTAATCTTTACGTCCACCCTTAAGTCGTTGTTTATGACTTATCTTGTCAATGACATATTTCTGAACCACCAGTCACCCAGGCAACATCTTTCAATCAAGATAGGTGTTTCCTTCATTTTTGTATTCCATATTAGATAAGATAATACGCCATTCGGTGGGGCCGAGGAACGTGCCCCCATGCCCCCCCCCGAAGCTACGCCATTATATGTGACCAGCAGTCATCTAGGCGACACTCTATCTTCAGGACCACTTAATAGAAACACGTAAGAGCTAGGGTTGGCGATTTGATATACCCAGACATGCCACTTGAGATGTAAACTAGCCGCATCCTACTAAACGCTCAAAGGCATTATATACGTTTGCACATAATTTATATGCAGGAACATGGGCAGAGAGTGAAGGAAGCATATAAGTATGGGGGGGGGGGTAGCCACCCTTTCAATTTATGAGGAATGAGCTTATAAGCACTTTAGTGTGCAAATAATATCTGTCTGGGAAATATTGTAATTAGAAATATCAGTCAATTGACGACTGAAGAACATTCGAACTTTAGCCAAGCATAGAGTTTTCACACATTTTTAATCCCGGTTTGTCCTCCCATAACCCAGTGACGTATCCATAAATTGATGAACGGTGGGGCGGAATCCTCACTGGGGTTGGGGTGGATGGACTTGTAAATTTTATTTTAAAAAGCGGTATTATAGGAATTAGGATGGCCATTAAAAACCAATTGGGGGGTTTTGTCGGGACGGCCAACCGAACAAAGCATATTTCACAGGTATTATATATATATATATATACTTTTTTTGGGGGGTGGGGGTCAGCTGTAAATCCGCGCCAAAAGTCGCCCAAAATACTACTTTAAAACTATAATGGAAATTCGGTTATCTACAAGTTTATATCAGAGTGATTAAACATGAATATGGTAAAGAAGATATATCCACTCTTGAATATTGATGTTGGGGCCTATATTTAATGAGAGTATAATGTTGCAGTAGAGTTAATATTTTAAGGAAATCGTTCTAAACTGGATCTGTATTCATTCGTAATGTTAGCTTCAACAGGTTCAGTGCAATTCAAATGTGTATTAATGCATTTTAGTTAGTTACCTCTCCATTAGTTTGTTCATTAATGAAGAACGGAGAGAGCGTAGGGTGACGACATTTTTGTTTACAAACAGATACGTCGAAGTAAGAACAATAACCGAGAATATTGGAAAACATCATTAGAAAGAAAGAAAAAAAAAATCCTTTTTTGTACCGTTACTCCATAGCAATATCATTATTGATATTATAACTTGTCATGTCATTTTATACCATGTAACGTTAGAGTGCAAATTATGTGAATAAAATAATGTTTTTACAATGTGGTATATTGATAAGCGTTTGCAGGAATTGATTGTGATGTATTTATATGAATGTATCTGCGTGGTAATGAATTTGGAAAGGTTTTGTTGCTCTGTATATATTTGTGAATAATGTAATATAGCAATACATCACACACTGTATGATATCAAATTAATTTTGTGGTATTATATAAAAGTATGATTAATGGTGTGGTATACGAAGTGCAAATAAATATTTCAGATAAAGAGATGATTGCCTGGACATTGTGAGTTTGTATGATTATAGACTTGAGGTTGTAGATAACGGAGGGAATGCGAAGGTCGTTGGTCCGAGCCCCGGCACAGCATGGGCATGGCTGATGTCCATTTCGACAAGAAATTCATCTATATTGACCATTCTCGACTCAGGTGTAGTATTTGGATACCTGTTAGGTGTTATTTGAAATGCACTGAATTCTAATAAGTCCAGTATTAAAGTTGAGGTAATTAATAACAGTTCCGAATAACAATTCCAATAATAATTGAAAAGCACTATGAAATTACCGCATGCAGAGAGACGTGATGTCATATATGCGCTAAAGCCATAAACGGCAATTTTGATCATCAGTATAAAAGCCTAACCTCCCTGCTGATTCGCTTCTTTGTGATATATTATGTCTACATATTGTTATCAAGCTTTCTGAAGCATCGATACACAAAAGCTCAACCCCACATAATGGTCGAATATTCTGACGGTAAAAAAGAAAGAAGAAGAAGCCGACGAAGAAGAAGAGGGAATAGAAGAAGAAGAAGAAGAAGAAGAAGAAGAAGAAGAAGAAGAAGAAGAAGAAGAAGAAGAAGAAGAAGAAGAAGTAGAAGTAGAAGAAGAAGAAGAAAAAGAAGAAGAAGAAGAAGAAGAAGAAGAAGTAGAAGAAGAAGAAGAAAAAGAAGAAGAGGGAGGAGGAGGAAAAAAGGAAGAAGAAGAAGAAGTAGAAGAAGAAGAAGGAGTTGGAGGAGAAAGAAAAGAAGAAGGAAAAGAATAAGAAGAAGAATGAGGAGGAGAAAGAGAAGAAGAAGAAGAAGAAGAAGAAGAAGAAGAAGAAGAAGAAGAAGAATGAGGAGGAGAAAGAGAAGAAGAAGAAGAAGAAGAAGAAGAAGAAGAAGAAGAAGAAGAAGAATCCAGGTCCATTTTTTTTTGTCCCCGAGCATCATCTTGTAACTGTCAAATTAACCGAGTTCTTGACTTGAGTTGACTACCAAGGTGAACCGTACATAACTGTTCGTGTTCCTAGCCCCACGGGTGATTTTGTGGAGGCCAAAAATAATTCATCAAGGAGCTACAGAGGAGGTAAAGATGGCAAACGAGTTTGGGCAGGCGTTTCCCAAGACGGCACCTCTTTGACACGTAGTTGATGGAGGTGCCATTAAGAGTTGAAGAGAAATATTTCACGAAACAAAATATTAGTGTTTTATTGTAAGATAAATTGAGATGTATGCGGGAGTGAGGTGGGGAGGAAGATGAGGAGGGAGAGAGATAGAGAGATAGAGAGACAGAGAGACAGAGAGAGAGAGAGAGAGAGACAGGCAGAGGAAGAGGGGAAGGGCGGGGTAAGTAAAACGGCAAAAAAAGCAAAGTCAGCCAAAATACAAATAATTGTGTTTATGGATCGGATGGGTGGATGTAAATAGTTGTACGAATGATTCTATCAAGCTATAATTAAGAAGAAACCGCTGGTAAAAAAAAGATAAATATATATTGTATACATGTACGTCATTTCACTCAGGGAGAGAGAGAGAGAGAGAGATTTATAAAAACATGAGAACAGGAAGAAGAGAAAATGAAATATGGCAAACATAAGTAATATAAAAATGAAAGTTTGCCCATTATAAAGGGTTATGGTGGTCAAATATTTTTTTCTGGATTGTATTTGCCGTCAAAAAGACAACATTACACCTATCAATGCGGGGATCTTTATTATTATAAGGAAACCAAAATTGATCTTCCAAATCCCTTCAATGTAAATGATCTGAGGTGATTGAAAACATTTCCTCCCAACCCCCCCTAAAAAACAAAGTTTGTCGGTTAATCTTCGCCCTGCTAGTGGCGTAGCCAGACTTTTAAGTTGGTGGTGGGCGGGGGTGGCGAAACAAAAATGTTTAAGTGTTAGATTACACGCTGATACTTTAATTCTGCGAGAAAGTATCTGAACTGAACATTCTAAATCATGACAGCGCTTAAAGAGTGTTACTAAACACTAATCGCGTGAAGATATTTTGCTCCTTTTCTGATATTCGCGAGGGTCACCGCGGTGGACCTTGGATTTTTCGGGGGCTCGTGTCCCTATGCCCCCTTCTACGCATCTACGTGTTAAAACGATAGCCCTGGGATTGGTCCTTGGTATAAAAGGGTCTTGATCGTTGGTCATGGCCGCGTCAAGACTTCACGAAGACCATGACCAATGAATGACCAATTATCAAAATCGAGGTCAGACCTACACATGCATAATTCACTCGGGAAAAGAGATAGCAGGCGCGGATCTACGGGGTTAGGGGTTTGGGCCGCCAAAAAAAAACGAAAAAAAAAAACGCACACTGGAGAGAAACCTTTCAAGTGCAAATATTGTGAGAAGATATTCAACTCATCTAGTAACTTAACCAAACACATGATAACTCTCGATTTAACTGTGTATTAAACTTTTACTCGATTTAAAAAGACGTTATCATGCACTGCTTTTTATGGTCACCATTGTGTTAGTAGATGCCAGGAAAACGTCACTTACGGGGCTTCAAGATAGCATCGTCATTTGGTCAACCCCCCCCCCCTTGGCAAAAAGCTAGATCCGCCCCTGGATAGGTGTCTAATCAATTATTGCGAGAGGAGGAGAGAGACAGTAAGAGAGAATGACGGTATGTGAGTGCGTGTGTGAAGGAACAAACAAACAAACAATAATAAATCGGGATTATGTGCAAATACGAGAGAGAGAGAAAAAAAAAGCTCGAGTGCTTTAAAGAAGACCCCAATTATAGACATTTTAGTTCTAATGTTCATCTTCAGAAAAAAAACTATTTATGCACTGTTAAAGGCTTTCGCTTGCACCTTCTCACGCTTGATTTTTGGAGATGCAAGCAAAATTCAAGAACTTAGTCGAAAAACGTGGCCAGTGAAGTCCAACTGCACAAATGAGGACGATTTCTGCATTTTACGGAGGTCAATGATGATGACATTTGCAAAGAACAGGGGGTGTTTCACAAAGATCCTAAGTTGAACTTATCTCTAAGTTGGAATTAAATATTTTGGGGAGCCCTTTGTAGCCTTAAAATAAAATATATTCAAAAGCAAAAATTCAAGTATTTTAAACTTTTCATAAATTCCACATCAAGAACATGAAATCTCTTTGATAATAGAAAATATGAATGATTGGAATCAACATTTTATGCCTTTTAAAATAACTTTTACAAAATATTTTCAAAGATGCTAACGGCTTTCCATAATTGTTAAGTCCAACTTAGAGATAAGTTCAACTTAGGATCTTTGTGAAGCACCCCCTTGGTGTCATACCACACTAGCTTTTTATATAAATGGATCACCATGTATAAAGAAAATGGAGAGAAAAAAGGGACATCATGTTCTGGAACATGTTGAAAGAGAACAACGGTGCTTGAAAACTTTGATCGTATAAAAGACCAAACGGCTCATGGTCTTTGAAGCAACGCCCACCAAATCTGTTGTATCATTTCCCAGGGGTAATGATCAGTGCATTAGTGTCAATGTCAGATTGTAATTCCTTGGTTGATCAGTAGACGTGAATGAACCATGAAACGTTGATGTATGCTTTCAATCTACAGAGGAATAGGCAAGGTGAGAGCCAGATTTATAAGAGAGAAAAGGAGATGGAGGGATGGAAAGTTAAGGTATAACTAGAGAAAGAAACAGAGAGAGGGGAGAGGGGAAGGGGAGAATTCGCAGAAGAGACAGAGAAAGAGAGAGAGGGGGAGAGTGCGAGCAGGTAAGAGATTTGAAAGAGAAAGAGAGATTTGAGAGAGAGAGAGAGAGAGAGAGAGAGAGAGTTAGAGAGAGAGAGAGAGAGAGAAAGAAAGCTAAAGAAAAGAGAGAACAAATGATGGAAAGAAAGAAAGAGATATTGAGAAATACAGACAGACAGAGCGAGAGAGATAGAAAAAGAGAGGGGGGAAGTCAGACACAAACATACATACAAAGGACTGAAGAATTGTTAATATTTGATTTCGGAACATGTTTTTTCACCAATGGCCATTCTGTTTGACTACGCAGTGAAGATTATATAGACGACATGTCAGCGCCTATCTACATGATCTTGATGATCTGGTTCAAATAAAAGGAAAACGAATCTAGACGAGCGTTTTCCATTTTTTATTTTAAAACTCTCATATAAATCATATCTCTTTTATTATGAATGATTAAATCTGTACAATTCTGTACAATAAATTATTCAAAGAGAATAAAAATTGTCTCTACTAGACAATCTCTCTATATGATATACAATTTGAAAAAGGAATGCTAATTCTCCTAACACACGTATGAAAGGGGAGGGGTACAAAATTGGTAGCGATATAGACACATGGCTGTGATACCCAACCACAGTATCAAATTATTATAATTAAAAAAGTCTTTTAAAAATTAACCACATATGACTTTTTAAACCAGTTCATAGAATAAAACTTAGTCCCACATTGACCTTTCGTATGTTAGTGTTGTTATATCATCAGGTAATGCCGGACGCTATTCAGGCCTGGTCATTGTTCTCGATTTTCCTGACAATAATAGCTTTGACCTTCGTGCATCGTGGTATATTGTCCGGTCAATCATGTGTTTATCTTTCTAAAGTAATGGCCCTTAAATGTTCATTATAGTCAAATATTTATGAAACTGCCCTTTGTGTCTGTATTAATTGGTTTTTGTACATACGTGTATCAGTCAGATACAGTGTCTTTTGGGGGTAATTCATGAATCTACATTTGCCACTCCCCACCCAGGAGTTAAATGGGTATCGGTAAGAAGGGATGCCCTGAATGTTGTGAGCACCGAACTTGGTAGCCTAAGGGGAGCTGGCGTAATAAGTATTGGAGCGTCTTGACCACCTTGCGTGGTGGATATGTACGTGGATTAAATCCAAATTTATTATATTGTTATAATAATTGATCATATACGACTGAACACCAATCCTTTACGTCGTCACCCGAAATTAATAATAATGCCCCCGCCTCCCCCCTCCCCCACTCTCATGTCATCAGAGCCCCTTCAATGACTGGACCCCATGTAATGTAATCTCACATTTCTGAAATGTAGGGCTTTTTTTCTCCTTTTCTCTTACCATTTACCTTTTCACCTGCTTACAAATTACAATATATATGTATTGCGAATGTTTTTACCCTAATTACATTACACTACAAGTGTGTTTTTTTTCGTTTTGTATGTGAGGCTTCCTCGGAGAAATTTCAATCATTGTAACGAATTTTTGTCGTTGTTGTTTGTTTTGTGTGTTTGTTTTTTTTGCTCTACTGGGTGCAAGCAAATAAAGTTCCTTTACAACAAATCCATTATAGGCAAAAATATCTATATGATTACCCGAGCATTAAATGTTAGGGGTCGGGCAACGAATAGGCATCCAGCAAAGCCGCAACCATGCCCCCACGGGACAAGGTTAACTTCGTATAGGCACAGCAAACATACAAAGACTGAGATTCTCCTACTGCAGATTTAGCACAAAACCATTGTAACACGATCATGAGTAAGAATGCAAATCTTTGCACTGAATGTTCTTTTGTGCATTTATAAGCTCAAAGTCTTTGTTTGGTGATTGTAAGCTGAGGAAAAGCTTTTTGCGGTCCATGCCATAGTACTGTTCACGGGATCGAGACGTCTTCTTTAAATTTGTCGTGCTGACGGACTGACGGACGGAGGAGTGTGTGGAAGACAAGAAGGTCTAATTCGTCGGGTACAAGGATAGGAGGTCGGGAGAAATAGAACGACGAAACATAATCACTAGTAAGTTCTGTATATTTAGTGTAATCTATTTATATTTATTTAATTTACCACCCTGACTACCTCAGACTTTACCTAAAGGACCAGGCTAGATCAGATGTGAAAGGTGAAATTTGACTGAACGCCAATAATACAATAAAAAAACAATAACAACAACGCTAACAGTATCATTTTGTATCGAGAAGTTGTATTAATGAAGTTTTTATCGTGAGTGAAAATATCATGAATGTTATGATAATGATTGTGATGGATGTCAACATGTGATGAAGTGGTGTATTCATAATGATGATACCGAATTCATCAAAAGGGGGTGATTTCTTATAACAAGGACATTGCATTTTGACAATATTTTGAAGCTTAATTGTGAATCGAAAGTTTCGTTTTGGGCGATCGTCAAGTACTATCGGTATGATCGGGGTGCCATACTGATTAATCGTAACTTAAGCTGTTTATCACTTTGGGATGAAATAAAATAAAAATGTGTGGTATATCACACGGGACATAATCACGTACTACATGTCCTTGTTCATGTACTTTGTTTGAATCTAAACTAAAGAGTTTACATGACCCTAGTATGTCCTTCGTTATGTTGTTAGGCGTCGAAGGCGTCAAAAACAAACAAATATTTATTTTTGGGATCATTTTTCAATGACTTCTGTTTTTTTTAATCTTCATCTGTATTATTTGCTTAGTCGGTATACTGGAAAATGTATTTAGAAGTCCCTCTAATACGAATTATCCCCGAAATAATTGGGAAATGATCCCGGGGAAAAAAAACTGAGGATAGCTTGTGCAAGGGTTATCCGACATAGCACGAGCTGATGTAGGCAAGGTGGATTCCATCCATACATATCTATCATCCATACAAATGCTACCTAACAGGTGATTTGAATAAAAACTAAGATAGAAAAAAAATCAAAAGCAAGAACCATTGGACACAACATGGCAACTGATCATGTTAATAATCTGTCAATTTAGGTTTGATTTGTGTTCAAAACCGATACCCAATGTTAGTATTTTATGCATGGTTCCAAGGGTCAGTCTCAGTTACTGTCAGAAAAATTTGACCATTTACAGGTCACAAGAATAAACAAAATACTATCAAGCCATTCACTATTAACCACTGACTGTCAGACAGAAAAATTGATATACAGTACTCGCTTATTCTATTTGTACTGCGCTGTAGTTCAATGCATAACTTACCACTGACTTTTAGATAATGGCCTTGTATGGGCTAACGCTATGGAACCCATGTTGAAACTTTGTGATGAAAAAGCAAATTATCGTTGCAAAATATGAAGGATTCATAATATTTTTAACAAAACAACCAAGCGCAAAAGTTGTAAAAAAAACCACAAACTGTTAATATGCATGCATCCAACCATGGACCTATTAAGAGAGATCAACAGTCCAAAGTTTAATCAAGTTTGAGACATTGGCATTGTTGTGTTGTTGGTAATTGTGGTAAGCTGCTTACATCTGAGGGTATAGCGTAAGGCCAGTCATTCAGGGGGGGCGTGCATGACGAAGGGGGCAGGTCTTACTGAAATGTAGGTTGATGAAATGCAAGAGAGCTACATGACTTGTATAGGCGATCGATTGGGGGCATGCAGAAGAGGTCATATAATATTTTCTTCCCTTTCTTTTCTTTCGTTCTTCTATATCATTTATCCATTGATTTTCATTTATTTATTTACCTGTTTATTTATCTTTCCATTTACTTATATTTTCATTTATCCTCTTATTGTTTAAATTGTTTATCTACTTATTATTTATATATTCATTCACCTATCTGTTTGTATAATTATGTACTCATCCATTCATATATTATCAGTCGTTGGGGCTTCTCAAGGGGGGGGGGGTGGGGCATTTCAATGGGGAGGGGGTTTGGCACATCCACCGTTTCCCCGCATAGCTACGTCACTGCATATTAAGTTGTACCCGGTTAGTAGTGTGTTATGATTTGTCGTTCTAAGCGGGCTTACTAACTATCAGTATAATACATTAAATAATAATAGACACACTTTGACTGAGTGAACTTTGTGAGATTTTAGTCGAAAATCAGCACCACTGTACTATTTATTCCAGTTACCTCATGGTCTCTCTGCTGCACGGTTGAGCATATGAACCCCTTTTTAAAAATTAATTTCCTTGCTCAATGACGTATTAAGGATGTTAGGATAGAGGGAATACGACTCCGGGTTGCCAAACCCGGAGTAGCATTCTATAATCTTCTCATTCTTCTCATGCTACAAACAAAAAAATGTCCATATTTACTTGGAAATATTAGATCATAGAAGGCTATTTTGTTTACTTCTCCGCAACTGTTGTTCACTGCCCATTTATAAAATGAGGGTATATCTGTCGCCTTTTGAGGTATTAATAAAGTTTATTTCCAATATAGAATTACTCACTTCGAGTCACCAGTTTTACTTGAGCCTTAATCGCTTGAGTGACTTAAAGGAACTATTACCATATTTCTGCGTACACATAAGAAGGGGTTATGTAAGATTGCATGGTGTTTCATGCAGGTATTATCTCATTACCGCATTATCGTCATAATATTTGAGAGCAAATATGTGACCTTTTGACCTCAGATGGTTTGAATATTCATGCATGGTGTCACTGAATGGTATTGGACCATTCATTATCAAACTCGATTTGCTCAAAGATTTACTGATTTATGGAAGTCGAAGTGTAATCGTCTAAGTTTCATATGAATAACTGCAATAATATTAATATATATTAATAATAAATTACTTTCATAGGGGCAAATGTCTATATTTTTACTTGGTTACAGAATAATAATGATGATTTGTACTTGATGAAGAGGTTAATATTTGCTACTCGGTAAATCAGTGGACGCTATACGCGGTTATATACATCAGTCACACCAGCAAAACAACTTCACACCCATTTCAACACCACTGCTTTTTTGCATTTGGGGATAATCAATAACGTAATTGTTTGTTCGGTCTGGTGTCAGTCTTGTTGGTGTGTGACTGAAGTTTTAGGCGGGGTTTTAACAAGGCCAAAAGTTAGATGGCCTTCGAAAATATAACGACCTGATGAAAAGCCGATCTCTCCACTCCATATCGGCTTTTATCCTATATTTTCCATGTAAAAGAGTATATGCACGTCCATGAAAGTGCGTAGAAACCCGGAAGGAACCAGCGGGAAATGACCCTCAGTACGTGGAAGGATGGGAGCGATTATTATACTTATTATATTTCTTCAACATTGTTAACGGACTTAAGCAGTATCCTGCATTTCAGAAGCGATGTAAAAGTGTATAATCCTACTTGCAGATTCGTACAGTTCTTTCAGTCCTGCCCTCACCTATTATCAGTTAAACCCTTATGACGTAAGCTTATAATTAGCTGCGTCATGTAGAATTCGAAATGGTAGCACATGTATAGTTTATAACTTTGTTTTCTTCTTTCCTCAGTGAACTTTTCTTTTTGAAAAGCTTTTACTTCTATTATACAGATTGCACGCGACTGGTCATGTGAAATGACTCAATTACCACTATCAGGTGACCGTTTTCTTGTAAGTTTTGTACTGCATAGTGCCTTACAGGACTATATATTTGAATAATAAAGGATGGGAGCGTAAAGGAAGCGTGTTGATTGAGTAACTACAACAAAAAAACTGAGTACAACAACATCTGTAATTTCAATTACTGAATAAAGTGGTTTAGAAATCAGTTAAATCTTTAATGGCAAGTCATGATAAAGGCCTAGTGTCTAAACTAAACGTGAAAAGGTTTCATAGGTCATATGTTTTCAGAAAAGAAAACACTATTATGATTTGACCATTACAATGTATGACAGAATTTCAAAACAATTAACATACTTGCTATACATATCATACATATCCATTTATTGTTTTGCTTTGTTTCGTTTTTCGTTGTATTACCTTCTCATTCTAAATAGCCGATTGTCCAATGTTTATACCTGTTATTGTCACTGAATAGGATAAATACACGAGGATTTCAAAGGCGTATTCATAACTATACTCTATAGTCTTCCCTCGACGTAATGTAAGTGAAGTTTGCTTGGTTTACTTCTGTGCTCAAATGTCACTTGGTATGAACTTTGACATGGGCTATATCAATAACAGGCCACAAACATAATATGTCCTTCGTTATGTTATTAGGCGTCGAAAGCGTCAAAAACAAACAAATATTTGAAATACCATGGACTTTTTTTGTCGTTGTTCTTTTGAAAACATTGCCAGGCATATCCAAGAACGAAATATTCTATAATTCATGTTATGTGGTTCTGTTTTGTTGAATGCGTTTTTTTCTTGCCTAAATTGACATGGAAAATTGAATTATCATCTTAGTTTCATAGACAGGCTATGGTTGTAACAATTTTCTGGTTTCATAAAGCGCTTTTCAGACATAGTATAACCCTGATCTTCGGATCAAAGATCGGCACCAAACACACTGTGTGCACATTCTCCGCTCTCTGTGAAGTCTTCCAGACAGGCGCCATACTTTCACAATGCTGAGCAAATTCCCATGACGTCCTCCCAGGTACCCATTTAACACTTGGGTGGAGAGAAATGATGCAGATTTGATGTTCTGGCGGGCCTTGAATACGAGACCTTCGCATGACCAGTCAAGTGTTTAAAGGTATAGACTAGTTCTGGTCTTGCGATTGCATTGTGAAAGAAACGTTGTGGATTGGATCAGAAAAGGTTGATCATCTAGCATATAAGTATTGGTGTGTACTGCAAGGTTCTGGAATCATCAAAATTATAAGAAATTTGGCTCAGTCATGGTAAAGTTACAAGCACTGTACACAAAAAGATGTATATGGGACTATATACGCGATCGCGATATCTATCCGGTCCTAGAGGGCGTACTTGGAAAGCAGTTTTTTTTACTAAATGTACCTACCCTCTATTTTAAATAAAACTTGAATAAATAATAATAAATAACAGATAGATATATTTATTTAGCAAATATATCAATTAGAAGGCGGTTTCCCGGCAAAATTTGTATCATCACGTATTAGTCAAAACATATTCTTTCACATGATTGGTAATATGAGCTTCCATTTCATTTTTTGAGAGGGGAGCGTTCCCAAAGCCTTTAAACCACTTTGCTACGTCATATATACCTATTCAAACATGAGGCTTGCTATAAAAAAAAAAACTTTTCCTCTCCATTTTTGTTGTTGGAGGGGGGGGGTGGGTGATGAAAAAGGTATTTGCTATATACTTTTAATCTTTAACAAATCCAAAGTGCCTGTTTCTACGTTATTGCCCGAAGAATTGAGCTTTTACATCGGTGTTCTCTATTTATCTAGATTTTTTTTATCGTTGCGTCATGCAGATAAAATAAATTTGAGCTTATTGCAGTGTATATGGAAAGAAAGCGAGTGCGATTATTGTAGACAGTGTTCCCGCAAATAATTGAACATGTACAATATTGTTGTATTTCCTCTATTGAGTTTTCAATAAAAGGTGAGTTCACTGATTTTTATCATAATTCATTTTCATTTTCCACCAGAAGAACAGAACGTTGCAATTGTTCGCCTTTATTGTTAGAGAAGAATTGTTATTGTTATAGAAAATAAATTTTACTGTTTAGCTGAAGAACAACAACAACTACGCGGTTATGAATGGAAAATTGCTGAGTAGGGTTCAGATTAAACAGGTATTTATGTTCCTTTGGACTTTAATGATAAATAATGGGTGGCTCTTTGCCAAATTTTAGAGCAAATAACTTAGGTAAATATATGTAATTATTGAATTCAATATAATAATTGCTGTTTGACAGTATCTTTTTGATGCATGAAGTCACGTTCTTTTTTTTTTCAATTATCATTGAACTACTAAAATGTCAATGTACATTTTGTAACCTTATTTCATATTTCCTTGTATTTTACTGTAAATATGACAATATTGGTCTCCGGAGTTTTTGCATGTTCTTTATTTTTATTTTTTTAACAATAAAACCGAAATTGAATTGAATTAAATTGAATAGGTTTTAAGTTCAAGGTCGTACAAACAAGTCAACGTATAAAATGGAGTTCGTCAGATGATATATTATGAGAGCATTATTCGATTCATTTAGAGTATGTCAGCGCAAATTTTCTAGATGCTGCGAAATGCTGCGAAAAATTACCCACTGAATTTACGGGTCAAAGGATTTGGGGAAATGTTTTTCTGCCAGGTTCCTATTAAGATAAAGACAGCAGTAGATGCAAATTTAGGGTGGATCGTATCTATAAAACTTGCAAAACCATAGCAATTACTACCAAACAGGAACGACTTCTCTTTGCAAGCAAATGCACGCTTGCGCATTCGATAAAAGTAAAACGTGTTTGGTCCACACACGCGCAATCACACACATACGCACACCCACACCAAAGAGATATCACAACACCCACAACAAAGGCACCAGTTGCACCTCTCTTGATATCTCGTCCAAAAATGGTCAACTGACACAAAACGGCTTGCGTTTCATTGGTTGATGAGCGCGTGTATGGCACACATCCAATTCCATAAACTTCCATCCATAAGAAGATGGACCCTTTTCAAATCGATCTTTGTGGCATGGAATCCCTGCCATATGCATGCAGTCTGACTGGTCTTGGCGTTTTCCGACAAATCGTAAAGTTCAGGGGGGCATTTCATCAACATTTGTCCACCGACAACTGTCGGCGCCGACTAAATTTGACCAATCAGAGGCCTGGAAAATAGTCGGTGACAATAAAATTGTCGGTGAAAATGATATTAGTCGGTGAAAACCACCGACTAATTGTTTCATGAAACGCCCCCCAGTTCACTATATGGTTCTCATCCTTTCGTGACGTTTCTGGGATGAGGTTAATTAGTCGCGCGCGGGGTCGAAGGGCTGATGATCCCTAGCAACATTTGATGTTTGTTTGCTTTTTTGTTTGTTTGTTAAATAACTTTTAAAACTGACCACATGAAGTCAGTATAGAATAAGGCTATTGGAATGCGCTAGTGATCCGATTTCTGTGGCCACGTGTTTGGTGTTCTTCATGATCACAATGACATTAAATTGCTGCTATTCTGGGCATCGTGAACTATGATTCAGGTTTTGTTTCCATAATCGGTACATTTCGAATTTTAAGATAAAAAAATTGAATAACTATCACTTTATTCTGTATGCATGTGAGAAATAATACGTATAAAATTTCAAAGGTTTTTTTTTCTAAACTGGCTAAAATACAGCTGAAGAGGTACAAATAATATCCATTAAAATGATTTTTGATTGATTTCTTAATTTCCCGCTCGATCTCGGCTGGTGCCCTCTTTTAGCGCTCTCCCCTTTAATGATAAAGAAAAAAGGGTTTTGGCTCGTGCACGAATTTTTATGTATAAAGCCCCAATTAAAAATATGAAGTTACGGCCAAGATTTAACATCGTGGCTGATACGCCATGACGGATTTCTCTGACACAAATATATTCCGTATTAAACTCTTGAATTACAACAAGTATGGAGCTTTGATGCCCGCCCGTATTTCCCCGATTAAAGTTTGTCCATTACTGTCAGTAGTTGAAGCTTACAGATAACTGTAAGATTAATGCTATCAAACTTGATAAAGGTATCAGCTTTTGATACAAAAATAATTTTAAAAATATAACTTTGTTCTTATAACTTTGTTCTTATTTTCCCAGGGTTGCCTCATGAGTGGTAATACTGTTCTCCCAGAGGGCCCTACAAAGATCTTGTCTTTCTTAGCGTCTGTTTTTTGTATTTTTATGTTTTACTTAGTCAACACGGTAGATGCAACTACTTAAACAATAATAATAATAAAGCAATTTCAATAGCCTTGCACGTCACCTAGGCGAACATGATAATGACGTATTACGTAATCCGAATATGATTTGTATTGTAGGCCTAAATACAATAGGGTATTTTTTTGTGTGGAAAATAGTTGCGATCGTCTTTTACATATAATTACTATTCTTTAATGGTTGGTCGGTGATCCGACATGTGCTCCGGCGATAATCGCTCCGGTCTATATTGTGTCAACAGTATTGTGCTAAGGAGCGGGATGCAATCGGGTTTTAGGTTAGGTTTAGGGTTAGGTATACTGTTGGGTCCAGAGGTGAATTTTAAGAATTCATGTAGTGTAGGAATTGTCGCAGGAGCAAGTGTCGTACGACCGGTTAGTCGACTAAATGCACCAATGAAAAGTTTTAATACAAAGTAAAAGTAGAGTTTGCACAAAATCTAGGTAAAACAATATTGTGTAGCTCGGTGGAAGAATATTTATCGCGTTTGAATTCCTTTGGATTCAATGTGTTACAAGAACTTATCCACGGGGGGAAGGGGGGGGATAATCTAATTTTGTTAAGAGAGGGGGGGGGGGACAGGTATTCCCGCCGGTTATTGGTGTTTCAAAATATTTCATGGAAACTTACATAACCCCATCGCCCTTCATGTAGACCAACTTTAATGCAATAATCATGCCCCCTATCGCCTTCAAATTTTCACGCTGCGTTTTGGCAACAGTGGGCTCTCTTATCATGCTAATAGTAGCTTAGTGGTAAGGTTTTCTTACTCGTGTATGGGGATTTGTTTTTTATTAATCCCTTACTCAATTGATTAAAATGAAGTGAGAAAATAGGTTGTAAAAGACAATAAATAATCGAGAATGTTAATTATAAGGTTAAACAAGAAACCGAAAAATCACCGAAGTTAACTTTATCAAATTAATCCAAAGCGTCAAGGACTAAAACAAAAGTAGAACAATTTTTTTCGAGTGAAATACTGTCCGGAAGAATAAGAAAATAATTTAATCATGCCCTCGCTGAATGGACATTCTCCTTGAACGTAAAATGCAAAAAGAACTGGATTGAAACTTGTTTGTTGTTGTTAGTATTTGCAAAGGTTTCGAGGTTGGCACATGGATAGTTTAAACACTTTAGTTGCCTTTAGAAGTGACAGCACATTTTCACTCAATCTGTTTGTGGCGATATTTTCAACTTTATTCTTCTCGTTATAGTTCAGTCATATTTCTCGTTTTTATTCCCTTATTTTCCTCGACATCAGTAACACTACCTTTAAGATAAGGTTGAATGGAGCACAGCCTCCAGTTCAGAAAGATCAACTTCAAATTTCAATTGTGGAATTCGCACAAAATGAATACCCAACGGGTTCCTAACTGATTCAGACCACAAGAGGCCCGTATTATCCTTCGTTGTATTTTTTTGTCGAATTTAAGTCTGTCCAGTGGACTGATACGCAGTAATCATAAAAGGCCAATTTGTACAGTTTACCAGGTCGAAGAGGTTTTCATAACAAGGCAGTCTTGATAAGTAAAGGCACGAAGATCTGATATTGCGGTCCCGATTGAGGTAAATCAGTCATAACATTCATTCAAATTTCATGTAATATCGTCATGGAAGGATTATCATGTCATTTATACAAGAACGGATATTTCATGTTCTGTGTCGGGTAAGTTATTTTCCGTTGACATGCATGTTTAACGCAAAGTCTGTACAGGAGAAATGGCATGGTAGGTTTATGCGAGTGTGTGTATAGGACTAGGGTTTAAACAAAAAAGGCAAATGTCAGAATTAGTGGAAGATTTTAAGAAGGAGAGGGGGAAAGAGGGTGGGAGAAAATGAGAGAGAGAGGGAGAGAGAGGGGGAAATCTGGTGAAAAAGAGGACAGGTAAACATTTTATATCCTTTAACCACAACACTTTGGCAGTATTGAGTACCAGAGGCGGATTAAAAAATTTCACTGAGGAAGGGGCAAATTTTCCGGGCATAATTTTGATTTTTCACCGGAATACAACGACTTCGGGAATCCCGCCAGTCATAAACTCGGCCTGTTATTTATTTACTTTTTTTGGGGGTCGTGAAGGGTAAGGAGCTAGAAAAAATATTTTGGCCCTCCCCTAAAAATAGATGATTGTTTTCATATTTATTTTTTTCACAATAGGGGGAGCATAATAATAATAATAATAATAATAATAATAATAATAGTAGTAGGCCTAATAATAATGATGATGACGATGAAGTAGGAGTGGTTGCTACAGTTACAGGAAAAGTGCTTTCTATTTCGAAATCTTCCCAAAGAGCTTGTCTCCAGAATCTTTTCTCGCGGTCTTGCCGACGTCTCATCTACATTTCACCTTTTTGAGACCCTCCAGTAAGAATGTAATTATATAGAAGTACCAATTATTCATTTGATCAGATATGCAGGGTAATGAAATGGATTGGGAGGGGGGGGGGGTGGATAATAAACGAACTCTGGATCATATTCAAACTTGACGCTCTAATTATATTATGACATTTTGGAGAGGCAGTGAGTTAGCAATTTCGTTGGAGTTAAGTTATACCTGTATAATTTTACATTTAATGGCAGCTGATTTCAAAATTAATTACTTAAGGTACACATTTATAGGCAGATTTTGAAAAAAAGCACGAAAGAAAGAAAAAAAAACTGTCAAATGTAGTAAGCCCCTAATTTCCGGATCTATTGGCTCTAGTATAGTGAAATAGTTTCTTAATATGGACATGCCAAAAAACTGTATCAGTGAAAACCTGTCACCATTCTTCTTAATTCTCATTATTAATCAACTAGTACTGACCTTTTCTGATGTCGTTTGATAGATTCTACTAATCATAGCAGCACTCATCGTGGGATATTAAACTACTCAAAAGATTTAGGCGGAAATCATATGTTGGTTAATGCCCCCTTTTGAATAATTTTCATGACAAAGTTTGGACAGACATATTTTGCATGAGTTCTGATTGCGTATAAACGTTCCTATACTTGTAAATCTTCGATTGTAAATAAACGAACTCTGGATCATATTCAAACTTGACGCTCTAATTATATTATGACATTTTGGAGAGGCAGTGAGTTAGCAATTTCGTTGGAGTTAAGTTATACCTGTATAATTTTACATTTAATGGCAGCTGATTTCAAAATTAATTACTTAAGGTACACATTTATAGGCAGATTTTGAAAAAAAGCACGAAAGAAAGAAAAAAAAACTGTCAAATGTAGTAAGCCCCTAATTTCCGGATCTATTGGCTCTAGTATAGTGAAATAGTTTCTTAATATGGACATGCCAAAAAACTGTATCAGTGAAAACCTGTCACCATTCTTCTTAATTCTCATTATTAATCAACTAGTACTGACCTTTTCTGATGTCGTTTGATAGATTCTACTAATCATAGCAGCACTCATCGTGGGATATTAAACTACTCAAAAGATTTAGGCGGAAATCATATGTTGGTTAATGCCCCCTTGAATAATTTTCATGACAAAGTTTGGACAGACATATTTTGCATGAGTTCTGATTGCGTATAAACGTTCCTATACTTGTAAATCTTCGATTGTAATTTCTGATTAAAAAAAAATAAAAGAATTAATTGTATCAAAATGAAGAACCAGAACAGCGACCTATATAAGCGTGATACTAAAGTATTTCCCAAGGAAAAAAAGTTCCCTCGTATTGTTCCAAACTGGAATTCCATACATTCTAAATTTGGTGTAGTATATACCGTTAACTAAAACCAAGAGAAAATGAACGGCTGAACACCTCTCGAAGAAACGGGAGAAAGAGGGGCATGTTCGAGGGTGATCTTGTTAGAGAGGTAGTGCGCATGACCGTTGACTCCATAATATCAGGGAAAGTTATAAAACATTACATCTGACCGATATTTCGGATAAAATTATGAAAGAGTGACTCCATGATGAAGAACAGAATGAGGTAATAACGCGGCATTTCCTCTGGCTATGAATCATACGTTTCAGTGCAGAACACAAGATGGAGTCGTATCTCTTCAGGATGGAAGGTTTTCAAACGATATTGCTTTTCTGGTTGATATTCTCCTCCAGTTTGTTTCCACGCGTTTCCTCCAAAACGACATCATCCTGCCCCGACAAGTGTATCTGCTCAGTAGGATTTGTTCATGTCCATTGTGTAGACTTACTTCTCACAGAATTACCTACGGGTATGCTGAGCAGCGAGACACGTGAACTGGATTTGGGAAAGAACAGTCTTACAAGGATACCTGATAGAGTTTTCACAATTTTACACTCGCTAATCTTTTTGGATCTCAGCAATAATATCATATCAGTTCTGGAACCTTTTGCGTTTGCAGGGCTACGCTTACTTCGGAAACTCTTTCTTGCTGGCAACCGGCTTGTTGTCGTAACAGCCGTTAGTGATCTCCCTGCCTTGGAGCAACTGTCTTTGAATAGAAATCTCCTAGAGAGTCTACAAGGCTTAGAAACTCCTCCGTGGAAGGAAAACTTCTTCTTGTATTTATCAAGCAACCCCCTCAGGGGTCTGTCAAGCCTGACCGCCATGGTTAGATACATCAGTGCAGATTCATGTGGTATATGGGTTTTCGATGTCCACAAGTGCGAAAGGGCAGATGAAATATTGTTTTTAAGCTTAAAGTATAACCGAATCAAATGGATCCCAAGTCTTGGAGGCATGCGTTCCCTTCTTGTCCTCAGACTTACGGGTAACTTGATACACGAGATCAGTCCCTCGTTTCCACCATCTTTACAACAAATTTCTCTTGATGATAATGAAATTAGAGAATATGGCAACACCTCTCGACTTTCTGTCTTAAACGCAGCTCAAAATCAAGTGTCTGATGTCTTTGACGTGGTGGGTGAAGATACTGACATTCTAAAGAAGCTCTACTTGGCGGACAATCTCATCCAGACTGCAAATTTTCCGAGATTATCCGCCCTTACTTTACTCGATCTATCACGATGTCAGCTCAGGGGGGAGTTTACATGGGATCCCACCAAACTGCCTTCTTTGTTGAACCTTCTTCTGCTAAATAATCGCGTAACTGTATTTCGTATTTCTGACCAATTAGCCAATGGGCCCAGCACAATGGAACAACCATCCCATACTGGGAACAATTTACAATCACTCGTACTAGATAATAATGATATATCAGACTTGTCTTCACTTCGACATTTCACATCACTGTCACGGCTGTCAGTGAAAAACAACAAACTTAGAAGCATCACATGGAATGATGATGCCATTCACGACAAGTTACAAGACATTTATCTCGGAGGAAACCGCTTTTCAGTGTTAAGAGGATTCCGCAATATGACCGAACTCATTTCATTGAATTTACAGGACAATGAAATCGTAACCGTCTTACCAGATGCACTGAGTGGAAGCAAACAGCTAAGAATGCTGAATTTAGCCGGAAATAAACTAAAACGGTTTCCAACTTTCTCAGAAGTTCAGTCAATAGAAATACTGAAACTTCAATGTAATAATTTGGAAAGTATCGAAGATCATCACCTTGATCAGTTTCCTCGGCTGTACAGTTTGAACGTGTCAATGAATAGGCTTGTAAATCTGAAAACAGCACGCAGTGATTCCATCAAGCGTCTTCTTCTTGGATATAACTACCTCCAGCTAGATGGAGATTTTCATATGTCCAGATTCAGCAAACTTGAAGTGCTGAATTTAGAAGCTAATCAGATCGAGCGTGTTAATGTTAGTTTCTGGCACGGCGCTGAAACACTCTTTACACTAGACCTCAGCCTGAACCGTCTCACCTCTGGATCATCGATCCTTCTCAATGCAAGTGGAATTGAACTAAATGGAAACAATAACATAATTGCCTTTCTGCCAGTGGGATTCCTTCAGGAACAGGGATCAGTACTTCTATCTGGTAACCGTATCCGTCAGATGGCTCCTATGCTGGTTGCACCAGAATGTCTCGTCACGAGACTCGACTTGAGTTGGAACAGGATCGAGATGATACCTTCAAACACTTTTGAACCATGCGTCCATCTTCGAATGGTGAACCTTGAGGGCAACCCGCTGATAGATATTCCAGAAGAAACGTTTCGAAGTATCCAGAAAATTTACCTTGCCAATACCCTTCTGGGCAACATACCCTGGCGTACTCTCACTAGAGATATTGAGGATATTTTAGTTTTTGACCTAAGCAACCTAACATCAGCAACGAATTTCAATGATGATCTATACATGTCTTCAGTGACATTCATTAAGTTGCGTTTGCGTAACAACGGCTTGAGGAATGTTCCAAATTTTGGAAGTGCTTTGGTTTTAGATCTCGACTTGAGCCACAACATGATTCGTAAATTCCATGTTAACACTTTCAGGAGTCTTCATACGTTACGGAAGCTTTTCTTTGACCACAATGATTTACAAACGATTCCACATGGGGCTTTCAAGTCGTGTCATCGGATGCTTCTTTTAAGTCTCGAATTCAATTCACTCAAATATATTCCTGAAGGGGCATTTGATGGAATTGAACACACACATGTTCGGCTTTGTGGAAACAGCCTGGTGTCCATGTTAACGCCGGTCCTGCCCATCAT
>CP137668.1:8084779-8321395 GCA_037976565.1 Mesocentrotus franciscanus | reverse complement strand
TCTACAGTTACGTCTCCTTCGGCTTAAACCCGTGGCACTGTAACTGTTCCAACCTTGCCTTTCGTGATTGGCTGGACCGCAATGGGAATGACGAGCTAGCTTGCTACACACCCAAAGATCTTCTCGGCAAGTCGATTCTGTCAGCCTTTGCAGAAGAGCTGCAGGAGTGCATTTTCAATGACTACAGTGCCCATTCAGGGAATGGAGATTTTGAAGATAGTTTCCTCGTAACATCAGATTCGACTTTCGCTGTTTCTGAGGAGTCAGCTGGTTATTTATCGGCAGGCCGGCAAGATTATTATGAACTCATGTTATCAATTCTGATGTTAGAGTATATTTCTTATCACAGTAGTTTCAGAGTAGCCAAATTAAGTATTTCATTACAGGAAAACGTGCCAGCTTGTATTTGATGTAAATAATCATGATTTCAAGCTGGTCTATCGTGTTCTTGTTGCGTAATTGTTTCAGGAGGGGGATCAGATAAGTAAAATCATTCCTACAAAATAAGCACCATTATTCGATTGACTGAAAGCACAAAAATATCACCAACAAAACAAGGGGAAGTCCACCCTGATATTAAGTTGGTTAAAATAGGAATTTAGTGAAAGTTTGAGCTATATCCGATTAAAAATAGGAAAATTATGAACTTTTGAAGTTGTCATCAGTGAAACACAAATTGGCAACACTGTGACGTTTCTTGCGAGCTTCTCTCTAATTTGCTCTGTACAGACAATTTCATAAGCTTTCATTTGCTTAGTTATTGATGACGGAATAGATTTGTTTCTTACAGGGGTTGTATAAAAAATATTGCAATAATTACATTTAGAGTGAATGTAAGGTTGAACATTTTCTTACGGGTAAATACAATTTTTGAGGTATTTTAGTACGGGCAAACGGGAGGGTATCTCGCAAGATACGTCACAGAGTTGCCAATTTGTGATTGATTGATCGCACCTTAAACAATTAATAACTTTCGTATTTTGTATAGGTTTTCGCTCAACTTTCACTGACCTGTTTCTTTCATTTTTCTTCTGCTATTAAGACCAACTTAAAATCAGGGTGGACTTCCGATTTATCAGCGAAAGAAAAGCAATTATTATTATTGAGTATTTAAAGGAATAATTTTTACATGCTTTTAATCTTGAAATAGAGATAGATATTATTTCTTACTCAAAATGAATTCGCAAACCGATATCGATTTGATTATGCCGATTGCATTTTGGTCTATTTATAAAATGATTATTTTTCGTAATAAGTACATTGGTATGATAATAGGTATTCGAATTTGATATATTTATTTAAGAGAGAAATGACTCGCAGACTAAAAATAAATGAAAATTTGAAAGTACAAAATATGATCTTTCCTGCAATTTTGCTTGTTATATCTGAAAAAAATATTATGTGTATTATTGATGTTCCATTGTTTTTTGTTAAATTGTTTGTGAAATTATGTTATTGATGAATAGTGAATAAACACCTCATTAAAGGCGAAGAGGAAAAAAACCTTAAAATCAGGGTGGATTTCCCTTTTAAAATGGACTAAACTGATTGTTCTCTTTGATGTTAGCATAAAGATGTTTTCTGTGTCTTTATGTTAACACTAGAATATCTTTGTTTATGAATATCACGTGCTTGTAAAAGACTCCCGCGTATTATCTTTAAATTACCTTGTCAATTCAATTTTTCACAAGATTATTATTCATAAAATGGAATCTGTTATTATAGGACATGAAAATATCGACAATTTGGGTTTTAAAAAAAGATATAAAAAGTGAAAGTATGTCAATCATGCAGTTGCACAGGGTTTCCCCAGCTCTTTGCTTTGACACAGATGTCATGTGACCTCATAGGACGAGCATCTTGACGGAGGCATCGGTCATTTACAGGGGAATCAATTTCCATTTGTTTTACCCCTGGCTGGGAGGAGCTATAGGGTCCGTGGACACCCCCTTCCCTCCTTTCTCCTTTGGAGCTACCACTATGCTACTAATAAATTTCCTGACGATTCGTTTTGTATTATTCCCGGAAACGGAAGAGCTGGGTCCATGAACACCCCACCTGCTACCACTACTTGCCATCACCTACCACAACCACTCCATTTGGAGCTACCTCTACGCTGCTAGTTTTCATCCTTGGGAGAAGTCATGGAGACAACCAAATATGACAATAATAGAACCGAAAGAATCTCAAGACGAAAACAATGGGATTGACAAAAATGAAATATAAATATATATATATATATTTTTTTAATTTGTCGTTCGATAGAAAACATTTCCTTCGTGAATTCCCGTGGAATAAAAGTGCATTTAAAAGTGTAAATAAACGCTACACGGAAGTTCGCGTGTGAATGTAATGGTCATTTCCCATATACAAGAACATCGCTGGTAAATCGCTTAGGAAAATCGAACGTTTTCCCTAAAAGAGGCACGTCACCTTTCTAGTTTCAGATAAACATACTTCACATGTTCAATGAACTCATTATTTCACCCGCCCATTGAGTATCAATTGTTATGTTTGGTTGTAAACAGGGTGCGGGGTAACCTCGCTAGTCATAAGGACCGCTATTTATAACGTGAGATGAGGGTCGCTATTCATAATTCACATTGAGGGTCATTACTCATAAGGACCACTACTCATAAGGACGCTATTCATAATACGTAAATCATGAATAGCGACCCTCTTCTCGTATTATAAATAACGACCCTCTTCTTGTATTATGAATAGGGACCCCTATGAATAACGACCCCGATTTTGTATTATGAATAGCGACCCTCTTCTCGTATTATAAATAGCGACCCTCTTCTTCGATTATGAATAGCGGTCCTTACATGAATAGCGAGCGGACCCCAAACAGGAGGTGAGTCTCACCTCCCTGTTGTAAATGATAAATGTATAAAGCTTGTTTTCTTATTGTCTAATCTCGATATCAATATCAAAGTTTACCTTTACATTTTACAACACCATGAATGTTATAAAAGCAGAAAAGAAAACGAATGAAGGAGATATGAAAGGAAATTGAAAGATACAAATGTGGGATTAATGTTTAGTTGATGGTGGAATTTTCAAGCTCCTTCCTGTCAGATGAAAAGTTTCTGAAGTGATAATGAATGGATGCTTATTTTCTTTCTTGATGTTTTCTTTTTCTATGTGTATATTTTAAAAGTATTTTATATTCATGATAGTGGTAATAATAAATGTAAAACTGCACAAAATTTGGTATTATCGGCGGGGTTGATTGCAATTTCATTTCACATATACGATAGATTATATCATATATCAACTTTGTATTTCAATTTTTCCTCGTACATAAACCATATACCACTACGGCTCTCATCTCATTAAATTATACAATTTGCATTTATACACTTTCCAGCACTGATAGTTATTCTTCGCCTCGAAAATGATTATTGTATCACTATTTCTACTATTATTTGTGATAACAAACTTGAGTTGTGACCGATTGAACTTTTATGAGACATGATGTTTGAAAAGAGAAGATCACGTGACGATATTTACCCAATTATTTTGTCTACATTTTTTTCCAACTTGTACTACGTCGGAGAGGTGGCGCTCTACCTTCCTCTCATGCAGAGTCATCTATTCACAGAGTTTTGCCAACTTAGTATCAGTTGGTCACAACGTGGCTTACATTCCTTTGTTGTGTGCTTACTCAACAAAGCATTATTCGCCATATTATGCCCAGCTCGAACCAAGTTGGCTAAACTCTGTGAATAGATGGCTCCGCTCTCTAGAAATTATGGAAATCATTCTCCTGTCTCAGTCACGCACAGGGTACATCGGTAAACAATATATTTCCTTCCGCTCACAACCTCACGTTTTTCATTTTTATTTTAAGTCTCTTTTAAATTAACAGATTAACCTCTGGATGAAAGTGACCCATTTTCCTGTTATGATCATGATATGCTGCCATATAAGGCAATTTCCAAACCATTGAATACAGCAGGTGCTTCAAAAATATGAATATATGTGATCAGGAAAGTCGCTAGACTAAGGAATATATGGTACGTGACATTCCCTCTCAAGTTTCTGACAGAATGGTTATATTTCTCGTCGCCAAATTAAAACATTTGAAGTCAATTTTTTACCCTTGAATCACGAAAGACGCTCTTATGATATACTGTGAATTCAAAAACTTCATCAGCTTGCCGGAGAAGGCCCTCCCCCCCCCCCTCTCAAACCCTGCCCTCTCTTCTCTAAATCTTTAAAACTAATTGTTCTACAACAAAGGCAATACAAAGTTGGAATCAATACTAGGAACTCGTAAAACTCTTTTTATGACTTATGACCTAATCGGTCCGTTATATAATGGTTTCCTCAAAGTGATAAAGGGCCTACTCTAATTTTGCTGATATCCGAATAGTCCTGTCGTAGAGTTTGCAAGTGCTGGGTTTTTTTCTCCTTCTAATATAAGGTCCTCTTTATAATGTCCATGTTACGATGGTATTAGTACACCCAGGAAGAAATATGGTGGTCATTATCATCCTTCAGTAACCCCGGAGTCTCGTGTTTCACACGCTAACATACGTATTTTCTGACTAACGTTGGTCATCATGGTCATTGATATTTGGAAATCCTTTGGTAAAGGGGAAAGAAAAGATTGATCATAATCAATCGATATCCGTGTTGGACACACGCATCTTGAATTCATTAGCCAATGCGAAGGTCGGTGAGAAAATTTCACTTGTTATGTGAAAAATATTAAAACATAAAACATGGCGTAGCCAATGTCATATAGTATATTTTTCTTCATTTACTCGCCATTCGTTGAGGATGAGACATGTGCCCCTGTGCCCCCAAAAGCTACGCCTCTGGATGTTGAGTTACTGATAGCTGTACAGCACTTGATAGTGAACTACCAGCAGAATATACTGAGGTCCACTACATGACATCCCATCTACAAGTATGATGGCCAACTAAAGTGTATGCCACTGTTATGATTAATGCAATAGTTTTTTTAGATTCACATTTTTAGCAGTGATTTTACGGCTGCTTACCTGTAAATATTTACACGTCTGTACTTTTGTAACGCCACAGATAGAGTAATACAACAAACTTCAATCAGTCTGTAGGTGCATTTTTTTATATAGCGGAAGTCCGGGGGGGGGGGTTCACAAGGATCATAATTTGAACTTATCCCTAAGTTGGACTTAACAATTATGGAATTTCGTGTAGGGATCTTTAATGATATTTCAAATACCGCCATGTGTACTATTTGACATTAGGGCACGTCCATGCTATTTTGTTCCATACATTACTTACCACATCTCTAATATGTCTTAAAGTTTTGTATAGCTGTATAACTGATGATTGTATGAAGTTTATAACCCTGCTGGAGTTTAGATCAGACAAAACATGACGTCAAATGTCACACTAGATGTCAAGTTCTGTTCATAACTTCACAGTACTGGGTAATGAATGTTACTCTAACAGACCAAATACCTTGCTCCTACCAAGAAATTAATTGATAATTCTTTATATTAATCGTTATGCATTTGACTTCCCAAATAAAGGGGAGGTCTACCCTGATATTAACTTGGTTTTAATAAAAGCAGGAAAAATGAGAGTAACAAATTGGTGACAGTTTGAGCAATATCTGAATAAGAATAGGAAAGTTATACATTTTTGAAGTTGTCATCAGTGAAACACTAAATTGGCAACGCTGATGTATCTTCCAAGCTTATCTCCGATTTGCTCTTTACAGAAAGTTTCATAAGCTTTCATTTTCTTAGTTATTGATGACGGAATAGACTTGTTTCATACAGGGGTTGTATGAAAACATATCTGCAGTAACTGTATATAGGGTGAATATAAAGTTAACAAGTTTTTTACGGGAAAACATAAATTTTAAAAGTTTTTTAGTACAGGGCAAATGGGAGGGGAGCTCGCAAGATACGTCATAGAGTTGCCAATTGGAGTTTTATTGGTTGCACCTTCAATAATGCATAAATTTCTTACTTTGAATTGTTTTTGGCTCAACTTTCACTGACCTGTTTCTTTCATTTTCTGCTTCTATTAAAAGCAATTTAATATCAGGGTGGACTTCCTATTTAAAAGCAAATGAAAAGCAATTATTGAAAACATCTCCAAAATATTTTACGTCATCGCATCACGTGACCCGGTCCTAATTTTTGGACGTAGTAAACAGAGTTGCCTAGTAAGTTCTTCCGTCCACACAAACCCTGTTTTGGGT
Organism: Mesocentrotus franciscanus; assembly: GCA_037976565.1. Lineage (NCBI taxonomy): Eukaryota > Metazoa > Echinodermata > Echinoidea > Camarodonta > Strongylocentrotidae > Mesocentrotus > Mesocentrotus franciscanus. Next base: position 8,315,184 of record CP137668.1, on the reverse strand, counting down.
TATTTAACGAGCATTGGCAAGAAAAGGCAGAAGTGCCGTTTGATATGCAGATTTGGGATTGATCATATTCCAATCTATCAGGAATTGTTATTGACAGAAATAGGTAAGTTGTAAGATTTATTATTTACTTAGTTGTCATATAACAGCTGCGATATTTTAAAATCTTTTAATTTGTTCTGTGGTGTTATTTTGGGGGATTATTGAGTTTGAAAGTTTTGTCCCCCAACCAAAAATATAGAGCGTCCTTTAAATCTTATTTTCCCCCCATTTTTATGGGATGCTTAACGCCATTTATGGAAAATATATTCCAATAATCCCTTTTTTCCTTCATAATATGCAGATCGAGGATTCGATGTCAAATACATCTGACTGCCAAAATGATTTTTTTTTCTCTCAATCGTATGCTCGTGTTTCTTCGTTTATTCCGTGTCTAAAGTTTATTTTGTGAATGTTGGTATTTTTTCCCAGTGCTCAGAGCGTAAGGCTGTCACATTTAATGTACAATATGCATATCGGTAAACATGTACATGACAAGGACATTCATGTTTCTGTATCTGTGTATGTGAGAGAAAGAAATTGTTAGCGTACTTCATTTCGACTTTATTGATTTTAAAATTACGTGGAAAAAATATGAATTAATAATCAAATAAAGGGAGAAATGAATGAATGAATGAATGAGAAGGTGAATGAATGAATGAAAATATGAAGATGTTTAATTAAATAGATGAACAATAAACAATGAAGTAAATTAACAGATGTGGAGATAGAAAGCGTCGGCGACAGTGAGATATACAATCATGTGATCATTGGAGAGGGGATATTATACAATATACAGTAAACTAAAACAACGACAGCATCAATCGCTCTGTTGGCCTGTAATTAGTCGACATTTTGTGGGACTATTATTGTGACTGTGTATGTAATTATAAATTATCAATACAGACCTGGTAATATAAGGTTTTGATAGACATCGTCTACGCTGCTTCCTCGTACACACTCTCCTTTATCTTTATTAAAGCCCGTCTGCACTAGTTTGGCCAGGAGGGATTAGATCTCCCAGCATGGTCACTGACAGGTGGTTATCTCATCAAATCAGCTCTCAATTAACATGAGAAAAAGAGGATCATGTGGGACCAAAGGATACCGCTTAGGCATTGTTTACGATATAGAGGGCGCAACTAGCTACAAGTAGTGCAGTGGGGCTTTAAACGCTAATGAAATGGCGTATCCAGCATATCGTGGAGTCAGCGTGTGCCCGCCTCCCTCCACCCCCTCTCTCTCTCTCTGTCTCTCTGTCTCTGTCTCTCTGTCTCTGTCTCTCTTTCTGATTTCTAGCTATCTATCTACTCTCACGAATACCTTAATGCAGAGGAGTACAGACTAATAAAAATTATTGTTAGGTGTCACATTAGAGGAATCACTTCCTTAGAGTAGAATCCACTCCAAATTGGTTGAATAACTCTTTTGAGAGTGCAGTGCGTATATTCCACTCCAAATAAAGTGATCGCTAATGTTTCCAACTCATATTAATTTAGATCGTAAATCTTTCTAACTCCCAAAATTCTGTTCAAATACTGCACCGCAGAATTTTCACTCTCTTTGTGGTTTCTCTGAAGGAATATTAGCTGTATATTAGTAACTGTGTTATCCAATCGTGATACTTAACGCATATCCATGTTGCATCATGCTGCCAGTCAAACCAGTACATCATCACACCCATTTCCTTTTGAATGGACAATTTTGTATTTTTTCATTTTCTTTTCCTGCTTCTGTTTTTATATAATCGTTTTTTTGTTTTGGTTAAATCTGTTTTTATAAGTCTGTCAATACGTAACTGTTATTGATAACTGGGTTTACTCACGAGCGAAGTAAAACAAAAATCACTGGTACCCGTGACATAAAACGGGTACATCAAGGCCATATTTGTCGAATATCGAATGACCATAGGATGATGTTGATGTATGACAGATATAAACAAAATGAAAATAAATACAGGTAGTTTTGTCGCTAAATTGGTGCTGAAAACTTCTGATGCTTCCCAAAATGACAGTCTGGTTAAATTGAAGGTGCATATTTCAGTGGCGTAGCATGAGTCAACCCTTTGAACGGGCGCTTGAACGATCGGGGGCACCGGAATTACTCGGAAAATGAAATGCGAATTTACAAATCTACTGATTAGGGGAGGAAACAGTCGTCTTCTTTTATCATCCTTTGCCCTTTCTCCCTTTCCCCATGTCTCGTTTCTCGTTATTTATTTCTTTTTAAATTTTTTCATCACTCGATGGGGGACCACCTCCTGCTTTGCTGATTCGAAATGATAAACATTAAAAAAGCAGTGACTAAAAACCTATCCACAGGGTTGACGGCATGCAAGAAGGCAACTCCAAAAGAAAAAAAAGGGTGGGGGAAGAGATGTGACTGATGTTTACTGGAATTACTTCCGCATTACCTTTTCTTCGTGAGTTACATTTTGTGAAATTAACATTAACACAATAATCATTAAAAGTATTCGAGTTGGCAAATTTCAGTAATTTGAGGATCTTTTATAAGAACTGCAACTAATCAATCAAATATGAGAATCACTGTCTTTTTTTAAATAATCCTGAGAGCTATTCGAAGCCTAAATTGAAGGGGTCCTCTTTCTGATAGACATGTTTTCCCAAATGAATGCTATGCTCTCCTATTGAAATTATTATTTTTGAGAGATCCATTCATAAGAGTAGCACCTCATCTGAATCTTTGGTAAGTTCCGAAACGAAGCAAGCTAAGATACTTTTGGACTATTTAGTTAAGTGTCATCCACAATTATATGCATTGAGTATGAATTATAGCGTTGTCATGTAATTCCCTTATTGAAATAAATAAGAAATAGAAACTACTCGAAAACCACCTCCCTGCGAAATACGAAGTGACGCATGCCAGAATATTGGTTGTTTCACAATTCTGTGTTTATAGGGAGTGTGTTGTAGCTCGATCCAGGCCACTGCTGTAGCTGAAGCATACTATTCTTATGAGCTGAACTTTTTCAAAATTACATGATTTGTCCTCGAATTCTTGTTATGACATAATTACTTACGGCGGGTAGCCCTATTGTTGTTTTACCAGGGGCGGCGATTAATTTTCATTACCGGGGCGAATTCCGTTGGTATCACAGTGATACCAACGGAATACAGATTTTCGACAGTATTTAATTGTACATTTTGAAGGATATTATGCGAGGGAGCTTAGCGACCGAGCGAGAAGATTTTTGCATTTTTATTAGTCTAAACGCTGCACTCTTGGGCCCTCCAGAGCCTAAAAGTGTGTTGAAGTCTTTAGTCAGTATTTGCTATACATTTTTTTTTTAAATTTCCGGGGACGATCCCCCCAAAAAAAATTTAGGGTGGACGTGTCCCCCCCCCCGTCCCCCGGGATCCCCGCCCCTGTGTCTTACAATTGGTTGTTTGCCATGAAATGGATGACATCACTTGGTTGACGTATTTTTGTATTCATAAGAATGTGGTTTCGGGTTTTCCAGCCCCGCCTCTTTTATTCGAAGTATATGAGTCAGTTCTTAACTATAAGATTAATTTCGTAACTAAAGCTATGGTCACAACTCAGAGCGGCGACCGACCGATTTGTAGCCTGCTTGGTCGCCGCTGGAATTTAGGCATCGCCCTTACGATTTTTGGAGAAGTCGAGCAGGCTGTAGAGCCCTAGCGATGCCAGGGGCGGTGCCCTGTCGATTTCCCGTTGGTCGTCAGTCGATTTTAGGTCAAAACTGGGCGAAATCGGGGAGCTTCTCCCCGCGGTGTCCCGGCAGTGACCGACTGATCTCCCAGCGGCGACCGGGCTGCGACCGATCGTCAGCCTTTGACCTAGCAGCTTCGATTTTTTTGACCTAAATAGAGTGGTGAAGTGTGACGTCATCAAAAATCTATTTTTGGAATTTCTCAATTTTTTCTTCATTTTCCGAAAGAGCATCAAAAATAATGTCCAAATGTCGAAAACCAATTGTATAGGTTAAGTATTGGGTGAGATATGACCATCTGAATAAAAAGATTGCCTATGGGAACTCAGTGATATATTGCTCTGGCTCCTAATGTTATGAACCAGAGCAATATAACACTGAGTTCCCATAGGCAATCTTTTTATTCAGATGGTCATATCTCAGCCAATACTTAACCTATTCAATTGGTTTTCGACATTTGGACATTATTTTTGATGCTCTTTCGGAAAATGAAGAAAAAAATGAGAAATTCAAAAAATAGATTTTTATGACGTCACAGCTTCGGTACTCTATTGCTCGACGGCGAACGCTCGATTAGGTCGGTGCCCGGGCGGCGACCGCCCGGCACCGTGCGTATTTTGGGCGGCGAGTGAAAAGTGAGCAGGCGCCGCCAGAATTTTAACTCCGCGCTAAAACTTCAGCGGCGACCGAGCGATGCCCTAAAAACAAGCAGTGCCCAGGCGGCCGCCGCCGGTGCCCGGGCGAAATTGGCTAAAAAATCGCCGCCCGGCCGCCGAGCAAGCTACTTTTTGGGGTTGTGACCATAGCTTAACGGAAGCTAGCACGTGCAACTGCTGGACACATAATCATTTTAATTGTAATGACCACCATGATTTCGTACACGTCGGCAGAGGAAAATGTGTGCTTTGATCATGGTTGCACACCATAACCCTCACAATCATCAATAATAATTCACTTTCTTTATCAATCTAAGACCCCGTTCTCACTCACTTTGAAAGTGGTCTTAGTTAGACCGCTCCAGAGGAACGGGTCTTGAGGAACGGTTTGCGAGGGTTCACACTCCGAGCAGTTTTTTATGGCTCAAACCGCTCCACGAGTCAAAGTGGTCTTGTTGCTATGGCAGCTCAGGTCAGCGGGTAAATTTTTCGCGCGCGGAATACTAAGCGTATGTACCGTACTACATGTTTCGCGTGCAACGTCACTAGACCACTTCCGTTCAAAGTACGCTTCCGTTCACACTCGCACGTTAGAGCGCTCCAAACCGCTCTTAATAAGACCCGTTCCTCAAGACCACCTCCCGAGGTGGTCTTCTGGAGCGGTCCAGAAGTCCACTTCCTGGACCACTTTGACCGTTCTCACTCACCTAAGAACCGCTCCTGAGGAACGGGTCTTAGTTAGACCGCTCCAACGAAGTGAATGAGAACGGGGTCAAAGTATAAGTTAAACTATACACATTTGACAGTAAATCGGATTTTACTTCGTTGTAGAGAAGGGGAGGAGGAGAGAGGGAGAGATGGAAAGAGAAATAGAGAAAGAGAGAGAGAGAGGAGTAGGGAGGGAGGGAGAGAAAATAGAGAGAGAGAGAGAGAGGGGAGGAAGAAAGAGGAGAGAGGGACAGAGAAGAGGATAGGCAAAGATATATATATATATATATATATATATATTTTCATGTACTAGAATTCCAGGGCGCCCTGTAGCATAACTGCAAACAGGTTGTGAACAATTGTAGTTGTTCCTTTGCACAACACACACTTTTGAAAACTGACTGTGGGACCACTGTGCTTGATTCTGATTGGCTTGAATGGATGGTGGTGATAGGGACATTGATGATAATGGTAATGGTGATGATTATGGTAATGGTGGTATGTAAATGATAGTGACAGTGATAGTGACAGTGACAGTGACAGTGATTTTGATAGTGATAGTGATGATGATAGTGATAGTGACAGTGATAGTGATAGTGACAGTGACAGTGATAGTGACAGTGACAGTGACAGTGATAGTGATAGTGACAGTGACAATGATAGTGATGGTGATAGAGATAGTGATAGTGATAGTGACAGTGACAATGATAGTGATGGTGATAGTGATAGTGATGGTGATAGTGATAGTGACAGTGACAGTGACAGTGATAGTGTTAGTGACAGTGACAGTTACAGTGATAGTGACAGTGACAGTGATAGTGATAGTGATAGTGACAGTGACATTTACAGTGATAGTGATAGTGACAGTGATAGTGACAGTGATAGTGACAGTGATAGTGACAGTGACAGTGATTGTGATTATGATATTGACAGTGATAGTGACAGTGACAGTGATAGTGACAGTGATAGTGATATTGACAGTGACAGTGACAGTGATAGTGACAGTGATAGTGACAGTGACAGTGATAGTGACAGTGACAGTGACAGTGATAGTGACAGTGACAGTGATAGTGACAGTGATAGTGACAGTGATAGTGACAGTGATAGTGATTATGATATTGACAGTGATAGTGACAGTGACAGTGATAGTGACAGTGACAGTGATAGTGACAGTGATAGTGACAACGATACTGACAGTGATCTGGTGGGTGTTTCACAAAGACTAAGATCGACTTTAAAGGGCAAGTCCACTCCAAAAATAACTGACTTTCAATAAAAGCAGAAAAATCAGACAAACCAATCAAAATAAGTTTGAGCAAAATCGGATAACTAATAAGAAAGTTATGAATTTTTGAAAAAGTATGTAAAACTATGGAACAATGAGAATCACAACACAAATTGCCAAGATGGTTATCAGTTTGTGACGTCATGTCCTCACAACTTATCAATTGCTTTATATAGTTTAATCCCATTAATTTCTTTTTATCCCCAAAACTTGATTTCCCATGCCTTTGCCCAGGTTATATGATTTGTATCATATTGCATGCATGACATTTCCAAAAATTTTATGAATTTTGAAGAATTGATACTATTTTCTGAATATTGTATATTCATAATTATTGATTTTTATATAAATAGTTTATCAAAATTCAATTTTTCATGATTTAACTGGACAAAATTACTCTTTATTTGTGCATCCACACAAAAACATATTACTAACAATCTAACTTGGATGCTGGTGTGAAGAAATAAGATTCTTAGGGTGAAAATAGGAAATTTATATTATCAATATAAAGAAAATAATTAGTGGATAGTGAGGACCATACGTCACAGACTCATGAGTGAGTTGCCAATTTGTGTAGTGATTTTCAAAGTTTTTCATGTCATTAAAAATTCATAACTTTCTTATTAGTTATCCGATTTTGCTCAAACTTTTTTTGATTGGTTTGTCTGATTTTTCTGGTTCTATTGAAAGTAAGTTATTTTTGGAGTGGACTTGGGCTTTAAGTTGGATTTAAGTATAGCAGGCCGTTCATGCCATTGTTTGCTCTCATCATTTTCTGGCATTGGTTTCTCAAGGGACGTACAAATCATGGTAAAAAATCTACAAAACTTACATTTTTTGATAATTCATTATTGAAGGAAAAAATATTATCTAAAGATCATAATGGTGAGAGCAAACAATGGCACGAACGGCCTGTTATACTTAAGTCCAACTTAAAGTTGATTTAGTCTTTGTGAAACACCTCCCTGGTGATGGTGGCAGTGATGGTGATGGTGATACAAGTGATGATAACTAATTGTGATGATTTTTGAAATTTCTGTCCACAATAATTCGTTGAACTAATTAGACTATTGAATGATTGAATTTGATTAACAGATTCAAGTGTTACGCTAGGGACCTAAAATTGTAAGATGATTTATTGCGTAATGAATTGGGTCTGAATTGACGCGACATCAACTTTTTCCCACGTAAACCTTTAGAACTTTTATCCCTACGCAACACATCCTATGTCATGTGAGAAAGATGCGCAGGTGTAATCTTGTGGGAAACAAAAGCCACGCCAATTTAATCGAAAGTTCGCACCCCAACCATGCCAACAAGCTACGTAATACCTGGCGATCTCGAGGAGGGTACATGCTACAGGCACGTAATGAGTTCATTAGGTTGGTCGTATCAAAGGTATTCTACGTGCTACTGCATCTGTAGATAAACTGGGAACAATCGAAGATATCTTACGTAGGGAACATATCAATATCGAAAGTTATCAATATCCTGGTAATCGATATTTCTTGTTTTTCTTGATGTTATACTTCAAATAAATCGCCTAACTTTTTCCCGAATAATGTAGCCCATCATTTCCTCGATTTCTTTGCAAAAAAAAAATGTTTATGCTTTTTACAAACCAGATCATGATTTCCTGTTGATTCATTTTCATATTTCTGCTTCCTTCTCTTTCCACCGTCCAGGAACTGGTCCTTGAGCCACCTAACCTGCAGAAGGTCTTTCTCAGGGCGAGTTCAATACGTTACAAGAAAACTTGCTCCCCGGTTACGCTCGACCGAAACACTACTCTGTATCCGTTTGTTCCAGAAGTTTCGATGGTGACGATTGATTTTTAAATTATTGTGACGTCAATAATTTATTGTACCGAATTATGAGATTCTTGGCACGCAGCTGTTTGGTAGCCATGGTAAACATTTGATTATAAAAAACACGCCACTGTAAATCCTCTCTTTAGGCTTTTGAAGAAGCTTATAAGTGAAAATCGGTCTTAAAGTTTACTTCAGATGATTTCGGACACTTGAGAAGGAAGCGTCCCTACTTATAATGATACATGAGCTGAGATGTTGTTTACGATATATCATTGACTTCTCATTCTTGTCTTATCTGCTAACTGCATGTAAGCAAGCACATTCGTCGCCGTAGCTCTTAGAGTGTGGATCTACCTGCGACAGGTTGATATGGGACATTAATGTCAATGTTACCACAGAACATTTGTTTCGTCATATACTGGATTCGTGAATCAACTCTAACATTGTTTTGAGTGTCGTGATCTGATATCATACGCTTGGACATCAAGTGATATTTTTCACATAGTTTTATTTCTCATCGTTTTAAATCATTTTCACGTATAGAACGGAAAGGTACGTAATTCCATCTACTCCTTGCGGGAGCGATTGAGCTCTATACAGCTACCTTTTTTAAGACTCAACAAAGTAAAGCAAACATTCTATCTGACTTCGTTCATATTTCGGGCCTCATTCACAAGCAATCGGAAACCACAGGTATTCGGGTAGTCTTATCGCGAAGATCTAAACGGGCAGTTACCTACACTTTCACAAGATGGGGAACCGGAAGTACAGAACGGACGCAGGCAGTCAAACCGGAAGTGATTACGTGTATGACAACCCTATAGCAAGTACTGTGTCCAATGGGAATGGGATCGCCGTGATATCTACAGGGGACATCGGCATCCATACAAACGGAGGTAAGCGAAGGTGAACTTCACAAAGTAATAATGACCATTTATTGAGACCGAGAAGAGGGGAATGATGCAGTCAAACCTAGAGGTTAAGATGGCCTCTCTAACAGCTCTGAAATATAGTTGTGAATAAGACAAGAAAAAAATCTTTAATATACTTTAAAAGGGTTTAGTCAAAGATCAAACCTCCAGCAAAATAGATATGAAACCCAAAAGGCGAAATTGTATAGTTTATTTCATAATGCCAGAAGCAAGTTTTATAACATTAGATAAATGCGAATTTTGAAAATGAAATATATTGGATTAACATTCCGATAGTTATTGTTTTTAAAGGTCCTTAACTGCAAACAAAAATCGTAAGTTTATATAAAGAAATATATGTAAAGGATGAATTATTTGCAAGTGCATGTTATCTGTCATGTCATTGGCATCTTTATTAGGCCAAACTTGACGTGCTTAATCCGGTTACAATTTATCCCAGAGCTGGGAACAATTATTCATTTCTACTTGAAGTTTCGTAGAATGTTGTTGCCTACTCCATGTGAATTTTATTTTTTTTTAATCAGTGGATACTTGTAAAGTTAACCCATTTCAAAGATGTATAGTTCTGTGACCAAATGTAATGAATTGTGATTATTGGGCAAACCAGGTCAGAGTGATACAAGTCAGACAAGAGCTGTGTATTTTGGCTATCGTCGGATGGCCAGTGGCGAACAGAAAGAGGGACAATCCGAATACGCTTTAACTCCATCCTTGATGGTGCACTTGACTCCTTTAACTCCCTGAAGCCTGTGGGTGTCACATTACTCCTGTCTGTAGTGGTTTAGTGGCGGGGAGGGCACATTGGGAGGTACACCCCCCCCCCCCAATCAAAGTGCGAAAGGGGGAGAGTAAAGGAGAAAGAAAGCGAGATTGAAGGCAACGTGAAAGGAAAAAAATGAGACAAACCTATCCAACACTCTTCCCTTAGTCGATTGGCTCGATTTCCATCCAACAAGTAAATCCGGCCGCCCCTGTGACAATAGTGCCCCCCTCCTATTTTTGTGTTACCCAGCTAAGCCAATGTCTGTCTGACTGTACGTATTCAGTGCAATCACAAATCAGGACGATGGCTGCTATTAAATTTTTGGATTTGAGTCAAGCTTAGACATTTGAAGCGGAAATATTTTAACAATTATTCGAGTCATAGTAATTAAAAATAAAGGGATCATGTAAAACGAATGCAACTATTTCTGAACCTTTAGTTCTGAAGTGCTTTTGAATTTTCTTCAAACAATTAGACATGTATTTTTTAGCTTTTAATGGCATATCGACATTTCAATTTCATGTCATTTATTAAAACAACGAAATGAATCCCATGCACATTCAAGCCTAATTTACTATCCAACGGATGCCACCGTGCACGATTGGCAGCGAAATACCTATTCATTCACTCGCCTGCGATTTCAAGAATTACTGGGTTGGATATTTTACTATAAACCGCAACACTTTCCTTGCCAAGTTCCGATGCACGATTTAGAAGGAAAAAATGTGTTGTGTTATACAGTTTTGTTTGAAATAAAACAAGAGGAGCACAAACTTTTTTTCTCAAAAAGTGTCAATTTTGAAGGCTTTTTCCGAGAATAATAGACAGTCCGCACTTTGGTTTGTAATGGGTTAGTATAGATATTGCCCTCCCTCTTCTCTCTTTCTTATTTGCTTTAACATGTTCTCTTTCTCCCTATCTATCTCTCTCTCTCTCTCCCTCTCTCTCTCTCCCTCTCTCTCTCTCTCACTCTCCTTCCCTTCCTCTCACTCTCCCTCTCCCCTCCCCCTCTCTCTCCATTACTCCCTTCCTCTCTCTCTCTCCCTCTCCCTCCCTCCCTCTCTCTCTCACTCCCTCCATCCCTCTCTATATATATCTCTCTCCCTCTCTCCCTTTCTGTCTCTCCTTGCCTCTTGTTCTCTAAGGTAAGTCCTAAACATATATTCATGAGGAGTATGATCTTGATATTTCCAACGATGCCGACCAATATCATTAGCAGATTGTGTCTGACTAGGATGTTTGCCAAAAATAATAATATAAATCGTTAGTCTGACCAAAATTTTGATTGGCCATGATACTAGCAAATATCAACTCAACCCGCCCCCAAAAAAAAGTCAATTAATATTTTGACCAAATGATTCGTAATCAATCGGTTTTGGCCATTTGACCACGCCCCCTGATCGGACAAAGCGACATCATGTAATGATTGGTCGATAGTGATTAACCACTTCGATGGCCTTGTTATAGTATGACAAACGAATTTCCGTTGGGAAAAAAAAGGTATGCGACCGCGACCCAATTCTTTCTCCTTTTAAAGATAAAGACCAGTTCTGGTCATGCGATTGCATTGTGAAAGAAACGTTGTGGAATCGATCAGAAAAGGTTGATCATCTAGCATATAAGTATTGGTGTGTACTGCAAGATTCTGGAATCATCAAAATGATAAGAAATTTGGCCCAGTCTTGGTAAAGTTACAAGCACTGCACACAGAAAGATGTTTATGGGACTACGCGACCACGTGCGCGATATCTATTTGGTCCCAATAGATATAATAATTTACCAAAGAAATGTATATCAATTAGTAGGCGGTTTCCCGACTTTCCCGGCAAAATTTGTATCATCACGTATTAGTCTAAACATATTCTTTCACATGATTGGTAATGAGAGCTTCCATTTCATTTTTTTGAGAGAGGGGCGTTTCCAAAACTGGTCTTTACCTTTAAGGTCGTTGGTGTTTACATGAATACTCCAAAAACATGTTCGATTGCTTGTTGTCTTATCAAAATACTGTTACCCTTTGTTTCGATGTTTCCTTGCGTATACCCATTGGTTATTTTGATTGGATAGAAAGGATAGGTGTGTCTGCGTGTGCCGGCGTGGCGTGTTTGTGCGTGTGATGCGTGCGTGACAGAGATCGGATCTGGGGGGCGTTTCACAAAACTTGTCATCAGTGACAAATGACAGTTTGTGTTATAAGCTACTGAAAGCCTTGCTTCTGATTGGTTATCAGCAGATTTGTCATTGATTTTTGTCATTTGTCATTGTAAAAAGGCTTTGTGAAACGCCCTCCTGGGGAGATGCAATTATGTGCATATAGGGAAACATAGAGAAAGGAAAGGAGGGAGAAGGGCAGACAGAGCTGTATTATAAAGATAGAGACAGAGAGGTTGGAAAAAGAGACAAACAAGGTCAAAGAAAAATAAAGAGAGAGTTCTTGAAGCTTAGATGATATAATGATACATGTAGTAGAATGGATATCCGACAGGAAAACAGATAAATAAATTCAGATAGAAAGGGAGAGGAGCGAAGAGTGGGAAAAGGGGAAGTTAGAATGAAGGTGATTTCGAAGAGGATAAATATATCATTCTGCAAGATCTACATGGGAGCATGGGAGTAGCATGGACCCAGCCATTGCTGGGGCCCTGGCTTCATTATGGGGATGGGGAATGTGAATTAACAACTTTTAGGAAGACCATGTGTGAGTGGATCATTTTCTTCCCCCTCTCTCTCTCTCTCTATCGTTTTTCTTTATTCCACCGTTCGGTGTTGGGGGATGTGCCCCTGTGCTCCATGTAGCTTAACCACTACCCTGGCCTACTGATTGCTCGCATATGGCTTATCCTTACCAGTATGGCTAAATTTAGACATACAACACAGAAATGAACTTGAATAAGTTTTCTCGTTGTACGTTACTATAGTCTAAAGAGCATATAGTGACCGAATTGGACTTGATCTGCATGTAGCTATATACTACATGTTAAAATTGACGTAGAGCCAACTTCTCAATCCGAAACAGATTGCCGCTATAACAACAAAACAAACATTTTTCGGCGATGTGGGTCTGGGACTAACAGGCAGCTAGGCATTCGTTCTTTAATTCTAATTACCATGTGACCGTGTTTTCATCCAGTAGGGTTTAAAATTTATGTAGAAAACATAACGAATAATGACTTTGTTGCGATGATGTTGATCACATTTTCTGAGGTTTGGATCCTCGCCATGGCACTACAGCATCCTTCGGCAAGACATACATTTGCCACTCTTTAAACACCCTTGCTTGCTTTTGCCGCGCCCCACTTTCAAGTATATGTGGACGGTGTCATTCACAGGTTTGTGGAAGTAATATTCCCAAGGCTAAGGAATTTATGCAAACTTGTGAGGAGACCTTAAATCACACGGCGAAATAATTGTTAAATATTGTCTTAAGTGCGCTCTTTCAATCTCAATTCAATGTTTAGTATAGTAGTAATTTTCTATCATGAGAAGTTCTTTAACTTCAACACAAAACCAAGCAAAGCCTCCTCAAGATTTGTAATTGTTTCCCGAACCGTGCCGCAGATTTAAAAGGCGATATATATGTCCGTTGGTAGACCAGAGCTTCACCAATGAGGCTAAATCCAAAGACTTAATTCTAAGCTAAATCTAACCCTAACTATCTAAAACTGACGGTTAACCCTAACCCTATCTCTATGCATTGGCTGTCCATATACATAAAACAATTATTGGCGGAGTTCATCCATGACATACATGTATGTATGGACATGTTCTTTCTTAAAGGCATCGTTTAACATTGTTAAATCTGAGATGCATGGCTCTACGTGTTATCAGTGTCTGTGATATGGTGTAATATCGAAGCCCTAAAAAATTGCACTTCAAAATGATCATGAAGTGCCTCAAAAAAGTAAAATTCTTTGAGTGAGCGGTTTTACCATACTCATTTCCCCCAATAGACTGTAGTGTTATAAAAACCGTTAGGAAAACGAAAAATGAAATTTCGATTTCCAATCATAAATATCTTGATAATCAGACAGGCAGGCAATCGGCTTGTAAAAGTCATGGGATTCCTTACTGACCTAAAGGTTTATGATTATGATTGCAGCATGAGCTAAATCCAGGATTTTGTTTCAGAATCTGAGGCAATGTTACCGAGTCACTTTAAAGCAGATCAAGGTACATCTATATAGTTCACTGACATCATTAACCGGGCGTAGGGGCCGGTCACCCCTCACCAAACAGAATATCTATTACCATAAAATCGGTCTATGAGCAACTTTGGAATACCCCACCACAAGAGTTGACCACATGTCTCTTGGTTGACAAGTACTTCACTAAGGAAATGAATAAAAGACTTAGATAACCATAACCTGTAACCACAAGCCTAACCCTATTAAACCCAACCCTAAACCTAACCCTATAGTCAGGCGTTAGACGTCCATTTACACAAACCCTATTGGATGGGTACTCTAAAGCCCCGGTCGATATAAAAATTATACTGGATTTTAGAAAACGGGTGCTGATGCACATCAGCATAATTCTGAATGTTACTACATACCGGTGAATTGTGACCGGCTCTTTATCCCCCTATGGTCTCTGTCCGGTCTTGCATACTAAAACACCCACCCTCATTGAGAGCCGAAATAAAAGCTCTTTGAATACTCAACAAAGGTACCCTTATTCCTACCCGATTTTTCTTGAGACACTTCATTAATCATTATTGTTCGTGTGATCCCCAGCGTATCATTGCTCAACGACACTTAACGACACTCTTGCAGGACACTCGCACATTGACTGAATAACGACGCATGATTAGATGAACTCTCTGCGGATATATATATTTGGGGGGATGAATTTTGGCACAACTTGTCATTTGCGGATCATAAATCGGATATCAGTACTCTTTCGCATTGCCAAATTTTGCACGACCAGACGTCAGAAACCTTAGCGAGAGCGAGGGATTCGAAGGAGTGTAGACGTTTAAAGCAAGCTCCTAAGTTTTCATTACAAAAGGGAAAAAGTATCGATGTGGCCCGTTTTTCTTTCAAGAACTTCTTGTCCCTCTATTGACACAACTTTCCCCTCGCTCGGCGATGCCTGATGGCATGCAAAATGCATACAAAAACGGTGCACCGTTGGTGAAGAGCGCTAGGAACGGAGTCATTTTATATCAATACCTGCCAGTAAAAGCCCACTTTGAGTGACTTACCCAACGCAGGTGTTCGGTTCTCACATACACAAGAGCTGCTGTCGGTCCTGGTTTTGCTAAAAATCTAATGTATTTAGCGAAAGTCCTTCATTGAATATTTCTTTTATGCATATTCCTGGTGGAACAGCTACGCGGAAGAGGAGTTTTATTGTTTCAAGACATATTGTAGAGTGTTTGCTTTGAGTTGTTTGGATATTTAATCAAAATGGAAGATTGTTGGAGAAGGCCGAAACAGTTTTATAATTCATTGCTTAACCCATCAGCCCCAAACGTCACGATGTGAAGGAGGATGAGAGGAAGCACCGTTTGACCTCTGTGTCAAAGGTTGAGAGAGATGACACCGTCGACCAAGACGGCAATGACAGCGTGGAGACAAAGTTTGGATGGCTGTGGTTTCGTCCAAAATGCTTGCAGGTGAGCTTCTATTTTTATGAGTACTTCCATCCTGGAGTAGTTAATTTATACTTATTTACTATTACCCACTACACTAAAAGTTAACCTTATAACCTTAACTCTAAACTAGTTAACCCATAACCATTACAACCATTCATCTCACAAAAACAAACAGACAAAAGTACAATTAGTTAAGCCTGTAATAATGTTATTTTCTTCTTTTTCTGTTTTTTTAGTGTACTGGAGGATACAAACGGTAGTCTATCCCGATTTCTTTTATTTTCTCTCCTTATTCAATCCCCTTTCTCTTCCAAGCCCAATTCTTTTCTTATTTCCTGCTAACTTCGTCAACATCCATACTAATGTGTTCCTTATATTCTTATAACACTAAATTCCATTTATACCTGAAATTGTGGTTTAAAATTTCAAATTATTCGAGCATTTCATAAACAAAAGACAAATTGTTAATTTTTGTTTGTATACAAAAGTTAATAGAATACCACTTTGAAAAATCATTTATTTTAATTTGAGTAGAAATTTGATATATTTTGTTTAAATGATGATTATATACATTGTAGTGAAGGATAAGAATTTTGATAAAATAAGTTTAAAATCTGTGCATTTTGAACTTTTAGTAGAGTGCTACAAGTATTTACAATTGCCCATTGCACCATTTTGTCTGCGTCATATTCTACTACGCTAACCATTTTCTACTACGCTAATCAAGTTTTGAAGGCAGTTAGCATATGCGCAAGTAATTCAAAGCATTGCTTTTGCATTGTTAATTTTTCATTTGCTTAGTGTAAGAGCTCACTCTCAAATGGTGCGTCAACGACCGCACTAGTCCCTGACGCAGCCCTACGTCAGGCAATTAGGGACTTTTAGATTTGCACGTCGACGTAGTGGACTGCAACGTGTCCCATTCTTTCAAGGCACTGGCCCGTGCCCGGCAGTGCCTTAAAAGGACGTCACATTACCTTAAAAGGATGTCACCGTGGCAGTCCACGTTCTCGTCGTGTACAATCTAAAAGTCCCTAAAAACGCCTCGTGTGCAACGGGCATAACATGTGAAGATACTTTATGACGTAACGAGGATCGGATCATGGTTAATATAAATGTATTTTGCTCATTACTTTCTCACCTTCAGGTCTTCAACACGCCCTTGGGTTACTGTTTTATGCTATGCCTGGTCTCCCTCATACAAGGCATGACGGCGTTTGGCTTCGTCTTTATTGGCCTTTCGACCCTGGAGAAACGTTTCTTCCTGAACAGTCTGCAGAGTGGTAGCATATCAAGTGCTTATGATTTTTCGTCGCTTATCATTGCGGTTATCGTCAGTTATATGGGCGAGAGGGGACATCGACCACTCTGGGTGGGTTTTGGCTCCATGCTGTTTTGCGCTGGTAAGACTCGATGGGATCTTTTATGAATAGCACCCCCCCCCCCAAAAAAAAAAAAAAAGAGAGAGAGAGAGAGCGTAAAGGTGGGGAGGGAAGAAGAGAGATTTGGAGACTCCATATTCGTGATATTCGAACAAACATTACTCTTCCAGGTAGCACAGCATATCATTTATACCTAACAAATTTTAGATACAACATTGATACGTAAAGCACCATTACATGCAAGCATAATAAGAGAAATCGTTAGTTATTTTTTTATGCCGTGAAACATTGAGATATGATGAATAATACGATATTCGGGATTACATAAAGACATAAGCCAATGGCTCGAATTCATAGAGATGGACTAAAATTCAAACAGGTTTTACTTATTTACCTTTAATGATGGAGTCTTTGCTAATGCGGCACCTCCGAAGTTGCACCAGTGCGCTTATGTGCAAATCTCATCAATAAGTTGTTCATGTGCTTCTGTTTCGTTGTTGTTGTTGTTATTTTTTCTTTTCTTTTGTGACAATTGCTATTCAAAAACAACTTATATTCTTTCCTTTATAGTTCTCTCCTCTTCAGATCATTTACTTCTGATCAACCTCAATTCAGTTCAGTTGTGTTTATCTTTAATGCCCGATTTCCAATTTAACTCTGACTTAATAATTTGGAAACACAATCAGTAAAGAAAATAAATGCAGGTAGTGAACAAACAATCATAATAACTTCAGTAATTTTGTATTCTATCCAGGGTCTATCACCTTCGCCATCCCTCATTTCGTAACGCCAAATTACGTCCACCAAGAGGTGGACTCGGGCTACTGCGGTCTGCCAAACGAGACTACCACCTGTAACCAGCTTGCTGACGCCATGGGTTCGGAGGATACTCCTTTATCCAACTACTACTGGTTCTTCATCGTTGCCCAGGTAACATTCGTCATGTGATCAATTTCGAGTGATTTTGTTGGTGCCCAAAAGCGTCATAATGAAGCGATGGCGTATACCTGCATGTAGACATAGTCAGAAATATTCCATTATTGATTAATGGAAGGTGAATTTATCTATTTTCTTATTTTATGAAATAATTGATGTGCTAAAGATGAATCAAGGAATCCCATGTGGAACTGGAAGCTAGATAATTTTGACCGAAATAAATTTGAGGATTCATTTATTTTAGGATGTACATTTTGTAGCTCCAAAAGTACTATATTTTGGAATGACTTTCATTGTTATATTCGTAATTTTGTTAATATAAATTTTCTCTCAAATCACCTCTTCCCTCCGCTCATCTCCCCCTCTCCCCCCTCTCTCTCTCTCTCTCTCTCTCCCTCTACCGCTCTCCCTCTCTCTCTCTCTCAACCGCTCTCTCCCCTCTCTCTCTCTCTCTCTCTCTCAACCGCTCTCTCCCTATCTTTTATCTGTAATTGTAGGTATTACACGGCATCGGAGCTGCGTCTCTATACACGCTCGGTGTGGCCTACGTCGATGAAAATGTTTCTCCCCGACAATTTGGCATATTCATGGGTAAGAGTTTTTTTTTGTCTTTCTTCATTTTCTTGAACTTCAACAATTGTGTGTGTGTATGAGTGTGTGTGTTTGTGTTTTCCTTGCTAAAATTATGGTCCACTTGTGTTATCCGACACTCTTTGATCTAGAATGGATACACTAAAAATAATACTATTTAGCCTAGCATTCTAGCATTCTAGGGTTCTGACAAAAAATCAAAATAGTTTTAACATCGAGACATCAAGGAATCAAATGAAAGAGCTTTGCCTGCTAATACTGTACCAAATTTAGATAAAGACATTAAAATGGTTTTGATTTCTGGCAGGATAGCCTCATCAGTATTAATACTGTTCTCCCTGAGGGCCCTGCAATTATATTGTAAGCCCCTGTAGTGCCCCTTTAGATACGAGCATTATAGATAGAGCTACTATTTTCAATATCATTAGTAAGGTTACATAATTATTTTATAATTTACAGGTATATACAATGCGATCACTGTGGCTGGGCCTTCCCTTGGTTACATCATCGGAGGGGCATTCCTTAATATTTACACCGACCTCAACGTTGATGAAAACAGGTAGGATTACCATGGTCACAATACTTTTTTGTTGAAGATGACATCTATTCTCCTCCTTCTTTTTCTATCACTATCAAACTAAGAAATATCTTTGTATATCAAAGAAGGTATTCTTTCTTCAAAATTTGACTAATCATTTAAACGATTTCATATTGACTCAAGATGATGCTGTATGCACTGAATGAACATGACTTGCGGTTTACATTCTTGCAATGCGCAAGCTGAGACCCTTCGAGGCCGGGGTTTGGTTTTACTTAATTCATTTATGCCCATGAATTGTGATTTTAAAAGAATATAGTACAATGTGATAAATCATTTTACGAAATGAACCTCGATAAAAGTACATGCTACTTTAAGCGGGAATCTGAATAACTCATTTCACATATTAAGCCCGAATTTGATAATATTTCTTATCAGTTTTGCCTTTGCTTGTTTGAAATAACCTTTTGAAAGCAAGAATGTATTTCCATTTTGTTTCTATAGTCTTACCATCGATGTGAACAGTCCTCTGTGGGTAGGTGCCTGGTGGATAGGATTCCTAATGAATGGACTTCTTCTCTTCATCTTTACACTGATCTATATGGGATTCCCAAAGGCTCTGCCAGGTAAACTGACACTATGATGATGTTGATGATGATGATGATGATTTTGATGTTGTTGATAATGATGGTGATGATGATGACTGTGATGATGTTGATGATTTTGATGATGATGATGATGATGACGATGTTGATGATGATGATTGTGATGATGATGATGATGGTGGTAATGGTGGTAATGGTAGTAATGATGATGATGATGATGATAATAGAATTATACAATAATTGATATAGTACTACGTGTTTATAAGGTGCTTTGATTTTTTTTCTACAGTGAAATGAATAGACACAAAAAATTAGATCATGGACCAGGATATAGATTGATATGACGCATGAGGCCGTTTTATGCGTAAAGCAGTTTAGCATCTGCCATATGCAAACATACACCTGAACATGATCGTTGACCATCGTAAATCACTGACGGAACATCAAAATATCTACAACATCATTCCAATCCACAACCCCAAAAGCCCAACGAATCAATGAATTATGATAAAGTACGTCTAGAACCATTGTTTTACCTCTCCATTCGACAGTTGGGTCCCAGTTTGAGATTCGAACCGGGAACTCTGAGAAATGAGACACACGCGTGCGTAAATCTTCGCATATTTATGATTTTCTGATTTCTTCTGATTTTCCAGTGCGAGAGAAAATAATGGCGGAACGACGAGTGGAGACTCAGAAAGGGCGTGAATTCACCACCGAGAAGGGTGCACTTAATCAGCTGAAAGCCTTACCCCATGCCATTATCAGTCTCTGCACCAACCTTCCTTTCATGTTCTTGAATGGGGGCGCTGTCGCGGCGTTCTTCATGGTGGCCGGTTTGAGTGTCTTCGGTCCCAAGTATCTGGAGTCTCAGCTGAGCATGACTCCGAGTGAAGCGGCTTATGCCATGGGTAAGTCAAGGGGAAAAGGGATTGGTGGTTTGATGATGGGTGTGGAATGGCCGCGTAGCTACTAGGGCACGGATGCACGTGGGGCACGCACCCGCCCCCCCCCCCCAATCGAACGGGCAAAGTAAAGGAGGAAAACATGAAGCAACGTGAAGAGAATACGATACAACTCGCTTCCACGCCCCCTCCGTAGATTGCCTTGTTCTTTAGCATTTCATTCACTAAACACCTGCTACAGGGTGTCACCTTCACGTCAAACAATATAGTAAATAATTATGCACAACAGTATATCAAAACAAGTCCCCTACCCAAATAAAAAATCATTGTGTACATCCCTATCGTGCAAATACGAACTACATTTGGTTACATGAAAGACACACGACCAATATAAATCGTCTTATTCCCTCTGCCTTTAATGTTTTTTCTTCAAGGCGTTATTTCGGTCACGGGAGGCATCACAGGCGCCCTCGTCGGTGGGATCTTGATCAATCGCTTGGATCTCAAGTTCCCTGGTCTAATAAAGCAAAGCATGATCGCTACCTTCACGGCAATCTTCGCATGTGGAATCTTCTTTGCAGTTTGCCCTACCGTCGACTTCTCTGGAGTGACCGTTGGTTACGAAAACAGGTATGTTCCGGCGATTGTCTTTGAAAGTGGACATCTCATGTTCTGCTATAAGCACAAATTGATTCAGGATTCTGTAAGAAGGAGGGGCACAATTTAGAAGAATTCTGACACGCAGTGAGAACACAAATATGTGTGTGTATGTTTTTACTTGAGGAATGTCACATTGGAATGTCAGAAGGGGCACTGATCGGCTGCACCCTTAAATCCGCCAGTACTACTTAGCCCCAAAACACCCTCTATTAAGATATAGGTTCCCGAATCTTTCTTAACTTTCTTCATTCTTAACTAAAGCAATAATTTATATCAATAAAGATCAACGAATATGTGACACAGTAAAGCGATGAATTTTCTGTAAAACAAGACTATAAGACGGGGTGAAATGTAGGCGCATGTGACGTTTGGGGTAAAATCGTACGTTTCAGTAGCCTTGCGCCAGGAGCTCTTGAACATGCTCCATCAAAATGATGAAGAGGCTGTAATCTAAAGAAGATTTTTAGAAAGCAAGGTACCTAAACTGTACAAGTTTAATTCAGGAAAGCCCAGTTACAAGCATGTAAACCAAAGCGTCGTTTAACTTACAGGTTGAAGAATTATGTCTCATGGTCGCACAACTGTTCATAAATAACACCATGCATTTTGCTAAATAATTTTATGAACTATTCGTTTTCTCTCTTTTTCAATAATTTCTCTGTAGTGAACCTTTCGATGGCTCGTTCGAATTGAACGCTACATGTAACTCGCACTGCTCTTGTTCAAGCAGCTATGATCCCGTTGCGGGAGCGATGGGATCATGTATTACTCGGCCTGTCACGCTGGCTGTGAAGTAGAAATCTCGAGCACTGGGGAAGTGGTAAGGCTGTTTTTTTAAATAAAATAATTGAGCAGTGTACATTTCTTTCCAAATCCTATACACCTGCTGAAACCGATTTTTATTTTTATTATTTACTCAATTATCAAGGGTTTTAATTTCCTGAGTGAAAAAAAAAATATCTCGTCATCCACGGTATGGGAAAGTATTAAAAAAAACATGGTCCTATTCAGCCTTTTACATCTAGTATTTTATTTCCCCCAAAAGATTAACATTAAAGTTATCCAAATTCGTTTTATTCAAAAATCTCTATTAGAGATCTTTCATCAACAAATTCAAGGGTTAGAGAATAATATTCATTCTTACAATTTATATAAAAGGCTATTACGCCTACTTCTTCAAGGCTATGTTGATAACTTAATTATGACTTTCAATCTTTACTCTCAGGTATTAGAAAAAGCAAATGAACCCACATGAAATGAAGTTTAATCTATGATACCATTCTGTTTTTTTTGTTCAGATATTCAGCGAATGCAAATGCGTGCAGGACTTGGAATCACCTAGCGGCCTTGGAACCGTAGAGTGGGGTACCTGTTCCACGTCATGCCCATATAGATGGCTGTACTTTGTTGGCTTAGCCGCCCTAGTCATGCTTGGTGCTTTGTCGGGTGTATCGGGTTGGACGGCTACCATCAGGTAATGACCGTTACGAAACGTATTTCCAATCCTTTTTTTTTCTCGTTTTAATACAGGCAGACATGCTTTAAATAACGGCCGGTGGTGGGTTTTGAAACTCAGTGGACAGTCAGCTTAAAAATTGCCCCCTTTAGTGTACAATTATTCGACATCGTGCCCCCCCCCCAACACCTTTACAAAGTATTGGATCTACTCCCTCCGCTGGTGGCAATCTCTCTATAAAAACCACCTGTCAAAAGTGGTCATCTGGATGGATTATCCCCCTTTAGGAAGGAATTGTGTCTGTCTAGCAGACCACCTACATGTACTTACAATGGCCACTTTTTTAATTTCCAGTTTCCTTTATATTACAAGATCACATAATAAATTGTTTGTTCACCTGTCGGGCAGTTTGAATCAATCAAATTCTTATTATAATAATAATAATGGTTTGTATTCAATAATCATCATCGCAGCTCGAGAGCTGAATAACAAATGATTTCACAATAACAAGTGCATGAACTTAATTAATTACAAACGGCGTAAAACATAAACAAAATATTTCCTTATAGCAAAATGGTAGGATTATTACGTTAGAACAGGAAAAATGTATTAATAAAAAATTAGGCTTGAAAGGGATGTAGAAAAGGAAAAGTTGAGTTCCTAAATACTAATTAAGTATGAATTATATATAATCAAAGTAAATGTTGTAGATTACAAAAATAGTTCGGGGAGGTAACATATTGTATTGGAAGTGTGGCGGTGACAATGTATTGAATATTTTTTCAAACTTTAAAAATCTTGTTTTTCTTCTTGAAAATATACGCAATGATATCATGAACATTATAGTTTGATACTTTGTAAAACTGTTTCGTCAAACTTAAAGAACATACAACGAACCACCATTTCTTGTTTTGTCTCTTAAAACCATAGTTAGGATTCAGATTTGGTCATTTGATTCACACTAGCATTTAAAGCGGCTTTCTATATATACTGTATGGATTCGCTTCTGTTTTTTCATTTTACGTGAGTTTTTATGTGTTTTCGTTCTCTACCAGATGTGTGCCTCACAGCCAGAGGGCGTTTGCCATGGGCATCCAAACACTCATCTACGGTCTGTTAGGTAAGAACCTACCATATATACCTCTATGCCAATGACCCTTTGTAAACCTATCACGCGCTAATCCAGAATCTGGCCAATTTAATTTGATATCCACGGCCACCAGACCAGCAATGCGACCAGCCCAACTTACTTGCTGCCAGCCGAAGATGGCGTGATCATTAAATTAGGACGCCCAGGCTGGGCTGGTGAGCATAATTATGAGTTCGTTGATAACGCCATCTTCGGCGGCTTGAATCAAGTGTGTAGGGAATATTAAAGAACCGGCCAGATTCTGAACTAATCACGCGCACGCGATTTTGACTCCGATGTATCAAGACTAGGACTGGTCTGTGTCGGCGCTCCCCTTCAACGTGATTTAGAGTTGATATATCCTTTTATGTGAATATAGCGAAATCTGAACAAAGTATCTTGCGCACTCGGGGTTCGAAATTAGTTCAAATTAAGTCTTGTTAGCAACGTAATAACAATGTATCCTCATCATTTTACACGGATCCCCCACAATTCTACAATAGTAGAGGCTCAAAAAGCCCAGTCAGAATAAGGCTAAACGATCCTCTGAGCATTTTGTGGTCGTGCCAGAAAAGTTTACCTTATCATTTCCGTCTCGTTTGTCATGTTTTTTACACAGGATCTGTACCTGGTCCCATAGTATTTGGAATACTGTTGGATAGCTCGTGTCTGCTGTGGGAGTCGAACTGTGACGGCTCGGCCAACTGTTGGCTATACGACAACAAGATGTCCGCTCGGGGGTTCCTGATCCTCACCGCCAGTTGCGAAGTCATCGCCGCCACTTGTCTCACCCTCACACTGGTGACGTACAAATCGCCGAGCAAGCAATCAGAACTCGATGGCGGGATGACCGAAGAGTTTGCAAGCCAAGACGAACTGGATACTATTGCATAGATTGATCTTCACCATGTTCACTATGGTGGATGCATGGTTAACGTCGATGAACGGAGACTTATAATCTAGGCTGTATCAGACGAGACACTTTCAGACTGTCAGGACAGCGCTCTTTTTCGGCGGAGCATGCCTATTTATATACACCTATCGCGTCACTAAACTTAAAAGTGGCATCGCAAAGATCATTTTTCGGAGTCATTTTATTTAAGTCGCACGTCTAGGTTTAAAATACCTTTTCCATGTAGGAGTGCTTAGGATAATCGTTGGAGCATTATGAATTTGGGGATGCAGGGAGGTACACTTCAAAATCGAAAGCAAAAATGTCTTCAAGATCACATTCTCCTACGACGACGTACATTTTTGTTTTCTCTGTCCATACTTTATGTCAGAATCTATTCGATGAACGGTTGGTATCAATGCTGATTGATACTAATACTGATGATTTATTGATAATATTGATTGATACATGGCATCCATGTATCCACTGTAATCAAAACTCAGATAAGAGGACAAAATAGTTTTGAAAAGTAAAAAGTTGCCAGAGCCTATCTAAATATGTAGGTCTATGGAATATGCGTCGTTGCATAAATCTTTCGAATTAAAGTCCTGCCAGTAGAATTGCTAGTAGATATCAATAATGTATCACTGTCAGATATCTAGAAGTGTTTGTGGGAGACTTTTTACGTGTCCCCTGTCTAGATCTGCAAAATAGTGGCAAAGCCTATCTCAATATGACACGAAACACGTATCTGGGCCCTATTTCATAAAACTTGTTATAAAAAATGCTAAATTTCTATGACAAATTTGTTCTTGGCCAATCAGATACAACGAATTCAGTAGCTTATAACAGTTATCGTAACTTGTTATTGATATCAAGTTTTATGAAACAGGGCCCAGGGCCCCGTTGCACAAAACTTACCATTGATGGTAACTTTGCCATCAATGGTAACTACCATGGAAACCTTGATTTTGATTGGCTGTTGAGCCCTGTTACATGGTAGTTGCCATTGATGGCAAAGTTACCATCAATGGTTTTATGCAATGGGGCCCTGGTGTAATTTTTTTCCTGACCTCTGTAACTGCCATCATTAATTCCACTCTAATGCCTCAAAATATATATATTTAATGTAATCTCTGTAAGTTACCCATTAAATACTTGAAAGTTATATTAAACTTAGTATTATATACATAGTGTACAAAATTATTCTTAGTGTAAGTGTATATAGATTTTCAAGCAGTACTATTCTATGTTATGCGGTCAGTAGAGGACTGCTCGGTATTAAGTTAATTTTTAATCAGATTCTGTTTATAGGGACTCCCGAATGTTTCCCGGGACGAAATATGATATGATGTATAATTTTGAACTATATTCACAGTGGATGCTCATTGTAATAAGGTTATTGACTCTATTAACCACATGCTGGTTGATAATACAATGTATCATAGATTTGACATAATCTATGTACTATGTACTATGTAAGGAACCTACGGCTTTTAGTCCCAGCCTGGGGAATGATTTTGTTATCATCATCACGGTAAACAGGATCACAAAAACTCTGGAAAATCAACTCAAGTACTACGTCAAAACTCTTATGTTTATCCATAATTCTAAAAAAATCATGTTCATTTTACATTTCAAAACGTGATAAACTAGACTATTAAGTGTTTTCTCAAAAGTCGTTGCGATCGCGTTGGTGAGGGTTATCACGTGGGAGTATATTATCTTGATCTTACCTCTATGGCATTCTTGATAGTATTTCAGTAGGTCTAGAAATAGATGTACTAGCGTATGTAGCTAAAACAAGGGGATAATGAAACGTGATCTTCGTTTTGTTTTGTTTGAAGACACTATTAGCCTATGAATAAGTCTTACCTAAATATATCTCATATATGGTTATATGGGTTTTAGAAATTGTTTTCATGCATTTAATAATATTTTATCCTATTTTGCACGGAGATTTACATTTTCCGATTACATAATGTATGTTGTAAACAGCTGCGCATAGTACATTGAATTTTCATACTTTTAATTTGTAATACTTTGCGTAATATATAAGGTACAGTATTATTAAGAAAAGGTACTAGTAAAGGTAATATTTTTTTATAAAGGAATTATTTTATTTGATGAGAGTAAGTTTCTCGGTACAGTACTGTTAATTTGTAAATATTTGTCCTTGGGTATATTTTTGTATATCGCATTTGCAGATTTGATTGAAACTATATCTCTTTATATTAAAATGGCATGTTAAATGCTGCAGTAGTACAAGGTTGAATCTGTCATTCTTTTCCATTTTTACGCACGAGGTATAATACCACTATCACACTTTCTTAAAACTCAGCATGAAATTCTTTCCGTATGACTCCCTAAAAAAAATAATGATAATATAAAGTTTGTTCTTCTATTTCCATTGATTGATCGTCTATTTGCTGATTTTATTTGATCTCAAATCAACGCTCCCTCCAAGTAAGACTTGTAAGATAGCATAAGATAATGTAAAATAACTATGTGAGATAATTTACATTTTCGAAAAGACAGACAGAGAAGGGGGAAGAGAGAGATAAAGATGGAGAGAGAAGGGGCAGAGGGGGGTGGGGGTTGTTTGCTGTTTGTATTCAAGGTTTAATGTCTGCTTCAAGGTATACAGCATTGTAGGTCATGGTCATAGATTTAATGACGTAGGCCTATGTATGTCCACAGTATATCAAAACAAGATCAGAACAAGTAAGACAATGAGAGGGAATGAGATATGGGAATGAGGGCAGACAGATATAAATAATAGAGAGAGATTGGGGAAAGAGACCTACAGAGGGTGTGAGAGATAGGGGGAGGGAGGGAGATAGAGAGGGGGGGGGGGGTGTGAGAGACTTATTCACTAGACCGCAACACCTCTATAGATACAGATAACAGCCTTTATTGTTATCCCTTCTCGCTTCCTATATTTAAGTATATCAAATACATATCGCCCCTCCGCATCTCTCTCTCTCTCTCTTTCTCACTCACTCTATCTCTCTTTCTCACTCACTCACTCTCTCTCTCTCTTTCTTTCTCCCTCTCTCTCTCTCTCTCTCATACACACACACACCCACACACCCTCACACACATACACCACCTCTCTCTCTCTCTCTCACTCTTTCTGTCATCACTGATTTATTTGCCTCGAATGTAACTTTCAAGGGCTGCAAGAAAATTAACCTATCGTTCAGTCTGGCATTGATGAATTTCATTTGATTTCGACACGACTTTAGAAGACCGATTTATGCATGAAATACATGTATATAAATTTACATGAATTATAATTATAGTTATCGTTGTCGTGGGCGTGAAACCAGGTTTGAAATGAAACGAGGTAATTCATTCATCCTCGGAGAGGACTAAAGCCGTCGTTCCCCTGATTGCTTACTTACAAGCATACACATGCTTTCTTAGCAGTCAGGTAAAACAAACCATCAAACCAAACCAAATCAAATATTGAACACTATGTGATTAACCTTTGACCAATTAGGTAAATTTGAAGAAAAAAAGTTTTCGTCGAAAATTCATTCAACCACAAAAACATCTTTCGAGGGCAACAAGACAGTAAAGAGACCTCTACTTCAGCAGCTCAAGCAATCCTCATTATGGTGAATGTATGTAGCTGAAAAGCCTATAGTGCTAATTTTCAAGCAGAGGTTTTATATCTACATCAAATCATGCTAAACGATCTAATATTCAACAGTAATTCATACATTGAACACTATGTGATTAACCTTTGACCAGTTAGGTAAATTTGAATAAAAAAGTTTTCGTCGAGCCCCCAATACAATAGTCAGCATATTCATGCGTTGGTATACACCACGTTTTTATTCTGTCATTAAATTTAGGATTGCAATAATGTGATTTGCTTGAAATGTCAAGTTATAAGGCAAAATCAATCTACATTAAAGGTACTATGTCCCATTTGCAGGCCAAAAAAATGAAAAGGTTAAATTCCAACGGCATTTGAAAGACAATACTAATTTAGAACTTCCCTTAAAAAAAAGGGGGCTTGAAAATGTCTTTAAGTGGGAAAATAACGACTATTAGTTGTCGAATCGACTTAGGAGCTATAGAGCCAGTAAGTAATAGTCTGATTTTTCAGACCATTGTACCGAATGGTCGTACGTTTTATGCTGCGCAAAGATTCAATCAGTTTAATTTTGGCCATTACAAGAAGTGGGTTATTGATGTAGACAAATGCTCATGTACCCTTTACAGCTCATTTTATGTATGTTATTACCAAAGATGAAAAAGCCAGTCAGTCACTCAATAGTGTCTGACAGTGAAGTCTAGCAAGTAAACGGGTTTCCTTGCATAATTTGAATATTAGGACACTGCTAACGTTTAAATTTCACAGGTAGGACAATACATGACATATTCATAATTCCTGCAAAGTTCTACAGAATTTGATGTTGGCTGCAAAAGGGACATAGTATCTTTAATGTTCAATTCCTTAGGCCCAGGATCCACATTGAGCCACTCTTTTTTTCTATCAGGTGGGCCCTATACACAATAAAAATGTTATCGCATCGGCAGTTCTTTACTCTGTGGAATGGGCCTTTTTATTTGATATTGGTTTTGGGTAGTATCTGCTATGTTTGTTAGTGGGCCACTTGGGGCCCCTCATTTTTGGGGTGTCTGCCGGCCCCTTTGTGGCAGAAGATATGTAATGAAGATTTTCTTAGCCTGTAAGAATTAACCCGAGTATTCCAAATCGGTTTTGAGTCGTACCTAAAGTAGGCCTTTTTAAGTTTGGTCAATGATTCGATAACGGGCCTTTGGGCCACATTTCTTGATCGTCTGGTGAGCTCTAAGCAACAGAAAATATGCTGCCATGGGTCATTCATTGCTTTGTGGCATTCATGTATTTATTTACGATTAGTTTCAAATTGTACATCGTTCTTTTGAGCATGGCCCATTTGGGGCCCCTATTTGAGTGTGTCTGTGGGCCCCTTTGTAGCAGAAAATTATGTCTGACATGATGATTTTCGTAGTCTGTATGATAAACCCAAGCATAACAAACTGGTTTCGAGTAGTACGTTGCATATTTAATCTGGGCCAATGCTACGATAATGGGCTTTGTGGTCACATTTGGGGCGTCTGGCGGGCCCTTAGCAGGGGAATTGTTGTCTGGCATGGGCCATTCCGTGCTCTGTGTCATCCATACATTTAGATATCTTTGGTTTCAAATGGTACCTCGTTCGTTTGTTCAAATGTATTTTAGGGGCCCTTTTGGGGCGTCTGGCGGGCCTTTAGCAGCAGAAATGTGTCTGGCATGGGCCATTCAGTGCTTTGTGGCATTCATGCATTTAATTAACTTTGGTTTCAAGTGGTACCTCGTTCCTTTGATCAAATGCATTTTGGGCCCATTTTAACCGGCACCAGGGGCCACATGCAGCAGGGGGGTCGACTCCGGCAGACGTCCATATTTGGATATGTTCCAATACTCAGATATTGGTACCTCGTTCGTTTGATTAACGTGCACTGGTGGTGTTTCATCAACTAGAATTGATTTCGATTAAAAAATAAAAAAAATTAAGGCCGAATCAGTTTTAGATTAAAACTGATATTTGTGAACTGTTTCATCAAATCGATTTTAAGCTAAAATAGATTTTATTTATTACATGAAACGGGTCCTAAAATCAAAATCAATTTTAAAGCCCCTCTGCACTAGTTTGGCATGGAGGGATTATACCTCCCTGCGAGGTCACTGGCAGGTGCTTATCTCATCAAATCAGCTCTGAATTAACGTAAGAAAAAGGTCATCATGGGGGATCAACGGGTACCGCTTAGGCATTGTTGACTGTATAGAGGGCGCAAGTAGCTATAAGTAGTGCAGTGGGGCTTTAAGATCGATTTTAGGGCTGTGAGTTGGGCATGGCTTGAAATCACGACTCCAATTTCGACCAATCAGATGGCTAGATTTCTAAAGTGAGGTATATAATATAGTTATATCGACTGCTACGAGATGACTAGCTGTTTCTATACGCTCAAGGGATAGTTGAATCCCCTGCTATCACCCCGAGGCGCGCCTGGGTGGGCGGCGCGCCTCGGGGTGATAGCAGGGGATTCAACTATCCCGCGAGCCAATATAGAAACAGCTAGTCCTCGAGTATTAAAGCAGTCGATATGACTTTTATATGCCGAATTAAAACAAAAATCTACCAAGAATTCTTACATGTACCTTAGCCTTTTAGTGAGTAAAAAATTGTTAAAACATCACAGAAAATCTGAAACACTGTCTGTTAATCTTCGCTTAATCTTCAGTTTCAATCATTTGGGAATCGCAGACAACGAGCACTGTATGGCGTCCGTGCTCGCACGTAGACAATTTTAACACGCAAACCAATGGGGATAGCAGTAAACCAATGGGAATCGCAGGATAATGAGGATATGAGGGTAGAAACTTTTAACTTTAGCTATGCCCTGTGAGTTGGGCATGGCTTGAAATCACGACTCCAATTTCGACCAATCAGATGGCTAGATTTCTAAAGTGAGGTATATAATCTTTAATGGGAAGCCACTGTACACTGTAGTTGTTTCGACAACGGAGCACTGGGTTTTCTCTTCTTTGGACCAAACACCAGACGAGCCGCTCGATTTTGAATTTTCTGGAGCCTTTTTTTGGGGTGTAATATCGTGCCATCTCAGTAATTGTGCCATAACGCCTTTAACTATAGCCAACCAATCAAACGTCGTAAGTACAGCATTATAAAGGATATTAATTCCACGTAAATAACAAATATGATGCACACAAAAATTGACCTCCATACAATAGTTCATCGCGTTTAGTTCGCGCGAATACGGTACAATGTTGTACCGTAGTTATCATTATACAGTATGTGTGTGGGGCATAAGGGTGTGTGTGAGGGTGGGGTGCGTATTTGAATGTATCATTGTTTATTTCAAGGCCCACTTGGCGTCTTTTTCTTACTACATATTACATGTTTTCATCTCATAATAATGTATTCCAAAACAATACTCTGAATATTTTCTGCCTTTGACAGATTATCTATGTTATATTAACTTTTAAAATACGGGTTTGACCCCCCCCCCCTATAAAGCACACACACACACACATACACTCTCATCAGTTTCATGCTGCACAGAAGAAAACATCACATCGCTTTTCTTCCTTAATATAAAAAAGAGCACTGACATGGACAGAGAGGAGAAAACTTCGAAGGCAGAGGCTGAGAAGTTTATGCTGGGTGCCGATGTAGAGCCAGATGGAAAAGAGAAGACAACATTCGGATGGATGTGGTGCAGACCAAAGTGTATTCAGGTTTGTCTATTTGATATCTGCTGAACTTATACAGTTGAGTTCTGGTCACGTAATTCCACTGTGAAAGAAACTTTCTAGAAGCAATTGGGAGAGGTTGGTTGGGAGAAGTAGGTCGTATGAACTTACCAATAGTTGTATGCCTTGATCCCGCCCGGAATGGGGGCGGGCCCCTGATATTTATGATAAGCCTTTGACTCAGTCTTGCTGAAAACCACATGCACATGCCCACACAGAATTGTGTATTGTGGCATACAACGTTAGGATTGAAGATAGAATTTCAACTATAGTTAGGTACCCAGACGGCTCCAACAGGGAAATGGTATTTACTTTTAATATCTGAGTGCGGGTTCTTAATACGATCAAATGCTAAAAGCGATGCCACCGACTGATTTTTGAAAATCGGTACCCAAAGTGCCAAAATTGTATGTTTTATGGGTCCACTGGTGGTTTTAGGCAAAGATTTTGGCTGATAATGTTCGTTTGGTGCCCAAAGGATCAGCTACTCTAGACAGTCCATGACTAACTATTTATTTTTATTTTATTATTATTATTATTATTATTATTTTTTTTTTTTTTTTTTTTTTTGGGGGTAATGGGATCACTGCAAATCTCTATTTCAGTATCAAAATAAAATGATATATGTGTTTATGAGGCTTTGATAGCCAAATGTCTCAGGTACCCAAAATCTGATTTTAAGGACCCAAATGTTACATACGTGTTTCAAGAGCATGATGAATTTTCTTTCAACATACATTTAAGTAAGTGCGCTATACAAAAGGTCCCTATTAATTCAAACACTATAACATCATTTTGGGCACCGGAGGGGAGGGGACAGGAAGCCCTGAAGCTATTCATCGCAACCCAATAGGAAATGCGTGAAAATCATGTATTTTACTAACTAGAATATCAAAACATATGCTATATGACGTGTTGAACCCACTGATGATAGACATGGATAGTAATTTAGGCCATATACACCTCGGGCACCTTCACCTTCCATCACAAAGCTTAAGGTAATCTTTCTTGATTAAATCGTAAATATGGGCCCACCGATCGAAGGGCTCATTGTCTCGCCTAAATAATGTAGTGATCATTATTTTATTGCATGTTTTTATTGATCTCATTGTAAAGAAGTATGTATAAACTACCTCATTCCGAAATTACAGCATTCCATGAGAAATTTTGAATGCTAAAATCAGCGTTTGAAAACACCTCTGTGGTGAAATGTCACAGGCTTTGTAAAGTACTCCCAAACGCGCCTTCTGTGTACCCCCACATGGCCATAAGGCGAAAGAAGCAAGATTTTTTTCTTCAATGGAATTTTTTTCCTCAATCATGTGCACTCGTACGTTTACTCCTATGGTGGAATTCGCTCTAATAAAGAAACTGGCTGTGATGAAAAAAGGGCAGTTCATTACAATAATAAGAAGAAGTAATATAAATAGATGTAACTCGGCACAGTGACATAAATTTATTGTGTACTGTACTGTACCGTACTCAATGTACAGCTAGCATTCAGGCGTATAAAAGAAACAATTTGTCGTTTTATCATGAATTATGTCGTAATTTATACGATCAATGTGCATGAGGACACTGATTAGTGAGTACATTTTACCTTGTTCATATGGGATTGCAAGATAGGTAGGAATGAGAAACAGGTCGATGCGACAAATTATTTGAAAAGTACTAGAAATGCAACAAGTGAGCCTCGTGACTTAAAACACTTAACAACACAGAGAAATACCTTTATTGAAGTTTATGAGATCTATAATTGTTTTAATCAGTGTGCTCATATAGGCAATTGCATCATGAGGAGGAACTCAAATTAACATCTGCGACCCCTTTTCATTCCTAGTCAAACGCCATCAAAAAACGAAATGTAGACAAGTAAGTCATGTTAATTCAACCATTCAACATTTCCATCATAGCAGACTGTAATTACCTGATAAACCTCGCAATCTTAAACAAAATATATTTTCAACCATTCAGAATTCTTTTGCAGCCTTTTGTAGGACTTTAACAAAAACTGGAGAAAAACCATCAATTGCAACATTTGGTGATATGTTGAATATCTTAGCTTAAATGAACTTCATTATACCTGGCAAATGCGCAAACTTCTTTCAGAAACTTTTGCAGCCAGACCCTTTGCAGGTACATGTACCTGGGACATGGGTTTGTGCTATAAACCTTTCCATTGTGCATTGAGGCCTGTATAAAAAAAGCATCTTCTCATTCACCAGAGAGATGTTGAATAAGCTTTTGAAATTTGCCCTGAAGGCGAAAAATGAACCTCATTATACATGGCAAATGTGCAAACTTCTTTTAGAAACTTTTGCAGCCAGACCCTTTGCAGGTACATGTACCTGAGACATGGGTTTGTGCTTATCATAATTGCCTTCTCATGCATTGTAATCATACACAGAACTATAAACCTTTCCTTCTCTGAAAGTTTGCTTCTGGTATCAATAGAAAATTGACAAAATGGAGAAACCATTTCAGGATACTATGTATGCTGTACAGTAGGCTTTGATTGAGCTCAGAATACGCTCACACAAGACTGTGCATTGAGGCCTGTATACAAAAAAGCATCTTCTCATTCACCAGAGAGATGTTGAATAAGCTTTTGAAATTTGTCCTGAAGGCAAACTTCTTTCAGAATTATTTTGCAGCCAGGCCCTATGCAGGTACATGTACTGGGACGTGGATTTTAAGGCTTCTCGTGCATTGTAATCATAGACAGAACTATAAACCTTTCCTTATCTGAAAATTTGCTTCTGGTATCAATAGAAAATTTACAGAACGAAAATACCACTCCTTTCAGGATACTATGTATGCTGTACAGTAGGCTTCAAGGGCGTCAATCAGGGGGTCAGGACCCCCACGATTTCTTCCTAGGGGGGACATCATATCAAATGTCCCTCCATATACCCGAGCGACAATATTGTGTGCTAGAGATTTCGTTTCGTTTGCACGGACAAATGATTATATAAAAACGTACATTGACACCGCTGTTGACATAGGTGTCCGGTGCTAATGACTTAAAAATTAAGATGAGCTACATCACTGGCGGTTTGGCCCCAGGTAAACACCGGGATTTAGCTTCTCTTAATGAAGTGTATTCTTCAACATCTACACCCTATTTGCGAAGCTAAATTTGCCGCTAAATATTATTCTCACGTTGCCGCCGGCTGGATCCGCCTCTATGTAATTGTGACAATTGTGTCTACCCCATGCTCAAGCTCGGATCGACGCCCTTGGTAGGCTTTGATTGAGCTCAGAATACTGAAGCTCACAAAAGATTGTGCATTGAGGTCTGTATAAAAAAGTAGCTTCTCATTCACCAGAGAGATATTGATTTAAGCATTTGAAATTTGGCCTCAAGGCGAAAATTGTGAACTACGATAGTTTACAGTGACATAAAAGAAAAGCGTGAAATTACCAAATATGAAATCCCTTATGTTACATATGGGCTCTCAAAAATTAGATTTGGGTACTTGAGACATATTGAAAATAATATCGCTAGTGATATTCGTTTGTCTCGCAATGTGGTCAAAAAGGAATCTAAAAGATCTCGACGTTTCGTGCGCCGCTGCAACACTTCGTCAGGTGATAAAAACTAATGTAAGCAAGGGTGCTTTATACTCTACGGGAGGACCGGCGCGACGGTCTATAATTCGATCGATAATCGGAAACAATAATGTACAAGGCCTATTGGCCTATCGGCTGATTATGCAACTAGCCTAATGGTCGACGCACACGGTGCTCAACCAATCAGTAGGCCGCTGGTTCGGCTAATTGCTTACAATTGCTTACATTAGTTTTTATCACCTGACGAAGTGTTGCAGCGGCGCACGAAACGTCGAGATCTTTTAGATTCCTTTTTGACCACATTGCGAGACAAACGAATATCACTAGCGATATTATTTTCGATACTACATCCGCAATGAGTAATATATTTAGCATTATTGAGACATATTATTTGGCTATCATAATAGCCTCATACCAACAATGTATCATTGTATTCAGTTACCGAGATAGAGATTTCCTGTTATCCTATTACCCTAGTAAATTGTTCAAAGCAGTCATCTTGACTGTCTAGAGTAGCTGATTTCTCTGGCCCCTTAGGTGTTTTGTGGGTCTTTACCTATACCATATTTCATTGTACTGTTTATAGTGGGTTTTCAACACCTAATTGAACATTTTCAGCCAAAATATTTGTTCTTAAATGCCTAAAATCACTAGTGGGCCCCTAAAACAAAAAATCAGTCGGTGGCATCGTTTTTAGCATTAAATTTTAATTAAGAATCCGCATTCTTTTTAAAAGGTGAACACCGTTTCCCTGTTGGAGCCGTCTGTGTACCTAACTACATGTACAAGTGATATCAATTAACAGCGGGACACTCGTCAAAGGGGAAATACATATGAAGAACAATCCTTTTCAGGGGACATTTCCTCCATGATACTTTTTCAAACTTATCCCAAACTTACATTTTCCACCTTTACCTAGGTTACCCAATATTTCCACCATCAGTGATACAGGATGAGGGCTTGAGCTTCGATTGGGGGTTAGGTTTGGTTTTGGCCTAGGGTCGGGTAGAAGTTGGAATTTCATATAGTGATAAAAAGTTAACATCGGAGCAATCGTAGAAAGGAGATATATCATACGTATTTGTTAATAATACCTTGGGTTTTTTCTTTAGGGGGGGTTTGATGTGAGTAGATAAGTCATCATTTGAAGACAAGTCTCCTTTCAGGTGATCAAATCAATGATTACACGCTATGATCACAACCTCTTCGTGTCTAGACCATTGTAATTTATCATTTTAAAGACCAGTTTCCTGGCTCTCCCCGTAGGTTATCAATAACCCACTCGGGTACTGTGGCATGCTCTGTCTACTGACTATATGTCAAGGTATGACGACATTTGGGCTGGTCTACGTCAATCTCACCACTCTGGAGAAGCGCTTTTCCTTTAACAGTGTGCAGAGTAGTTGGATATCGAGTTCGTACGACTGCTGCAATCTCGTTGTTGCCGTCCTTGTGAGCTACTTTGGTGAGAAGGGACATCGACCACTCTGGGTGGGAATCAGTTCCGTCGTCTTTTCAATAGGTAAGTGTCAATTCAGGTAGCCGGGCCGATTTAAGGAGGACCGGGGCACAATTGTTCAGAATCTCCAATCTCTTCTATCCAGGTAGGGATAGATCCCGTCATTTGCATGATTGGAGAGATTGTTCAAATAAAATCGGCCAGATTCTGGACCAGCTAGGGGCCGGCACACGGGCTCGTGCCACCACTTTCTAAAACCATTGTGATATACCGTCGGCATACTGATTACTGTGCTACTCCCAACTGGTTTTTTTGAGCCCCTTTCAAATTTTTGACCAAAGTTTGTGTCCTCTTACCGAATCCTGTATTCGCTTCTTTGATGTAATACATAAATGTGACCTATGACAAGGTGGACATGGTGGATTTTTTTGTCGTTGTGTGTACAGGCAACGAAGTGGACACAAGTGGGTAAGACACGCGTCAATGTTTCAAGGGGGCAATTTTTTTCACACATAGTGGATCCCTCAAACCTTTTCTATTTTGCTATTCCATTTTGCTTTTCATTCATCGTTAGGCCTAACTTTATACGCAATTATAACACAATAGCCAATAGGCATATAACCTAAGACAAAATTCTAATCTTGGTCTCTATGCGATCCAACTGGTTAATGACCATGATTATTTTGTTCTTCTTAGAAGATATCAGAAAGATAATTCCTAAGAAATACCAAAGGTTGATGGAGGAGGGGGGTGTTCAGATCGTGAAGGGCATATCCATAACTCGTAAAACAACATGACTACCAGGACGCCTTGGTCATACACATTGGTGGTATTCAAGCTCAGGGTAGAAATGGAAGTGAGTTAAATCAAAGATGACAATCATTGGAGAAAAAAATATCCAAGTATTATCAGTTTATCATGTTTTATATTCAACCATTTACACTAGGGTCCATCATCTTTTCCTTGCCTCATTTCATCTCTCCAAACTACGTCTACCATGAGACCGTCTCTGATTATTGCGGTCTGCCCAACCAGACAAACTCGTGTGATGACGCCATGCATGAACCTGTCAATGAACATTCATATGTGTACACCTCCTTCTTCGTCATAGGTCAGGTAAGTAATAGGGAATGTCTTGATATCGTCTCATAAAACATCAGGGTTTTGAGAAAAATTCTATGCATTTCATAGGCTTATACAGTACGTCCAAAAAAATTGGAACCCGAAAGTAAACTTAATACACCCCTGTAGTATCAGTAAACTATGAGATTTATAAATTAATTTCTTGGTTTTTATTCTTCAATAAAGTAGAATATGCTTTTAGATGATACTTTGATTGCATTAATCCATACACGCTTCACCGAGCAACATTGTTTTGAACTGGCATGTCAAAATCCCCTTCTGTAGCTGAAGAAGAAGCTTCTATAAAACGACTTTGGGGAGATAATTGTTTTTTCAGCCATAAAGCGTCAAATGCCAGAGGTGTTGCTATTTTGTTTGTGGAAGGGGTGCAATTTAATGTAAATAAAATTGAGCGATCAAAAGAAGGGAATTTTGTTGCGTTAGACCTACAAATATATAGCTATGACATAACATTAATATCATTGTATGGCCCTAATCATGACAGTGTTAGTTTTTATGCAGATATTGAAAGACTTGCTTTGGATTTTGATAATCCATTAACAATTTTATGCGGGGATTGGAACTTGGTCCAAGATTTTGATAAAGATACATATAATTATATTCGTCTTAATAATCCTAATGCCAAGAAAAAAGTCGATCAAATGAAGAATGATTTAGATTTGATAGACCCATGGAGAGAATTACATGTCCAGGAAAAAATGTTTACATGGCGTCAACCTACTCCCTTTAAGGCGGCTAGATTGGATTATTTTTGGGTCTCCACTGAATTACTGTCACTCGTTAATAAAATAGAGATTTTACCTGGGTACAGATCCGATCATTCCCTGGTCAAGCTATCTTTGAATTTAAATCATTGTAGGGTAGGTCGAGGTTACTGGAAATTCAATAATTCATTGTTAAGAGATGATAGTTATGTAGAAAAATTAAAGTTGTCATTCAACAAACGATCGAGACCTATTCAGTCCCATATGATAACAATTCAAGTAGATTTGAGGTAGAAGGACAAGATACACAAGATGAATTTACTGTAAATGATCAGTTATTTTTTGATACGTTGTTGACCTTAATCAGAGGTGAAACAATTTTATACGCAGCCAGAAAGAAAAAAAGATTGGTAAATTTAGAATATGATTTAGAAAAGGAAATTATAGATTTGGAGAAGGCATTGATATAAAAAAACGGACAAAGATAGAGCTCTTGCTATATTAAATGAGAAGAAAGTTCAGTTAGAATCGTTAAGAAAAGAAAAAATGGAAGGAATAAAGATGAGGTCTAAAATTAAATGGATGGAATATGCATGGCGAGAAACCATCGAAATATTTTTTGAATTTAGAAAAAAGAAATGCTGTGAATAAACGTATATGCAAATTGGTCACTACTGAAAACAAGGAGATAACATCGCAGGATGATATTATATCAGAAATTGTATTATTCTACTCTAAATTTTATGAAAGTAATCCTGTTGTTGATGTAGACTTAAATACAATATTAAATGATCCAGCTATAAGTAAATTAACCACTTCAATGTCACAGAAACTCGAAGGAGAACTCTCCATTGATGAAGTCCATCAAGCACTTATACATATGAAAAATAATAAATCGCCTGGTCTAGATGGATACGCCGTCGAATTTTTCAAACATTTTTGGAAAGAATTACACATATTTTTAGTGAGATACTTGAACTCTGCATATTCATCCGGAATGTCCTATACACAGAAGTTAGGAGTCATCTCTTTAATTCCCAAAGGAAAAAAAGATAGAAATCATTTGAAAAATTGGAGACCCATATCTTTATTGAACGTGGTGTATAAATTAGGTTCCGCTTGTATAGCAAACAGATTAAAGAACGTACTTCCTTTTCTTATACATGAAAATCAGAAAGGCTTTATGTCAGGGCGCTACATTGGAGAGAATATCCGTTTGTTATATGATGTATTATTGTATACTGATATCAATGACATTCCTGGTTTATTGCTGCTTATAGATTTTGAAAAAGCATTTGATTCTATTTCTCATGATTTTATTAGAAAAGTATTGCACTTTTTAAGTTTGGTCCCTCTATTATAAAATGGGTTAATGTATTCTATGAAAATGCTCAATCCTGTGTATTAATCAATGGACACCTGTCTCCAAGATTTTCAATAGAGCGAGGATGTCGTCAAGGAGATCCCCTGTCAGCTCTTATCTTTCTATTATGAGCCGAAATACTTGGTCTTTTGTTTAGAAATTCCGATGCCATTGTTGGTTTGAGCTTACCTGATAGACAACTTAAAATAATTCAATATGCAGATGATACTCTTTTAACATTAAACGGGTCAGTAATAGAATTAAACCGTGCATTAAACATTTTAGATAAATATAATGCAATGTCTGGTTTAAAAGTTAATATACAGAAGACACATGCGATATGGATTGGAGGATATAAAAACAAGAAAGATGGTGTTCTTTTGAATAGAAATCTAAATTGGGTGTTTGATGATTATTTCAGATATTTAGGTATAGATTTTTGTACTGATTTGCACAAATTGGTAATTCACAATTATAATGATAAATTTAAAGAAATCAAAAGTCAAATGACATCGTGGTTAAGGCGATACTTAACTGTTCTTGGAAGAATCACTGTCGTCAAATCATTGTTGGTATTCAAATTAAACTACCTTATTTTGTCCCTCCCTAATCCTGGTGAAAATCTTTTGAAAGATATAAATGCTCACTTTTATAGATTTATATGGGGGGAGAAACCTGATAAAATAAGTAGAAATCAAATGTCACAAAGTTATTCAGACGGAGGGGTTAAAATGATAGATATATACACACATTGCCAATCTTTAAAAAATTCCTGGATTAAGAGATTGGTAATTGGCTCAATAGATAGCAATATCCTCTGTCTTTTGCAATCTTTCTTGCCTGAACTGCAAGATTTAAAATTATATATGGGAAACAATTATTTTAGGGAACTGGCAGGGAAACAAAGAACCTTTTTTGGAAAGAAATGTTCATGGCTTATAGTACGCTCTTGTCCATGCATTATGATAACATTTCTTGCCAACCCTTATGGAATAATGATTACATTAAAATAGGCAATAGCTCAGTATATAGTATAAAATTGTGTAAAAAGGGAGTTCGTTTTGTCAATAATATTTTAGAGACAAATGGTGATTTTTTCTCTCTGGAACATTTCCAAGAAAAGTATAATATTCAAATAAATTTTCTTTTTTATCGTGGATTATGCGATG
Source organism: Mesocentrotus franciscanus (assembly GCA_037976565.1). Lineage (NCBI taxonomy): Eukaryota > Metazoa > Echinodermata > Echinoidea > Camarodonta > Strongylocentrotidae > Mesocentrotus > Mesocentrotus franciscanus. The sequence goes on along the minus strand of CP137668.1, from coordinate 8,273,880 downwards.
CAATTAGACAAGGGTTTAACAATTGTACTATTTTTAAGAAGGTGCCACAGCCCCTTTTCCCAGATACAATGGCATTTGTTATGAAACGTATTAAAGGTTGTTCACATATTTATGCAATTTTATTAAAGAAAAGAAAAGGAGTATGTAAAAGTTTTCTTAAATGGAAATGCGTTTTCGACCTGAACGATAAGAGTTGGGAAACATATTGTTCTATTGGATTTAATTGTACCATTGATGTGGGCTTACGATAGTTTCAGTTTAAAGTTTTGCAACGCATATTATATACGAACGATCTACTGTTTAAAATGAATTTAGTCCCCCAAAAAGAATGTACATTTTGTAATGAACAGATTGAAACAGTTATACATCTGCTATGTGATTGTACGCATGTTAAGAATATTTGGGATAGGTTGGAGCACTGGATTTATACTGGAACCGGAAATAAATTAACATTTTCATTACAAGATAAATTATTTGGTTTAAGAGGTTCAAATAATTATGCATTGAATTGTATACTGATTGTGGTGCGACAGATGGTGTATACTTGCAAAATAAAGAAACAATTGCCCGATTTTGATATTATTAGAGTTTCGATTATAAATTATTTCAAAAACGAAAAGTATATTGCAGATTCGAATTGTAGAAATAATAAATTCACAAGAAAATGGTTTCAGTTCAAGAATTTGTTTACATAAAATGATATTTTTCTGTATTTTTCTTTCCATGAATATCTGAAATGAATTATTGAAGATTTGTTAGTTTTCTGTTAACTCAACAGTTCAACAATACTTGTATCTTGAGATGGTGTATTAGATAATTGCTTAGGATTTAAGGACCATATCACAAATGTTTTACACAAGATCAACAGGAATGCTGGCTTGATAAATAAACTAAAGTATAGTTTGTTACCCGAAAATTTGATAACTTTATATCATTCCATTATTTTCCCTTATTTGAAATATTGTAATATTGTATGGGCTACCAATGCAACACAAACTGAATTAGACTCACTATTTAAAGTTCAAAAGAAATGTTTAAGAATAGCTACCAATTCTCATTATCTAGCACCATCTGCACCTTTATTTAAGAAGCTGTCACTATTAAATATATATGATATAAATAAGCAAGAAATCGCAACGTTCATGTACAAATATAAAAATAAGTTGTTACCTGCCCCGTTTTCAGACCTCTTTCAATATAATAGTCAAATTCATAATTATAATACACGATTTTCCAACAAATTTCATTTATGGTCTGTTAAGTCTAGTTATGAAGCTAAATCAATGAGTTATCTAGGTCCTAAACAGTGGAATATGATTCCCAAGTAATAACGAAATCACAATTCATATCTTCCTTTAGAAAACAATATAAAATCTTACTACTAAATAATTATTAATCATCACAGTTGTTGATTTTTTTATATCTGAACCCCTTTCATTGTTGTTTTCTTTTCTTTTCCCCCTTAATTTTTGTTCTTCTCTATTTCACTTTCTCTTGTCTTATAGATAGTTGAAGTGTTTGTACTTTGCTTATTTTACTTAATTTATTGCTGTGTGCTTATAATATTTTGTATTTCTTTTTGTTTGTTTTTCATTCTGTTATGGGCGATCCAACCTCACAGGTTTTCGCAACCTTCATGGAAAGCCCCGCATATAACCTCTGTACACATAGTTAAAATTTATCGTTACTTTGTATATTTTGATTTTTATATTGCGAAATAAAATTGAATTGAATTGAAATTGAAGCCAATTTTATTTATGTTATAAATGTAAATTACCGTGAATATATATTTGTTAATTTGTTTCAAATGAAAATCAATAAAATACCTGTGGAGGGAAAAATATGGAAAAAAAAATCCCCTTCTGACAAATTTATTCATATATTGGCATTAATTTTGGTATGATATTCTTTCAGTTACTACATGGTATTGGTTCTGCTTCCCTGTACACACTTGGCGTAGCATTCATAGATGAAAACGTACCAACCAGACACTTGGGCATCTACATGGGTAGGTATTTTGGATATCACTCATGTGAACTAGATTATTGCAGGAGCAGTTTTGGAGAACTTTTTTTTTTTGTTTGGGGTGGGGTTTGGGGGCTTTGGATTCGGGGTTCTTGCATTCGTTTTCTATATGTGTGTTGCGATTTATTTTTCTTTGGGGTTTGCTTGAGCCCCCCCCCCCCGAACCACCATTACATTATTGGCTTTAACAATTTCGGCCTATTGAACTCGCAGAAAATTTGTCAAAACGCCTGCAAGACCGACCAAGACCGATGTGTCGGTCTCATGGCCTGTATGTCTCGTGGGTCGTCGGTCTCGTAAATCCTCTGATAGCTTTTCAAACAGCTCTCGAGATCGCCATTGTCGGTCGGCTATGACATTCTCCGTGAAGGTTTCGTCATGTTGAAGTTGTCAATAAGGCAATCTAGGATCATTCGAATATCTAAGGATACTGCTTAAAATAAGCTAGAGAAACATTTGGTATTGATGAATTTGCATAAACAAAGTACAAATAATCTTCCAATTGACAAATAATGTGTATGATTATTTTTTCTCTCTTAGGCGTTTACCAAGGAGTATGTGTCATTGGTCCTTCGCTTGGCTATGCATTAGGTGGCGTGTTTCTCAGTATCTACGGAGATTTTAATGTTGATACTGATACGTAAGTGGATCCGATATCACTATTAGTTCATTCTCGACTACAGAGTGTCTTCTCCGTTCAATATCTCATAGAAAACATGTTCTTACTGTAAACTAAAAACTAAAAGAAGATGAAAATATTTCTGATAACATTCTGTTCAAAATAAATCATGAAGTTGTTAATTGCCATTTCATTTTCTGTTTTCCCGATACAATTATGAAACTTCCAAATTAACATTTTCTCGATTTTTACACGATTTCACCCATCCCGTCTTAATCTTCACCCCCCCCCTTCCCAACCCCTTTCCACCTTCCAGACTCATCATAGATAAGAACAGTCCTCTGTGGGTAGGTGCCTGGTGGATAGGATTCATAATGAATGGACTTCTTCTTTTTATCTTTTCACTCATCTACATGGGATTCCCAAAGGCTCTGCCAGGTAAACCTAGTGACTAAAAGAAAATCCATAATTCATTTATTAAATTACAGTATTGTGAAGTATATGTCGTGTTTTGAAGTATATGTCATTTGAACCTAGTAATTCAATACAACGTATTCAACATATTGTACAATGCTGCCTTTGTTACAGCTTGGTAGAATGCACACCAATAGTTTACCAACTAAACTGGTGCTGTCATTCTTTGAGATTTATTTGTTTGTTTAAATGACCAGCCTCCAAAAGACAAGAACGCTCCAGTATCTCTGCCTCATTTTTGCTTCCGACGGGATTAATTAATACCCATTCAATTCTTCACATTCTATCTTTGTCAATTGCATCAAAGACTACTATGATATACGTTTTAAATTCAGTTTAAAGGTACTATGTCCCATTTGCAGGCCAAACAAATGAAAAGGTTAAATTCCAACGGCATTTGAAAGACAATACTAATTTAGAACTTCCCCTAAAAAAAAGGGGGGCTTGAAAATGTCTTTAAGTGGGAAAATAACGACTATTAGTTGTCGAATCGACTTAGGAGCTATAGAGCCAGTAAGTAATAGTCTGATTTTTCAGACCATTGTACCGAATGGTCGTACGTTTTATGCTGCGCAAAGATTCAATCAGTTTAATTTTGGCCATTACAAGAAGTGGGTTATTGATGTAGACAAATGCTCATGTACCCTTTACAGCTCATTTTATGTATGTTATTACCAAAGATGAAAAAGCCAGTCAGTCACTCAATAGTGTCTGACAGTGAAGTCTAGCAAGTAAACGGGTTTCCTTGCATAATTTGAATATTAGGACACTGCTAACGTTTAAATTTCACAGATAGGACATACATGACATATTCATAATTCCTGCAAAGTTCTATAGAATTTGATATTGGCTGCAAAAGGGACATAGTATCTTTAAAATGCACAGATTTCCTTTTAATTTCCAGGAGGGAGTAAAGTCATGAGAGATCGGCAATATGAGACCCAAAAGGGAAGCGAGTTTATAGGGAAAGATGGCGCCATAAATCAGACGAAAGATTTACCTCGAGCTGTTTGGACTCTTGTCACCAACCTTCCCTTCATGTTCATGAACATGACCATAGTCGTCCAATTCTTCCTCTTGGCCGCTGTTGCAGTCTTTGGACCGAAGTACATGGAGTCACAGCTTAGTATGACCCCCACCGAGGCGGCGTATATGATGGGTGAGATCACTGTCCGGGCAGGCAATTTAGTTCAGTCCTTGTAATTGCTAAAGTTATGAACTGATGAATACAACTAGTAAATCAAATTTGAACGTTCTGTTTATCCAATGACGTTTAAATAGATAGATTGGAGTCACCGCTTTCGAAGTTTTAGAGGCGTCAGAATGAAACACTGAGACGACCAATAGCTCTTTTTAGGCAATTTATTTTATTGTAAAGACCAACCTGCTACTGATAAGACTTCTGTAAGACATCGATTTCATGGATTTCTGTACCTTTATACGTAAGTTTTCTGTAAATTTCTAGGTGTTTTTGAAGCACTTGAAAGACCCCCAGCTCTCTTCCTCTCTCTCTCTCTCTCTCTCTCTCTATCTCTCTATCTATCTATCTATCTCCTTCTTTACTCTATTATCAAACTTCTTCTGCCTTCTCTCTCTCTCTCTGCATCTCTCTCTCTCTCTCTCTCTCTCTTAACCTATTATTTTTCCCCTGCAGGTAGCCTGTCCGTGGCAGGAGGTTTCACTGGCGCCCTCATCTGTGGGATATTTGTCAATCGCCTCGATCTGAAGTTTACTGGTCTAATGAAATTGGGCGCAATCTTGGCATTTCTGTCGATGTCAACTTGCTGTGTGTTTACCGCTGTCTGTCCAACGGTTGATTTCGCCGGGGTGACCGTCTCGTATGGGAACACGTTCGTACCTTCATTTGAATATTCACTATTGAAAAATGTCTCAAACTAATATATATTACATCTGTATAAAGAAGAAAGCTGATTTTACAGAATTCCAAGCTCTTGCAATATTTTTTTGTTTGTTCGTCTCTTTTTACCCCACAGCCACTTGTATAGTCAAATACTTTATGCAGAACAATTCAAAAGCCTTTAACCCAAAAGTTATGCTACCTGCATTCCGCAAAAAAAAAAAAAAAAAAAAAATTGGTGTCAGGAGTGGGATAATGACACCGCACAGTCTCCAGAGGATTAGTCTGGAATAATCTTTGTTAAAAACTCGTCTCGCCGCTGAGAACGTTTCTGTGTACGCCATCGTCTCCTGGTATTTACGTTATATGGAGAAAGGATAATTAGCAACATGAGACTTTTGTAGTTGGGCATGATAGGACCTTGAGTGTTCATGCTTTTCTGCCATAGCTTGGTAACATGAGAACTGGTTGATATATTTTCATGTGTGTATTTTGTAGGAGCCTGTCTCACGTGGGAACTCCTTTCCTAAATGCAACGTGTAACTCGCACTGCGCCTGCTCAACCAGCTATGATCCTGTATGCGGGAGCGATGGGATCATGTATTTCTCTGCCTGCCATGCTGGTTGCGATGTCGGTACTCTCGAAAACGGTGATATGGTAAATCGACATTTTTTAACTTTTCATAATCACGTTTTGTTGTATGTTGTGCTTTAGATACATTTTTGTTAAATCTTATTGTTAGCGACTCGAAATTACGCCCAAACCATGTGAAAATATCTTCATTCTTATTAAAAGGTATAGACCGGTTCTGGTCATGCGATTGCATTGTGAAAGAAACGTTGTGGAATCGATCAGAAAAGGTTGATCATCTAGCATATAAGTATCGGTGTGTACTGCAAGGTTCTGGAATCATCAAAATGATAAGAAATTTGGCCCAGTCTTGGTAAAGTTACAAGCACTGTACACAAAAAAGGTATATATGGGACTACGCGATATCTATCCAGTCGGATAGATATAATAATATACCACATATATCAATTAGTAGGCGGTTTCCCGGCAAAATTTGTATCATCACGTATTAGTCAAAACATATTCTTTCACATGATTGGTAATAAGAGCTTCCATTTCATTTTCTGACAGGGGGGCATTTCCAAAACTGGTCTATACCTTTAAACTGCAGTCACACCGCCAGGCCGACCCCAAACCGATCATAAACCGACAAAATATGTGCCAATCGGGATGATGTCGGCATGGGTCGGTTTTAAGTCAGTTTTAACTTTGTCTATTATCATGGTTGTCGGCCTGTAGTAAGTTTATTGTCGGGTTCCAGAATTTTCGGGGTGTGATATTTCTAACATGCTCGAAAGTTCGCTCCCCAACCTTTTATCAGCTATCGATCGGAGACTAGTCGGGGACTGGTCGGTAGCAGTTCCGGGAGATCGGGGAGCACCCAGAATGCGTTTTGCTTAGAGTCGGGCTTAAAAATCGACAATATATTTGTTTAAATGCCAAGTTGAACCTTGCTCTTGTCTACCCAAGCGCGTAGCTAGGATTGATTTTAGGGGGGCGGTAGTGAGCACGCGAAGCGTAAGAATCACGTACAGAGCGCGCAAATCGCGCTCCTTAAGGGGGTGGGTGCAGGGGTGCAGGGTTTCGCGCGGAAGCTTTGACGTTTCATTAAATTATGAGAGAAAGGAGACGACTCGTTGTACCGTTCTCGACTCTTAATCCTTGTCTGAATTCAGTTCTCCCCTCCCGCGCGAAGCGCAGAAGCTTTGACGTTTCATTAAAATTATTAGAGATAGAAAACGATTCGTTGTACCGTTCTCGTCTCTTAATCCTTGTCCACAAGTGCGAAAGGGCAGATGAAATATTGGTTTTAAGCTTCCCTTTAAGCGCGGAAGCTTTGACGTTCCATTAATCAAAAATGTTCTTAGTCTGCTTCTTTTTCTTCCTACGTCCTCTTCCTTTTTTATCTTCTCTTTTTTTGTTTTTGTTTTTGGCCGGCGTTTTTTTTTTGGGGGGCGACCGAATCCTCTCTGAATCGAAACTGATAGAATACCGAATGAATACCGAATGAAGATCGTTCGCCAGACTAAAAACTGAACAGAGCAGCACCCCGCCCGGACAGTGCTTGCGTTGACACCGACAGCAAACCGATGAGAGCCCGAAAGGAGTTTATTAGGAGTGGTCTAAGATGAGATTTCATTTGTCTCTTTGATTTTTGACTAGTGTGGTTTGCTTATAGGTTTGCTATATGATTTTTAAACAATCATTGATGATGTTTCTCAGGCACAGTATGGCTCCGAAGAAAAAGAGGATGGTAGAAAGGGCTATATAATTATGATGCAGGGGAGTTGGGAATGGGATACCCTTTCCTTTATTAACGTAATGATTAATCAGTAAATGAAGGCCCTCTCCCTGATCAGTGTAGTCCAGTTGATGATTATTCATTACGTTAATCTCTATATTTCCAATTACAATTATCTGTTAAAATAAAGTTATCAACATTCTACCCTACGATTTAAAGCGCATAGAGAATTTATGAGTATATTGCGGTATATACAAATCTACTTATTTTGTATTACACTGTCATTAATCAGACAATGAGTAGAGATAATGACAAGGGGAGAATTCAAGCCAGTCCAACAGGCTCCCCAAGAAAAGAAAGGAAAGATTGTCAAGGACAGAGCCGTTCTTTGCGATGTTAGTTGTGAGGGGCCTGGTATATGGCACCGGTGACAAAGATCCTGTCATTACCCAAGCCCCAGAAACTAACCAAACACTTATTGACAACCATTGGAATGAAAATGCAAGTCCGGTCCTAGTATAACTCTTTTCAGTACAAGCAGAAAACCAGACAAATAGATTTTTTTTGTATAAATAATTTGAGAAAAATTGGATAACTTATAACATAGGAATGATTTGTTAAAGATATGTTAAATATTGAGTGCTTTGAAAATTACATGACAAATTGGCACCTTGCTTGAGTTTGTGATGTCATTCCTAACTATTATCATTAACTTTATAATATATTCTGGTATCATCAATTTTCCTTTAACCTTTCAAGGAATTAAGTCTCTCATGTCTGTGCACAAGTTATATTGATGTACATGTTGCTGCATGCATGCACTTTCATAAAGAGACGTTACTGTTGATAAATTTAACTAATTGGCTATAACCAGGGTAATATGTGTAAAGCGCCATGAGCGTCAGAGCCTGGCGGATACCGGCGCTAAATAAATATCCATATTATTATTCATTATTGAGACTTCTTTCATTTTTATTTCACATTCAGAACCGCTAATAAAAATCCCACTTATTATGATTTTAACATAAAATAATATTCTACATAATTATCAGTGCATGCATGCTAATACCTGTAATTATCAATATGGCCTGGGTGGATACAATTTTTGTGTTCAGAGGTAAGTGATATAAAGATACTATGTCCCTTTTGCAGCCAACATTAAATTCTGTAGAACATTGCAGGAATCATGAATATGTCACGTATGTCCTATCTGTGAAATTTAAACGTTAGCAATATCCTAGTATTTAAATTATGCGAGGAAACCCGTTTACTTTCTAGACTTCACTGTCAGACACTATTGGGTGACTGACTGACTTCTTTTTTTCTTTGGTAATAACATACATAAAATGAGCTGTAACAGGTACATGCAGCATTTGTCTACATCAATAACCCTCTTCTTGTAATGGCCAAAATTAAACTGATTGATTCGGTACGAGGGTCTGAAAATCAGACTATTTACTTAAGTGATTGCAATCACTTATGTCGATTTGACAACTAATCGTCGTTATTCTCCCACAAAAAGACATTTTCAAGCCCTTTCGTTTTTACAGAAGTTCTAAATTAGTATTAATCTTTCAAATGCTATTGAAATTTAACCTTTTCATTTTGTTGGCCTGCAAATGGGATATAGTACCCTTAAATGCTTGCAATCGCGGCCATTTGCACTTTGTGATGGTACTTACTGAAGCGGGGATCTCAGGGTTGTGCCCACGACGTAGATACGTAAAGGGGGGGGGGATGTCAATAGGGGGATATAAAATATTACAAGAAAGAGAGAGATGGGAAGAGAGAGTGGAGAGGCAAACCCTACTCTACATGACTGCCTTGCTCTCTCGCATATTATCTAAAAGTATGATCAAAGCCCCCACCAATTATAAACAAAATTGCTAAATGTGCTGCATATTTATGTATGTATTTAGGCTATCGGTATTTATGCGGGCAAACTGTCTAGATTCTATCGGGATGTGTACCAGGTCAGTTCGGGATCGCCGGTTTGTTGTCAGCAGGGGCGGCGATCCCGGGGGCGGGGGGACACGTCCCAGTGATTTACAAATGTTGCTGAAATGGCATGATTTTTCCCTGAGCTTCTAGGGGCTGGGTCCCCATGGGCCCCACCAAGGGCCTTAAGGCGGGCCCCTGGAAGCTCATCTGACCGTTATTAAATGCCTAAAACCCCTGAGCTTCCGGGGGCTCTGCCCACTGGACCCCACCAAGGGCCCCAAAGGCGGCCCCTTGATGCTCATCTGACTGTTATTAAATGCCTAAAACCCTTGAGCTTCTGGGGGCTCTGCCCCCTGGACCCCACCAAGGGCCCCAAAGGCGGCCCCTGGATGCTCATCTATTCATAATTTAATGCCTAAAACCCCTGAGCGTCTGGGGGCCCGGCACTCTGGACCCCACTCCAATCAGACCGGGAAGACTGACTATACCGACAACAGGCCGATCACAAATTCTCAAATTTCGCTATGTCGGGAACCGATGCATGCCTGACAACCAGGGGCGGCGATTTCTTTTCATGACCGGGGAAGGGAGGGGGAATGACGAAACGCGAGGGACGAGGGAGCAGTGGCGTAATGAGCAAAAATGTTTGTGGGGATGGGCAGAAACAAATCTGCATCTCATGCTCATCTATTCATAATTTAATGCCTAAAACCCCTGAGCGTCTGGGGGCCCGGCACTCTGGACCCCACTCCAATTAGTGACCTGCATGCCAGTGTCACAAATAAGGTATCAAAATATGCTCATCTGACCGTAATTAAATGCCTAAAACCCCTGAGCTTCCGGGGGCTCCGCCCCTTGACCCCCGCCGGGGCTTTGCCCCTGTACCCCACGTCAATTTACGCCCCACTTGCTTCGCTCGCTTTGCTCTACCTGATCGTAAATACTTTAGCCCCCAAACTTCGAAAAACTTTCCACGGGGCCTGCATGTAACATGTAAGAGTGGTGGTGATGCAGATTTGTTTCTGCCCATCCCCACAAACATTTTTGCTCATTACGCCACTGCTCCCTCGTCCCTCGCGTTTCGTCATTCCCCCTCCCTTCCCCGGTCATGAAAAGAAATCGCCGCCCCTGGTTGTCAGGCATGCATCGGTTCCCGACATAGCGAAATTTGAGAATTTGTGATCGGCCTGTTGTCTGTATAGTCAGTCTTCCCGGTCTGATTGCAGTTTAAAGGGGTATTCTATGATGTGCAAATTAAAAGGTATTCGATGTTCATTGGTGCGATACCACCGACCCGACAAAATATGTGCTGACTCATAACAATGCAATGGTAAAACTAAAATAACTAAAAATAATAGATATCCAATAGCTTTTCTTCGTCATTTCAGAATATCGATTTTGGAACGATGTATGGTTTATTGTTAGCCGTTGAATAGGACCGGCCGATAAACGTAATTCATTCATTATATCCATTCTGATGATTTCTTTTTAATAGAGTTTTATAGAGTGCCGTTGTATTGCCGACCCAACTACTACATCGGGACTAGGAACTGCTGTTTCAGGGACGTGCGACACCTCGTGCCCCTACACCGAGCTCTACTATGCCGCACTCTTTTTCATTCTCCTGTTCGGTGCCGCGACGGCTGTTTCGACCTGGACTGCGAGCATAAGGTAAAGGCAAAAAAACAAAACAAAACACAGAAAACACACGCACACGAACACACACACTCTCACACAAAACCAAAACCCTTTTCTATCTTGGTATCTTACGGTGAAGTTTACATGGGTGTACCCGGGGGGGGGGGGTTGCCTTTCCCAAGCAGTCAGGTAGAGTACTGATTTTCGGGGGAAATAAAAAGTCCTTAAAAGGAGAAAAAAATTAAAAGGAAAATTAAAGAGGGGTCATTTAATATAGGCTCTTGTCACCTGTCAGCTTCTCTGCCCGCTCTCTACTTCTGGCTTTGTACTAGGCATGGAAGACTTGGGTTGATTTGACATAATTTGGCCCATAATATATGTTAGAATTACCTAAGATTCCCATGGAAATTGTTGTTTTGATGTTCCACTTGATCTGATTTCTTACAGGATCGTTTCACACAGTCAAAGAGCTTTCGCACTTGGATTCCAAACACTCATGTACGGGTTACTAGGTAGGTGTAAACAAAAATCCATTTACTTTTTGTACAGAATGGCAGAGTCTGGAAAAGGATTTAATTTTAATTTTTTGTTTTCTTAACACACTTGCTTACAGAACCTATTTACATAGAAATCAATGATAAACAGAAACAGCGGCGGATCCAGGATTTCCAAAGGGGGGCGTGAAATGTACGAAATTGCGAGCGCGAAGCGCGACGCTTTTACGGCGTGGGGTCCGGGCATTTCTGAATAGGTAAACTGAACATTTATTTGATTTTTTTTTAAAGGTAATAATCGTGCGCCCCCCCCCCTCCACGCCCCCTGAGAAAACCCTAAATTAACTCAAGCGATGCAGGCAGTGACTGCATGATGGTCTGCAATCTGCATTTCGATAGCTCTTCCGAGGCGTTTTTGTGCAGCATTTTTAAGACAGGAAGCCCCCCCCCCTATTACAGAGCATAGATGATGGGAATAACATGTCATTATTCAGGTAATTTTGCACTTATCCAAATTGCAATAAAATAATATAGAACAGAATCCTCACTTAGTGGGATGATAAACAGCCAGTATGTTTCTACCCTCTCATTTTTTCTCTTTTTCTCTGGAAAGGGGGGGGGGGCGTTACGGTTTCTTTTGAAAGTTGAAATTTAAACTCCTTGTTGTCCTTTTACTTGAGGTTGTGTACCTGGACCCATCGTCTTGGCTGCTCTGTTGGATCAATCGTGTCTCCTGTGGGAAACCAGCTGCGAAGGTACGGGGAACTGCTGGCTGTACGAGAACCGGAACTCCGCTCTCTGGTTTCTCGTCCTCAGCGTGAGCTGCCAGTTTCTGGCTGTGATATTCTTCCTCCTCGCCCTGTTTTCATATCACCCACCCGACCAAGTCGTCCCTACCAAAGACCAGAATTCGAGCGAGGAAACGATCGGAGGTTTATTGCAGGATAGCAATACTACAATTGCTTGAACTTTATGTGTAGAATTTACTAAGTTTCTTTCAAATCGAAAAGTTCTATGATGAATACTATTCATGCAGGGATAAGTATATTAATCCTATTGTCATGATTCTGGGAAAATCGTGAGGTGCTCATGATTTTTTTTAATCCAATGGCCGACGTCCTGCTTATGACTCAATCGTTATGTACTTTGGAGGTTCATCTAACTTGCAAAGTCCTTAATGCTACGAATTAACTTTGTTTAACTGAGAAACTAATTCACGCATTTGTTTCTTCCAGGATCGATTCCTGCAATTCTCTCCTTTTTGGTTTACCTGAGAAAGATATTAGAAAACTGCAAATAGTGCAGAACAGTGCTGCAAGACTTGTAGCACGTGCTAAAGGGATGGATCCCATTACACCCATGTTGTCACGCCTTCACTGGTTACTCATAGTTGATAGAATTAATTATATAGTTATAATGTTGTGCCACAAAGCAATCGCTCACAGATCTCCATTATATATTCCTAGTATAAATCTACGTTCCTCAAGTACAAATTTACCTTCCGTTCCGACCACTTGTGTACCCAAACATATGGCGATCGTGCCTTTTCAGCCCAGCACCTATCTTGTGGAATAGGTTTCCCGTAATGGAGCTTGTTCCACATGGTAGGTGCATTTCTCATAACATTGGCTATTTTCAAACATATGTAATTATTGTTTTCATTATGTTATTATTATCTGGTTGAACTGCTCTTTAATATCCATGTATTCTATGCTATGTTAATGTAATGGTTTCCTCTGGGTTTGCTGGGAGCTTGTTCCACATGGTAGGTGCATTTCTCATAACATTGGCTATTTTCAAACATATGTAATTATTGTTTTCATTATGTTATTATTATCTGGTTGAATTGCTCTTTAATATCCATGTATTCTATGCTATGTTAATGTAAAAAAATGTAAAGCGCATAGAGAATTTTACAAATTATTAGGCGCTATAATTATATAAGCACTTTCCATTATTATTAATTTTTTTCATCCAGTTAGGAAATGTTAGATCAAAGTCATGTTATTTGCTGTAACTTCTCATTCTTTGCTTCACTAAAACGACATTAATTAGGCCTAAAGTTTTGTATTTCCTATTATTTGTCGCGGTGTGTAACGCGGCCAGATTCTCGAATTATTACTGTATACGTCTTCGGATTAGTTTTTGTTAAGGACTATGCTTCTAACAAAAAATGACTGTATATCATTAAACTGTTTATCCATAAACTATGGGTACGATTGATAATAATGCAAGCTCGTGTAATGATTGAATAGACCGGTTTACTCACATATTCAAATTGTATGCACACTTTTTAAACATAAGTTGTTCTTGACAACATGAAGGCTTGTCCGATGCGTGCCCGACAAAGCAACACATAATGTATGCAGACTGGATTTCAAGTATTATAGTTCATTCATTAATAACGGGTTAATGGAATACCTCGTCACTGGGTCTCCAGGAAAGACACGCCCATAAATTTGAATATGTTAGTAAACCGGTCTATTAGTTGCTAAGGAAAGGTAGTGTAAGCGATGGTCGTTATCTACCATAAGGTGAGAAACATACATGTAATTCATTTCTTTTCCAGGTGCAAAGTTTCTTTCTTAGGGAGCATGCAGTGTTCACAGAGTCCGTTTACAAAAACCGAACATCGACAACACTGTATAGGCCTACCGTTGTATATAATTGTTATGATTTTATTTGAAATTTGATTTCATACTTCCAATTCGCTCTCTCCCGTTACAATAGGTTACAAGTTAAACAATCACAAATCATGTACAAGCTACACTCATAATGACTTTTCAAAACTATATTTTGTTTTCTTTCATAGAAAAGTGACATGAAAGAAAAATAATGTTCATGGATGCTTAAATCATGGACCTAACTGCATGTACAGATTATAGACATAGAACCATTGTACATTCCAATACAAGCCAAGTAGCAGAGGCGGCCCTCCAAAAGTACCCCAAAAGTGCCCCTTTTTACACAGGAAAGGTGCCCCTTTACCTTTGTAAGAAGTGCCCCTTTTTACATAGGAAAGGTGCCCCTTTTATTTTGACACGTGCCATTTTCCATTCTCATAAGTGCCATTTTTAACCTCTAGTAAGTGCCCCTTTTCAGGTACAAGAAGTGCCCCTTTTCACTTTTGATAAGCGCCCCCTTTACCTCTAACAATTGCCCTATTCATATCGGAGAGGTGCCCCTTCCCCATTTAATAACTACCCCTTTTTAACTCGGATAAGCGCACCTTATATTTTTACATGTGCTCCTATTTAAAAAAAGAGCCCCTTCCCCTTCTCAGAAATGCACTTTCTCATCTCTTGTAAATGAACCTTTTCAGGTACGAGAATTTACTCCTTTTCACTACAGATAAGTGCCCCTTCACCTCCGATAATTGCCCCTACTCAAATCTGAGAGATACTCGTTTTACTTGGACAAGTGCCCCTTCCCCTTCACATAAGTGCTCTTTTTATCTCTGTGATAATTTCACTTTTAACAATGATACGTGCCCCTTTTCCTTTCTAATAAGGGACCTATCCCCTTTTCATAAATGCCCCTTTTCACCTCTAATAAATGCCCCTATCAAAATCTGATGGGTGCCCTTTTTCCGTCGACAAATGCCCATTTTCCATTCTCATAAGTGCCTTTTGTCATCCCTGGTGAGTACCTCTTTTCATAGGAGTAAGAAGTGCCTCATTTTCACCTCTGATAATTACCCTTTGTACTTTGACACGTGCTCCTTTTCTCTTCTAATAAGTGCTTATCCCTTTCGATAAATGTCCCCTTTTCCTCTCATCATTAAACGCGCCCCTAATTTCAAGCGACTAAGAGCAATTTCCCCCAAAGCTCGGTCGCATTTATAGATGATATAATTATGTTACTTATCAAAGGTCTTTTCAGTCTTCCGTTATGAGAATGTGCTTATAACCCCATCAGGATTGGGTTTTTCCTCTTTATAAGATGTAACTTTTCGCACTGCGACCTCAAAAATCTTACATTTTTTTCTCGCACGCTTCGCTCGCTCGCAAATGAATTTTCAGACTATCACACCCAACTGCAAAGTATGATGCTTAAGCAATATCTAGTATGGTGTATAAAGAGAAACAAATATTGAAATCATCCCTGATAATGTAACCACAATGTAGGGGTATAAACCAATGTCTACAAAATTGTATATTTTCGCTTTGAGATTTCCCTTTGTAGGTGCCCTTTTTTTTTTTTAAACAGAAATAGGCCCCTTTTTTTTTGGTGCCCCCGCCCCCACCCCACACTTTGGAAGTTGCTCCACCGCCCCTGCTAAGTAGTATACTTTATCAATAATATACATTTCCCAGCCTTTAATAAAAACAAGCCTGTAATAAAACTTCAAACATTGACATAACCTAGTAATTTGTGTGATAATATTTCATAAACATGGATATTAAAACTAACACAAGAGGTTCGCGGACCTTCCTGACCGACTTCGGTCTGGACGACCCCGTAAAACCGAGACCTCTTGTCAACCTGCTTTCAACACTAATGTCCTCTCAGTTGTCGGACCCACGCTACGCCGTGCCGTTGTCAGAATGCTCTTCAGGTGATATAATCATGAACCTTGAGGTAGGCTCAAATTTTCTGTAAATAATAAAGAGTAAGGGAAATTGTGAGTTATAAGTTGTAAATATGAAGCTCACCAAGATGGAGAAGGGAAAGCGAAAGGATAAGAGGAGGGGGTGGGGGCGAAACTTTGGACTTTTCAACACTAATTGAGCATCTTCTTCACATTACTTTTCTCCATTTTCCGACATTTATGACACAAGGTAACAATGTCAAATTTTCTGAAAACAAACAACAATTTGAAGTTTGTAAAAAAAAAAATTTAATGGGAGTGCCCCCCCCCCACCTAGTGACGCCCATGCAAACAAAAACGTACATCTACCGAATTAGAAATGAGATGAGCACTCACACAAAAAGAAAAAGGTCACAAAGGTCGTAATCCAGTCTAGTCATGGACTCATCCTACTACTGCCAATACTACTACTACTTCCACCATCACTACCACCAACAGTGGCATACGGGCACAGACATTTTGCAGGGGAAGGGGGCTGGCGATGATGACTTTTGCTGGAATGTCAACATTACTCTTTTCTTTATTTTGAGGACAAACATAGATTTCAACACATTCTTGAAGTGAAAAGTTAATGTCATCTCCTAATAGTAATATCCTAGATAAAAGGTTTTAAAACAAAATACACGACTGACCACCCGGAGCCCGAATATTAATTAGTTGGCAGCTAGCTGCCGGAATATGAGCTGACGGCTGCCCGAATTTCTTGGAGGTTGCAACCCCTAGCGTCCCCACTTCCCTACGCATATGACCACCCACTACTAGTACTACTCACGTGTATGTTACACCAGCTGAGTCCATCATCATTTCAGACGCTTTCATAAGGTAGAGGTCGCCATCCCTGTACTTGTCAGAGGCGTAGAGGACGTGCTTGATGCCTGCTTGTATAATGATCTTGGCACAGTCATTGCATGGGAACAGAGTGATGTAGATCTTGCCGCCTCTGACGTCACATGCCTTTGTGTCAATTAATGCGTCAAGCTCGGCGTGGCACACTGGGGGTTCATACAAATAATGTTTAAAGGGACTTGGTATTAACATTGTTCAGATGAGAGAAAGTGGTGCTAAGGTAATGACTTCAATGCTAGATGTACAATTAAAGATAATCTGAAAATTTGAGTGAAAACGGACCATTATTAATGATACAAATTGGGAAAAACTGATCGGATCGATTCCTCAATTCTCCCAACTATATTATTACATTTTAATTACATTTTAGGGGAATATAAATCGTCACTAAGCAATAAATTGGCTCTATATACCATTCCAGACATTTAAGTGTTGAAAGATTTTTAATAGCCTGTTTTATGTCTTTTTTTCATGGAAAAACGGTTGGGAAAATTCAAAAATGGTTGGGAGAATTTACTGGCAATCACTGTTAGAGGGTGTTGACCAGTGTCGCCTTCAAAGAAAACCATAGATATCTTTGTGGTTTGAGAATTTTTTCAGGATTTTTTGCATGTCAGAGGGTTAGTACAGTAAAAGGAATATAATAAGTAACATTCTATACAAAAATTATGCAATTTTTTTCATCAACCTTCAACAATGTTACTGAGTCACTTTAAGTGATGCTTATAGAAGTGCTAACGTCACATTCACTCGGCGTCCAGGTTACTGGTTTCAAGTAACAGAGCTGCGCATTAGGTTCACCGTGAAATCCTTCAAGCAACGGGCTGGAGCAAGGACAATTCAGTGTTTGCCGCTGGTGTGATCACCACGCCATTGTTTAGCACAAAATTGTTTGGAACCATCAACATTGACAACTTGGCAAGTACGACATACACTTCAGTACTCTTTAGGCAAGGGCCTAAAGTATTATATTTACCAAGTGGGTAGGATTATGTTAAGGCATGAATTCACGACCAAGCGGAGAAATTGAGCCAGCAGATTGCATGTGCCATATCAATTCCAATTCGCAACTGGATCCAAGTAAAAGTCCGAATCAAAAAGCAATGCACTCAATTATTGGACTACCATCCTTGGACAACCAACCCTTCGGACAATTACCCTCCCACTACTAGTCTCGGACAAGGGGGTAGTTGTCCGCAGTGGCGGATCCAGGGGGCCGGGCTCCCTCCCCTGACAAAAAAAGTGCTCACTACCCCCCACTGAACGAAAAATCGGCCGGCATGATTTTAAATTTTCTCACGAAGTGGGCCCCTTCTTCGGCCCCCTCCCTTACCGCCGGCTGGATCCGCCCCTGGTTGTCCGAGCCTTGGTGTATGTATGGTGTATGGGGGCATTTGAGTTGAATATGTAATGGTTGAGATAGGTGTATGGAGCTGTTAGTTCTGGGACACCTACAAAAGACCGAATTTAAAAACAACATTACCCCCGAAAGGCCAATCGATTAGTGGTCGACAGGATCTCGGTTTTGCTGGTTAGTTGACCTGAGGGATAGTTTTCCGGAGCTTTTCTTGGAGGGTAGTCTATAACAGCGTTTTTCAACCGCGGTGCCGCAAAACATATCCAGGGGTGTCGCGAGAGAAATTGAGTTATTATATTTAAAAAATCATTTTGGAATAACGTCAATTTCGAGGAAACGATAATATTCAAAACCTCTATGAATTTTCATGAGAAAATAACAATTTAAAGATAATAAAGTGTCTTTCTTCCTCGCTCGCTTCGCTAGCTCTTAACCTTTAGAACAGGACGATTTCAGGCAGCGAAATCCCTAAATACCTTCATATTTGGAGGTGACAGAATACAAGTGCCAGGATATTGTCATATTCGCGCAGCAAGGGGCCTACATAAATGTTATATTTTTCATGTCAAAATTACAACTATACCACCCTCGTACGTTTCACTCCCTCACAACATTTAGAAACAGGATAATAATAGGCAACGAGATGTCCGAATATCCTCACATTCATGAATCAAGGTTATTGTTTACATTTCTACCTTCTTTTTTTGCTAATTCGCTTCGCTCGCTCACAAAATTTAAAAACAAATATGCACTTAGGTATATTGACGAGTGCAAGAGTGATGCAAAATGTATCTTCTGTGATAAATTTGGGATTGGGGTGAAGCGAAACTTTTTTTTTCTTAAAAGGGTGCCGTGACTTTAAAAAAAGTTGAAAAATGCTGGTCTATATTTAAATAGACTGAAAAGTAAACGTACCGTAAGGAAACTTGGTGTCGTACTTGTTCTTGAGGTCGCGTTCATCCCATGAGAACTCGTCATCTTGACAACCGTCTGGCATCTTGTTATAACCCACACCCGCCATCTTGCCATCTGAGGTTACTATGCATGCTCCCACCTTTCATGAAAATGTAAATCCATGCATTCACATGTCAATGTAATATTCATACATGTATATAAAGAATGGAGAGGTCACACTTTGGGAAATATGCACTCACAAAGCCATGGAGGCGCTTCATGATTTTGGTTTGATTAAAGACCCTATCCGATGAAAATACAACTTTTTATCAATGGAAAGCTGAATGAACATAGAAAACAAATATAAAGGAATTCAAAATATTTTCCCTTTCAGTATTGCACAAAAGCGAATTAAAACCTTTTTTTCCGCACCTCTCTAAATTACAGGTCAAGAGGGGTCAAATTTGCCGCAGTTACAGTGACGGCACCATTATGTGCTCGCCTATATAGCTGAGGCGATGAGCCGTGCTTAATTAATGCATTAAAGTCATTGTGAATATGCGTACTCCACATACGATGATGTACAATTCGATAGCTAGTTTTTAGGTCAACAACTCCCGATTTTCACAGCTTTAGATTTCGAGTTTTCAGAGAGCTGTTACTCGTCTGACAGGCACTAAAGTAGCATATAATTGGTATTGTTGTAATCTATGGCTTGTCAGCTTTCCTTTGATATATAATTCATCTATTTCATTTTTCACTTCGGACAGGGTCTTTAAACTCATGACGAGATTAAGTGACACGATCGCAACTATTTTAGAAAATTACCTCAAGGGGAATTTCAATAGCCTAGTGTATACTCAATAGAAATCATATTCAGATTATGTAATACGTCACTCCCTGTCATGTTCGCACATTTCACCTAGGTGACGCACAAGGCTATTGAAATTGCCTTAGGTAGATTATTCGAAAGGAGTTGCGATCGTGTTAATTCCACCTGTTTGCAAGGGAATGCATATCTGTTGCATAACATTTGAAAGATAATTACAACATTTTCATGAGCACTCATTAACGATTTTTCATATTTTGGTAACTTAAAGACCCCATTCGTTCATTTAAATCTTTACTTGAGTATCTGAAAGCCTGAAATCGCGAAAATCATCCCGAGAAGGAGTTTTTTTCCTGGGGACCTAGTGACGAGGTATTCCATTAACCTGTTATTAATGAATGAATACTTGGAATCCAGTCTGCATATACATTACTTGTTGCTTTGACGGGCAAGCCTCGGGCAAGCTTTCATGTTGTTTCGTTTCGTTTCGTTTATTTTATTTTGTCACGGTGGCATACTTCAGCCATATGGCTGTTCTTCAGCATGGCCGTGCATATATAAAAGCAATCAGAATTTTACAAAGAAACATACATTAGATTAACATGGTTTACATACAAAGTTAAATAAAACATACACGTATATACATATAGGTTAGAAGGCGAGAAATCCAAACAGGCCCTAATTTAGAAAAGCAGAAAAGGAACAGAAAAAAGAGAAGAAAAAAATCAGTTGTTTTGTTTCCTTAAGTCAAACATGATATCACAAATATTATAAACTCCTTTTGAAAGCATAGTAAGTTGATTTACATTTAGTTTCTACCGGCATTTCATTCCATAGTTTTGCACCATAATAACTTAAACTTTTCTTTTTGAAGCACGTTTTAATTCTTGGTAAAGTAAATATACGAGGAGCATTTCTTAAGCTATAGGAAGTGTATTTAAAATTAAATTTACTTAAAAGATAATCCGGAGTTAATTGGTCTGCAATTTTATACATTATACATAAAACTGTTTATTACGTTTATTTCCACTCTTATTACTGTTTTAAGTAATCTATTTTGTAACATTCGCAATTTTTGAACATTTTGTTTCTTCGTATTATTCCAAACACAATAATCTAATTTACTTTGAGCAATTGACTTATATAAAAGTAATGGCGTTTTTTGCGAGATGCAATGTCTTATTCTTGTTAACAAATACAAATTCTTCACAGTACTTTTACACAAAGTTTCTACATGTTTGTCCCAATCTAAAGAGTTATGAATGTATACCCCAAGGTATTTACACACAGTAACCTGATTCAATTTTATGTTATCAATAAAAATCAATAAAAAGATCTAGATTTTCCCACGAATTCTTTTGTTAGATCCTATTAACATTATTCAACATTTCTTTGTATTTAATGCCTAACCGATTACAAGATCTACCCTTCTTCAAATAGCATGCATACAATTTGAATATGTTTGTAAACCGGTCTATTGCTCCGGGCTTTATTTACTTATAAATGTAGCGTTACTTTTATTAATAAATGACTATTCAGATCGGCGATCGTTAAGATTTTACAAGTTGGAATGTTCGTATCAAATGCTATTGCAAATTCTTTCCAAAATCGGATCATAGTCAGTGTGGGATGGGCTTTAAAGTTGGAGTTGGGTCTTAGGTTATGTTCAGGGTATCTTGCTTCCCCAGGGTTGAAGTTTAGAATCGGTTAGTGTAGGTTAGTGACCACAGAGCAATTACCGCCGAAGCATTTTTGTACAACCGTGACGAGAATAGAATACTAACCGGTGTGGTTGGATCCTTGCTTCGCTGAGCTGCTAGATGAGCGACGTTCATGAAGAAATCATCATCGTTTAGGAAATCTTTCCTGGGCCCAATGGAGTCGCTTAAACGAAGTGTTTATATAATAAAGCTACTGTAAATACAACATCTTTAATATCTATTGTAATTTCAATTGCTTTATCGTATGTCAAACTCAAATGCATTTTTATTACGTATTTATCATACCCCATTTACTAAGAGCATGTTTGTTTCTTAATTTTTAGTACCTTGAACAAAAAATTGGGACCAGAACTAAGATTTAAAAAAAAAATTCTTTCGTTCTTTACTTACTTTTAAAACGTTACTTTCTTCTTCTTCTTTTTAAAAAAAGTTTTATTTGCCGGATAACAAAAATAAAAAGGTTTTGATCTTCATGGTCATGGTGCCCATACCTCATCAAATACACTGTTGCCGATAAAGTTGGTATAATTTTTCTCTACCTCCTTTCATCAAATGATTATGGCAATACGATTTATTCTTCAACGTTATTAGGCAATCTAAAGAGTTATAGAGGTTGATCAATATAGCTCTGAGAAGAATTAAACTTTATCTATCCCCCCAAAAGTCATATTAACACAATCATTTTATGAAAATAGGTAAAGGAAAGTTTTCCCAACTTTATGGGCAACAGTGTATTTAGACATCATGAACATTCACTGACATTACATTATCCAATACTTTGACATTTAATCTGATTGAAGTTCTAGTACGATTGACAACTTTATAATCGTCGAATAGACTAAAGTCTTAGAGATGGTTTTCTCACAAGCCTTGGCGTATAGCTACGGGGAGGGGGGGGGGGAGCAAGGGGCACAATTCTTTTTAAAGAAGGTTATCTCATTGGTAGACTTGATTGAAACAAAATGACCGATTGCATAGGCAATTTTAACCATTACAAGATATATACAATACATTAAAGTATTCACAATATTTACGTAATGAAATAGATTTATTCAAATGAATGGTAATACAGTGTATATGGATTATTTTATTTAAATGAATTGTAATGAATGAGAAACTTACGTAGTTGGACGATCACTGCAGTTGTCCAATGTCTCTGTAACACTTCGATTCATGATTTGTTGAGTAGTCTCACCTGCTTCAGAGAAGTATAGTTGGTATAATGTTGAATTTGTACCATTTCATTGATTTATTAGTAATTAACCACACCACCGATGTTCATACAACGTAAGTGGCGCTCTATTTTTACTTGCAAATTTGCCGGGGTTTTTGTAAGTCACATGAACTTTCGCTCAAAACGTGCTACGCACTATTGGACTCACACTTCACTGTCAATAGGACTAAGAAAAGTATATGCAGTTTTGCCTAAATCTCTAATGATGTAACTTTATTAAAAATGTAGACCTTCGGTATCTTCAAATATGTGACCATTTTGATTATTAAGGGAAATTCTAAACAGTTACTGACAATGGTCTTAAGAAGCCTGCACTTGTGTTGCAGCATGCCAAGTTTTTCCGAGAGAATTTTTCCAACCGCTGGCGTTTGCCAATACTGGTATATTACTTTTAACAAACAAAATAAAATATACTTATACTGCTTGTGTATTTTTCTTAATTTGTAACTATCGAGCAAGATCAAGAATTGCAGATAACGAGTTATTAGCATATCGTAGTATAGCAGAATACGTGTTTGAGAATCACCGGAAGTTATTGCAGAGCCGAGACCCAATTTAGCAAGATTTTTGTTTTGATTCGTTTTATTTGTTGTTCTTCCGTTTAAAGATACTATGTCCCTTTTGCAGCCAACATCAAATTCTGTAGAACTTTGCAGGAATTATGAATATGTCATGTATGTCCTATCTGTGAAATTTAAACGTTAGCAGTGTCCTAATATTCAAATTATGCAAGGAAACCCGTTTACTTGCTAGACTTCACTGTCAGACACTATTGAGTGACTGACTGGCTTTTTCATCTTTGGTAATAACATACATAAAATGAGCTGTAAAGGGTACATGAGCATTTGTCTACATCAATAACCCACTTCTTGTAATGGCCAAAATTAAACTGATTGAATCTTTGCGCAGCATAAAACGTACGACCATTCGGTACAATGGTCTGAAAAATCAGACTATTACTTACTGGCTCTATAGCTCCTAAGTCGATTCGACAACTAATAGTCGTTATTTTCCCACTTTAAGACATTTTTAAGCCCCCCTTTTTTAGGGAAGTTCTAAATTAGTATTGTCTTTCAAATGCCGTTGGAATTTAACCTTTTCATTTTTTTGGCCTGCAAATGGGACATAGTACCTTTAATGAGTGAAAATGTACAACGTTCAGCCCTCACGAACTCACTGCCTGCATTTCCTTCTAAATCTCTTTATCAGGAAACTAGGACTTACTGTCGACCTTTTAGATGATACAGTACATGTAAGCATTACAACATATTAACCTATTAAAGTGTGACCTGTTTTTTGTCATTCAGGGCTATATAAGGACATTATTCTTTTTTTCGTATTCATAATCATAACCGTTATTTTTTTTTCTTCCGGAATGTGGATGAATATTTCCGATTATAAAATGGGTTCAAGAATGTAGCCAATGAGAAGCGTCAAAATGGATCACGTGTGCGTGCATTAATTTTAACTAACCATACGCGCACTTTGGTGATATCAGCGTGCAAAAAAGTGCGCAACCAAAAAGCATAATGCACGGCTGCGTGTAAATCAATGGATGTTTACCATGCGTTGCGCAGTTTGTTTACGCCGGGTGTTTACGAGGTCACTGCCCTCGCGATCGTTATTTCTTACGAAGCTTGCAGGTTTACAGTGTTTAAAGGTAATGCACAGTTTTGGGAAATTTTGAAATTGGATGGATAGTAATTCTTTAAATTTTTGATATATTTGGATGCCCCTGTGGATGTATTATAAGCACTAAAAAAATTAGCCCCTAAAACAATCTGCTTTCGAGTAAATTGAATAATCAAAATTTACCGGTGCTCCCGGTAAATCTCAAATATTTCAAATAGCACCTAAGGCCAATCCATGGTAGTTGCGACCATGAAAATCTCAGAATATGCAGTTCTGATATATAATTTCCAAACGGAAATAGCAAATCGGTCGATTGTAGTCAAGAAACATTGTTTTAAAGTTAAAATAATATCAGTCTTGAGAGGGCGCTATACAACATAAAGAGTTTATTTACAATTTCATCACTTTAGACTCGATTTCAACCGCAACAAAGATCATTGAATATTGTAAAATCGCATATGTTTCCAATATATTCATTTCAACCAAATTCATAACCTATACCAAAACTTTGTAATACCTTTAATATCGCCTTGCTAAGTAAGATTGTCGACCCATTTTATAAAACAAGTAATACACAGGTTTTCGTTCGTGACGTTATGGCGATGCAGCGCTACTCGGGTATTCACAATGGCACAAAATACACTCGGCTACGCCTTGTGAATTTTATTGCACCGTAGTGAATACCCTCATGCGCTGCATCGACCATAACGCACTCACACCCAGGGGCGGATCCAGCCGGCGGCTAGGGAGGGGGCCTAAAAAGGGGCCCACTTCGTGCGAAAATTTGAAAATCGTGCCGGTCGATTTTTCGCTCAGTGGGGGGTAGTGAGCAACAAAAAAATTTTGGCACCCCCAAAAAAATTTTTCACCACCACCCCTTGGGCGCCAGGGTAGTGAGCACAATTTTTTTTTGGCACCCGAAAATTGTTTCCCTACGGGAAGGGTTATTTTTCTTCCACCGCCACCCCTTGGGCGCCAGGAGGGGCCCAACTTTTCAAAAAAGGGTGTTTTTACCTGTTTTTTTCTAGGAGGGCCCGGGCCCCGGCCCCTGGATCCGCCACTGCTCACACCTGTGTATTATTTGTATAATATCCATACATCTTTAATATGTCAATGTTAGGCAAATACACCCACACACACAAAACACAAACCCGCGTGCACACACACAACAACACACTCTCAGTGCACTCATATAATGTACATGTATATTTATGTATTGTCATCCTAAGTGTTAATTTGTCCCACTTCAACCATCACGTTTTGAAATGTGCGAACACCGTATTAAACTGATAGGCAATACAAGATGATTTCTTGAAGGTCTTTGCGATCTTGATTCAAGAATTCTTTAATTTCTTTCTTCATTTCGTACTCCCCAACCACCCCATCTCTCCCTCTCTCTCACTCTCTCTCTCTCTCTCTCTCTCTCTCTCTCTCTCTCCCTAACCCTCTCTCCCTTTCTCTCTCTCTCCTCTCTCTTTCTCTCCCTCTCTCTCTTTCCCTCTCTCTCTCCGTCTCTGTCTTTCTCTCTCTCTCTCTCTCCATATTGTCTCTCTGTTCTACTTTCTGGTAAGTAATTTCCCATTTGTCGAGTTCTCTTTATTGTCAAAAATGATACTACTTAATTACTTTCTCTTTATATAGAATATTCTACATCATCTTTTATTCTAAAACATATTGCATCTTCACAAAGAAGTTATTACATAATCATAGATAGCTCATTGAAATAGTCAAGGTACATGTTGAACCACAAAACAGAGCAAACACTATTGCTTTCTAAGAAAGGGAAATCTAGCACAAAATGACAATGCGTATGTTTCACGAAAGCTCTTCTATAAGGCGACATCTCAATTCACACCTTTTTCACTAAAATAGCAATTTAAAGACTTTCGAGCGTTTATTTATCAAAATGCACGTAGATTGTTGAGAATTGATTAGACGCATGGTAGTTAAAATGAATTCCTATAGTACGACACTGGTTTTCTTATCATTTAAGCTCAAGGATGCTTTGCTTTTTGCATACAATTAGAATGAGCTTGCTTAAGATCAAAAAGAATCGCATTATGATAGAAAAACATGGTAAATGTAACACATGAACAGGCATGCATATATAGTGACCATGGGCAATCAACTTAAGAGGAAAGAAGTGATACATAGAATACATTGCTTCTGTTCAACTTTGGGATTCCTGAATAAGAATTACCTGAATTACCCATGATCAGAGAGATGTGACTTTAAAGTCACATCTCCCTGCTATGATGGCGCTCGGTAAGTCCAAGGACTTGTAGAGGGTCATTCAACAGGTCTGTTCCCAGATCATTTTAAAGCTCATCAAATCAATCCTCGTACAGGGTCAACATATAATTCAAACGATTAGGGTCAAACTTATTACACTTCCGTTTCCAGTGGTCATAGAGTTTGGACTTAAAAACATTGACCGATGATGCCTCAACAATGTGTCAGCAGAAAGGTCATTCCAAGAATTAACCACCCTTTGACTGAAAGAATATAACCTTTTGCTGGTGCGACATCTCCTCTTATAGAACTTAAAGTACAAGTCCACTCCAAAAATAACTTACTTTCAATAGAAGCAGAAAAATCAGACAAACCAATCAAAATAAGTTGGAGCAAAATCGGATAACTAATAAGAAAGTTCAGAATGTTCAGCCCTTTAACCAATGTATTGCCAATGCATGATGTAACTCAGTTTTAATTAGTTAATGTGCTGGATCGAGAGTTATGTGGGAGAACTCCAGGCAGGGATAGTGTAATCTACAGGAACAGACTCTAATTTGACACTTTACAACAATTCCTAAAGCCTTGTGCAGAACCTAGCTAGTTGCTACTTTCGTATTTGGCTTTCTTGGATTAACTATTTTGACAATCGCAAACAATGGCAGATAACACCGATTCTGAATACAACTTTGATTTAGATGACGAGTTATGATATCTCTTTGGACTCACACTTCGCTGTCAACAGGACTAAGAAAAGTATATGCAGTTTTACCTAAATCTCTAATGATGTAATTTTATTAAAAATGTAGACCTTCGGTATCTTCAAATATGTGACCCTTTTGATTATTAAGGGAAATTCTAAACAATTACTGACAATAGCCCACAATCATGGCTTTGGGAAAAGAAGCCTGCACTTGTGTTGCAGCATGCCAAGTTTTTCCGAGAGAATTTCTCCAACCGCTGGCGTTTGCCAATACTGGTATATTACTTTTAACAAACAAATATACTTATACTGCATGCTTGTGTATTTTTCTTAATTTATAACTATGGAGCAAGATCAAGAATAGCAGATAACGAATTATTAGCATATCGTAGTATAGCAGAATCCCGGAGCAGAATACGTGTCACACCGCCAGAACTTTGCTGGAGCGTTCCTGGAGCGGTGAAAAAAAATCATCACCGCTCGTAACCGTTCACCACCGTTTAACAGAAGTTGGCCCCCGTTAAGCCAACGCCGTATACGCTCGGCCACCGCTGATGGTCCCTCCTACCGCTCCGAAAGTTTTGAGCTGCACAAAATATTGCGAGCGGTGAGGAGCGGGCAATTTTCCGCTCCGGCAAAGTTCACCACCGCTCCAACAACGCCCAGTCAAAGTTTGGCACCGCTAGACGCAAGTTCGTGGACGCTTTGGTCCGCTAGGCCAACGCAGAAATCTTGAACGCTGGACCACCGCTGCTTCGCCAGCTTTGCCCGGGCGGTGATTAAACGTTGCACAAACTTTGGTGGAGCGGTTGTAAGCGTTTTACGAGCGGACACGGGATTGCTGGAACGGTGTCGGGCGTTGAAGCAGCGATCCATTGCGGTGATGAACTTTGGTTTGGCGTTGGTATGGAGGTGTCGGAGCGGGACCAGAATTTGGCTATAAATACGGGGAGAAATGGAATTTGGAATCGAGCTGCCGTTGAGTGCACACCTCATTTATATCGAATTTGCTCAAAGTTACAGTAAAACTGTACTACCATGGAAGCTGAGAGACTTGCTATGATTGGTGCACTAGTCCAGCAGCAGAATCAGAACCTCCTCAGATTGCAACAAGCTGTTGACAGAAGGAGAAGAGAGAGAAGAAGGAGAGACAGAGTTGTGTGGGTCAGACAGTGGATACTGAGAAGGCCTGAACATGGACTGTATGACAAGCTGATGGTGGAGCTGAGGAATGAGGATCCACGAGCCTTCCAGCACTTCATGAGGATGCCACCAGCCATGTTTGATGAAGTTGTACAGAGGCTGACCCCCAGATTGACCAAGCAAGACACCAATTACCGTGCAAGCCTGGAACCTGGTCTCAAAGTGGCAATCACCCTACGGCACCTGGCCTCTGGTAACACCTACAGAAACATGCAATACGCCTGGAGGGTTCCCACAACACCATCAGTGTGGTAGTCAGAGAAGTGGTAAAGGCCATCATTGAGGAGTACACAGATGAACTCTTGTTTTGCCCAACAACTGAACAAGGATGGAGAGACCTGGCTGACCAATGGTACCAGAGATGGAACTTTCCCCACACAGTTGGTGCCATTGATGGCAAGCACGTGGCCTGTAAAGCTCCTCCTAACTCTGGCTCAGAATTCTACAACTACAAAGGCTTTTACAGCGTGATCCTGTTTGCCATGGTGGATGCTGACTACAAGTTCACCTACATTGACGTCTCAGGCAATGGGGCTCATCCTCAGATGCTCATATCTACAACGAAAGTGATCTCCATCGTGGGCTGGACCAGAACAGGATTCATGCCTTTCCTCAGCCAGACCCCCTACCCAATGACAATCAGGATGTGCCTTACTTCATCATCGGGGATTACGCCTTCTCACTGCGGACGTACCTCATGAAGCCGTACAGCACCAGGAACCTCACCCATGAAGAGCGCATCTTCAACTATCGGCTGTCCAGGGCAAGACGGGTCGTGGAGAACACCTTCGGCATCCTGGCCAACAGGTTCCAGATCCTGCTCACCACCATGCAACATCACCATGAAACTGTCAGAACCATCGTGGAAGCTTGCTGCATCCTCCACAACCTGATGCGCACCCGCTACCCAGTGCTCCAGAACAGACTTGTGGATCGTGCACAACCAGATGGGAACCTGCATCCTGGGGCATGGAGAGAAGGACGGAACTTGGAGGACACTATCGTTGTGCAAGGCCCCAACACAGCCTCACGTGATGGGAAGAGGCAGCGAAACCTACTCAAGCATTGGTGCAACTCCCCAGCAGGATCAGTGGACTGGCAGGAGAGAATGGTGGCTATCAACTGAACACTGTGCAGAACACTGAGGAGACACTTGTGCATTGTACATATTATATATACTCATGTTTATTACTTTGTTGTAAATGTTATTTGACATTGTTAAAGGAACTCGAACGTTAATGGGGCCCCAGAATTGGAAATGCAATGAACAAATTGTGCTTGTGTTTGTTTGAAATGTTATGAGAGATTATTAAAGAAACTTGTGATACGATTCATTCTTGATGTCATATTACATTAATAAAAGCACTTTATATTTAAAACATGTCTTGTTTAATACTTGAAGGTTTTTTGTTAAAGTTAGAAGTTCCAATAAAGGTCTTTAATCTTGTTGTTGTTGTTTCAAAATATTTATTCAGGATAAAAACATGTATCAGCACAATGGCTGTTTTACATCATGGTCCTGAAAAGGACAAAATAATACAGTAGCAACAATACAAATATAAGATAAAAACAAAATGTGTAGCAAAAATGAAGAATGCGACAAAAAAGGTTCAAATCTAGAGAAATGTGAAAAGTGGAGTTCTGAATTAAAAACAAACGTTTGAGTGTCTGAGAAATAGAACAATAGAGTGTATGAGAAAAAGGAACGATGGAGTATTGAGTAATAGTCGACTCCAGAGATGGAGCGAAAATAGAGGGGATGAGAGTAATAAAGAAATGAAACAATCCAGGAAATGCAAGAATAATGAGAAAAGGAATATTAATTAGGAGAAGATTAAAACAAACTCCAAACTTATCAGAATGTAACTAACATATAAATAATGACACAAAGTAAACGTAATTATTCAAGTCATTGTAAATAAAACATATGATTAAGGAGTAATATGATACTTATTCAAAAATATTTTTTGTTTATAATTTCTCTTGAACGAGGTGAGGGTTTGGTGATTTCGTAATTCATTTGGGAGAGAATTCCATGATTTTGCACCAGAGTATTTAAAGGATTGCTTGAAAAGTTAGGTATTGGGTTTGGGCGGGACTACATTTAAAGAATCGACATTACGAGTATTGAAACCATGTCTGTCATAAAACATTTCTATTTCAATCTTTAACCCTTCCCACTTGAAACAATTTTCCAATGGTTATTGCAGGCCAATGCCTCCACCTCAATTGCCTGGTTAACGCTAATTAGTGTCAGGAGTTAACAGGACAGGAGTTCATTTCTGAAAATATTTGAGGAAGTTTGGACTTTAAAAATACCCGGATGACACGGCCATAAGTGTGAAATTATTTTGGGGCCATATGGGAAATATTCAAAGAAGAATCACACGGGCAATCACTTTATTGGGGTCACACGGGAACTTTGCAATCTACAAAGTTTTATTTTCATTATTAAGTAAATAAAGTAGTCAAGAATAGTTTAATAAAAATGCTGTTTATTAAAGCTCAAAGCTTTTGAGACCACCCAAACACACAAGTGTATATGGAAACAATAAACAGCAAACATCAGCTCATCCCTTAAACAAAAATCACATGAAATATCTGAGCAGTCCAACACATCACAAGCAGTCTCAATTCTCCTCGGTGGTGGCCCTCATCTCTGCAAGTACATCAGCAGTCCGTTGAGCTGAGGTGGTGATTGGTATGGGTGGAGCGTTCATCTCCTGCCTCTGGAGGTCCTGGAGAATCCCCCCTCGCTGACGGCGCTCATGTTGGTGTGGTTAATGGAGGAAAAGTTCGGCATGTCTGACAACATGAGTCCTTCGTTGGAGCTCCTTGGGGTGGAGGATGGCTGGCTGACTCTGGGTGTCTGCAATTGCTGGAAGTGCTGAGGCTGATGCTGAGGCTGAGACTGTTGCTGGAAGTCGAGAGGCTGCTGCTGGAAGCCGTGATGCTGAGGCTGGGGCTGGAAGTAATGCGGCTGCTGCTACTGGTAGAAGGTGAGTGTGGGTGAAAGTGCTGATGCTGGACGTGGAGCTGGAGGAAGGGGGTCGGGATGGGTCGCTGCATCTCGTGGAGGATGGCCGTCATCCTCTCCACTGTGAGCTGGTACTGGGCCTCAGGTAGTCGTTGGAGAGCCTGGACATGTACGTGATGAAGGGCTGCCTTGCATGGCTGATCTCCTGGGCTTGGACCAGTCTCTCCATGAGGGCGTTGGTGGCCTTCATACAATCCCTCATCTCCAGCATCGCGGGGGAGTCTTCAGGCTCGGCTCTGGTGGCGGCACGGCGTGGTCTGGTGGTGGTGGAGGGAGCTGGTGAGGGGGTGCCCTGGGACCTCGTGACTTCCGCTTGAGTTTCAATGAGCGAGAGGGAGCCCTCGTCCTCTTCCTGTTCCTCGACGTCGTGGGAAGGCTAGCGAGAGGTGCTGGCCGACGCCGAGGGCTGGGCTGCTGGAGGCTGGCTGGCTACAGGTTCCTGTGTGAGGGGTATGCTTCTAAGTGGCTGACCTTTCCTGGGCTTCACCTCCTTGTGCAGGAAAGCGCAGTTCCTCTGGATGAACAGTTCTCTGTCCGTCAAGTTCGCTGCAGCCTGGCCAGACTTCTTGGAGATAAGCTCAGTGTAGAGGTCCCGGACTGACATCCACCATGTCCTGAGAGCTTCAGCTCCCTCCTCAATGTCCAGCTCTCTTGCCTTCCTGGTCCAAAGCTCCGTCTTCTTCTTTGTATCCTTGTAGTCGGTGGCCCCCTTCCTCCACAAAATTTCGTGCTCCCGGACCCACTCGATGAGTTGCTCCTGAGTGTCATCGTCGAGCAGGAGGGCCTTGCGGCGAGACTTCTTCTGAGGCTGACGCTGTTCATCGTCCCTCTCCAAGTGTGGGTGCTGAGAGTCAGAGTCTGAAAAGTATAACAATTGAATAAAAATAATAAATGTATAAATGAAACATATATTATTTAGATCAATTTGTATTGATTTTTCATTGCATTCATCACATTATAATTACCTTCAGCACCAGCACGGCCCTCCTCAGGTTGGTCATCACCAGGGGGTAGCTCCTCATCGTCAGGCTGGTCCTGTGTCAGGGCCTCCTCGGGCTCGTCATCAGAGTCTGCAAAATATAACAAATGAATGAATAATAAATGAGCAATGTCAACGTGAAAGAAAGATTATGGTTATTATTATTATTATTATTATTATTATTAAATTTCATACATTTTCATGGGTGATTACCTTCATCAGCAGCTGCCCCTGCCTGGGCTGTGGTAGCAGTGGCTGTGGCTGTGTTAGCAGTGGCTGTGCTAGCAGTGGCTGCTGGTGTGGCCTGACTGGTCTCTGCAAAATATAACAATGGAATAATAAATTAAAAATCTTGAAGTAAAATACATAACAGTATTTTTTCACAGTTGTTAAATATTTCTTGACACAACCAGTGGGCCACATATATTTACCTGACTCCATTGGTTCAGCTGCCTGCTCAGTAATGATCTTCTTGGAGGCTGCTGCCTTTCCTTCTCCAGCCTTCCTCTTCTTTTGTCCACGTGGCATGATGAACTTCAACTATCGACTTCTATCAAAAATCTATCAGAACTTCTATCAAAGCGATCCGTTCAGCTCCGTAGTCAAAAGCGGTATGCCGCTAAACCAACTTTAAACCCCCGCCGAGCCAACGCCCGCATGCGCAGAACGCCGCTCTATCAACGCTCGCGTCACCGCTAAACCAACGCTAAAGCAACGCCGGCTTCAGCTGTGCACCGCTAAGGCAACGCCCGTGTTTTCGATTTGTTTCCCATTTTGTGCGCGGTGACGAGCGTTGTCGAAATTCGGCCCCCTCTCCCTACCGTTCAAGGAACGCTCCAACAAAGTTCGGGCGGTGTGACCGGGCCTAAGTTAGTGTGTCCGCAAAATCGCCGAGGTATCGGAAGCGCAATGCATTATGGGAATGTATATTGTTATGCGCGGTAGCGAGAATTAAGTAATTAACCATGGCCTGACTTCAAAAAACGGTCTTGTCACTTCTTCCACATCACCGATGTTCATATATAGAGAATTAATTCGTGAGAGAGTACGTGAGAACGTTCGTGAGAGAGTAATATATATCCTACCATTTCCTGAGGAGCGTAACCTCGAAGGTAATGGTACAAACATACTGCAGATGCCGAGACCCGATTTAGCAAGCTTTTTGTTTTTATTTGTTTTATTTGTTGTCCTTCAGTTTAATGAGTGAAATTGTTCAATGTCCAGTTTTATCTAACGGATTTACTGCCCTGCATTTCCTTCTAAATCTCTTTATCAGGAAACGGCTTGGACTCAAAGATACAGCACATGGATCTTGTTTCTGTTATTCAGGGCTATAGGGACATTATTCTTTTTTTTGTATTCATAATACATAACCGTTAATTTTCTTTTCCGGAATGTGGATGAATATTTCCGAATATCCATTCATCTTTATTATGTCAATGTCAGGCATATACACCCACACCCATTTTTTTTTTTTTTTAATAGTTTTTTTTTTTTTTTTATTGATTCCAAACAATACAAATCACTTATAGAAATAAAATACAATTGTTTTGTCTTAACATAATTTCAAAACATTTTCATAACAGATTGTACGATTGATGAAAACAAAAATGAAATCAATTGTAACATAAAACAAATGACCCCATCCAACCAAACACACTACTAACCCCCCTCCCTCCCCACCATTTTTTTCTTTCTATTATCTTTATTTTGATTTCACTCAATAATACATGATTTTTCCTTTTTTCAAATCATTTTCATTGAATTACATAACAGAAATACAGTAAAAATCACAACTAACATATTTCAATGACTTATATGATCCTATAATGAACAATAGATGATTAAGCTTGACACACTGAAATTATACATTACCAGAAGTATAATTAATCATCACTAAAACAATTTCAATGAATAACATAAACATACAAACATTAGAAGAAAAAAGAAACCTTAAACAATTTTTTTTTTAAATTAGAGAAATTGAGTGAAATCTTTCTTCTTTTACCCCTTGACTTCCCCAAACCCCCTCCCTACAAAAACAAAACAAAACAAACACACCCGCACACACGCACACACGCAGCCACAACACACACATACACACGACGAGCACACATTCACACATCCTCTCTTTCACCCCTCTCTCCCTCACTCTCTCACTCTCCCTCTCCTTACCCCTGGATATCGCCCCCAGTCCTGCCATTTCGGTGCAATCTCTCCCATTTTAACAAATGCTTATCTAACTTATTCCTTTTAATAGCTATTGCTTTTTCTTCATTTTGATATTCTAACAAAGTTTGAAAACATCTTTCCTGAGTAGGAACTCTCCCTCTGACCTTGTCTTAAAAATAATATATTTCATTAAGAAAATCACAGTATTGCAAAATTTAATTTCAGGTTCAGATCCAGTGATTCCCACATGTATTTCTTTCCACTCTGCCTTCCGAAGACTTCCTAAACCTAGTTTTTCAATAACCATTTGCCATAAGGCCTTTACATCACGACAAACCCAAAATAGGTGTTCGTATGATTCCGGTGCTTCCTTGCAGAATGAACAGTAATTGTTATCAACAAACCCAAATTTAAAAAGATGTTCATTGGTATATATTGCACCATGAAGTAATTTATACTGAAATTCCCTGACTTTCGGTAAAATTGTTGTAGTTCTGATTCTTATAAATATTTGTGAAATTTCTTTTTGAAAAATCAAAATGGTTGTGATCATCTTTTATTCGGAAAGTATACAGGTGCTGGAGATTAGTTACAAAATTTTCGTAGACCTTTCTAGATGGTACATCTTTCAGTAAAATGACTTTTCCAAACATCTTCAAAGAAATATTATAATTGTCTACATCATATGAGCATAAATCCTGGAAGTTCCCTTTATGTTTTTCGCTTTTCAACACGACATCACTTATCTTCCAAATTTCCATAATATTTTCAGCACTCAAGCCTTGTCTATGAAAATAATTTACTGTTTTCACCTGTTCTCTCTCAAGAACGTGATCGACAAGGTATATATTATTTTTAAACAAATCTTCATCAAAAATCATTTTACCTTTCAAAAGGTAATCTTTATTGTTAAAAATAATTGGATTGACTTTTCCTGCAAAATTCCTGTTTTCCTCAATATCTTGCCAAGCCTTTAAAATCTCTAAATAGAACTGTGGGGCTTTCAGTTTCAATAACTTAATATCATAATTACAAAGCGAGATAAACCTTCCACCCACTTTTCTAAAGATGTAATCAAAATAAAGTTTCCAGCCCATATTTGTTTCCCCATAAAGTAGTCGTTTTAACCACATTACCCTTTGGGTTTTCACAAATAAATCAAAATCTATCATCCTTAAGCCACCATCCATGTAATCTTGATAACAAATATCTCTTTTAATTCTATCTTTTCCATTCCATATGAAATCAAAGCAAATTTTCTTAGTTTCTATTCCTACCCACCTTGGAACAACTAATGACGACGAAACGTAGTTTAATTTTGACAAGGCATATGTTTTGAGCAAATGTACTTTCCCCATCACTGTTAAATCTCTCTGTTTCCACCACCCCAAAAGTCTTTTAATTCTACTCAAAATCAAAATCACACCCATACAACGCACAAACCTTCACACACACACACACCCACACAACAACACGGGTGGATCCAGCCGGCGACGAGAGGGGGGCAATTCGTGAGAAAATATTTAGCGTCGAATCAGCCGGCGAATAAGGGGGCGGGTAGTGAGCACTATTTTTTAACTCAACACCCCACCCCTTGAGCCCCCAAAAAAATAAAATTGTGGCTACCATCTTTATTTTTGCCAGAGGTGGGGCCCGTCTTCTTCTTTTTTTTTTTAAGGTAAAATTTTGTGGTTACCATCTTTGTTTTTTACTCTTATTTTTGCCAGGTGAGGGGGCCCGTGCCCCCCATGCCCCCACCCTGGATCCGCCACTGTAACAACACAAAAGCTCGCATGCACATACCTACACAACAACACACTCTTAGTGCACTCATATAATATACTAGTAAGTATATTTATTTATAGTCATAGTGTTAATTTGTCCCACTTCAACCGTCACGTATTGAAATGTGCGAATACCGTAGTAAACTGATAGGCATTAGAAGATGATTTCTTGAAGTTCTTTGCGATCATGATTCATGAATTCTTTAATTTCTTTCATTTCGTTCTCCCCACCCACCCCATCTCTCACTCTCTCTCTCTACCCCTTACCCTCTCTCTCTCTCTTTCTCTCTTCCCCTATCTCATCTCTCTCCCTCCGGCACTCCTCTCTCTCTGTCTCTCTCTCTGTCTCACTCTCTCTGTCTCTCTCCACATTGTCTCTCTGCTTCTACTTTCTAGTAAGTAATTTCCCATTTGTCCAGTTCTCTATATTGTTAAAAAATGACTACTTCTTGCATGTTTCTTTTTCTTCATATATAATATTCTACATCATCTTTTATTCTAAAACATATTGCATCTTCACAAAGAAGTTATTACATAATCATACATAGCTCATTGAAACAGTCAAGGCACATGTTGAACCACAAAACAGAGCAAACACTATTGCTTTCTAAGCAAGGGAAATCTAGCACAAAATGACAATGCTTATGTTTCACGAAAGCACTTCTATAAGCCGACATCTCAATCCACATCTGTTTCGATTAGCAATTTAAAGACTCGAGCATTTATTTATATTCTTTTGAAAATGCATGTAGATGTTTAGATTTGATTAGAAGCATGGTAGTTAAAATGAATTCATATAGTACG
Source organism: Mesocentrotus franciscanus (assembly GCA_037976565.1). Lineage (NCBI taxonomy): Eukaryota > Metazoa > Echinodermata > Echinoidea > Camarodonta > Strongylocentrotidae > Mesocentrotus > Mesocentrotus franciscanus. The sequence continues at coordinate 8,236,501 of CP137668.1, read as the reverse complement.
ACACTGGTTTTCTTTTCATTGGAGCTCAAAGATTGCTTTGCTTATTGCATACAATTAGAATGAGCTTGCGTAAGATAAAACTGACATGACATTATGCATACAAATATGGTCAGTGTAACACATGCACAGGCATGCACATATAGTGACCATGAGCAGTCAACCATAGAGGAAAGGAGTGATACATAGAACATTGCTTCCGTTCAACTTTGGTATTCCTGAATAAGAATTACCTGAATTACCCATGATGACGCTCAGTAAGTCTAAAGACTTGTAGAGGGTCATTCAACAGGTCTGTTCCTAGATCATTTTAAGGCTCATCAAATCAATCCTCGTACAGGGTCAAAATTTAATTCAAATGATTAGGGTCCAATTTATTACACTTCTGTTTCCAGTGGTCATCGAGTTTGGACTTAAAAACATTGACCGATGATGCCTCAACAATGTGTCAGCAGAAAGGTCATTCCAAGAATTAACCACCCTTTGACTAAAAGAATATAACATTTTGCTGGTGCGACATCTCCTCTTATAGAACTTAACCAATGTATTGCCAATGCATGATGTAACCCAGTTTATAATAGTTAATGTGCTGGATCGAGAGTTAAGTGAGAGAAATCCAGGCAGGGATAGTATAATCTGCAGGCACAGACTATAATGTGACACATTCAACAAAATCCTAAAGCCTTGAGCAGAACCTAGCTCAGTCAGTCTCTGGCTGTGTCAAATAAGAGAGCATATGTGACTCTGCACCACAAAACCAACAAAAAGTCGCCAGAAATGACTACTTTCGATAGTTTAGGATTGATTCTAAAAGAGTAGGTTCTCACCTTTAAAATGATATATTGTATATAGCTCATCACGATTGGACGTTCCTAACCAATTGAAAAAGGGAGGAGAATGCCCTATCACAAAGAACCATACTTTAGAAGAAAAAAAGGGAGTTTTAAAGCCCTGTATTCGAATTAAGCACTCTGACTCCCCAAGTATTGTGCAAGGTAACAAAAGGGAGATTCATGCGAAGGGTTTACCTGATTGTCCTGAAAAGTGGCTCACAAGTTTTACATATTATGTTCTTTATTTTGTATAGGTATCAATACAAAAGCTCACTGTTTTAAATATTGGAGATTGAAATAATACCAGTAGCCAAAGTCTCAAAAAAAATAAAACCACTACAAAAAAAATCAACATCAGACATACATAGGCGTAAAAAAAACACTAGAAAAATCCTACTTCTAGATTGTTTGGTGCTAAAAAAAAAATGAAATTAGATAGAAGAAAGTATAATCTTTCAGGAAATCAAAAAAAAAAACCCTGACCAACTTCACCTTTAGTGAGCTCTAACTGAAAATCACATCATGCGACTTTTTGTTGGTTTTGTGGTACAGCTGAGGGTCATATATGCAGTATGCCATCAGCATAGTGTCACAGTACAGACACTGTTACATACCAACTGAGAAGGGTTTGTGCCTGTCAACTAGAGGGGGACGGAAGAGGGAGACAGATATGCCAGACAAACAGACCAAAGGAGTCAGTAACAAAGTGAAAGAGATAGAGGGAGCAATACAGACATCTAGAGGTAGATATATTATTCTACTGAAGAGGAGAAAATAACATCTATAATACTGCTAATTTTTGTAGATACAAGATAGATGAACATCCCAAACTACCTAAACCATACCAATAAGAGAAATAAATAATATTGGAATAAATTAATTCATAGATACAGAATTTAAATAGATACAAAAAAAAACAATTACTTTTATTTCTCCTTGATGTACACATGGGAATAAATTATCACAGAAATAAAACAATAGCCAGAATGTACAAAATATTTGTAATCTAAATAATAATTTATGAACCGAATGCTGCATTATATTGACATGATTATGATTTTGTAAGTCAATATGCATTATGATAAACCTTGGGATAGAATATTCTCTTGATGAAAATAAAGTTTAAACAATATTAAAGAATTAAGCAAATCATCTCTAGTTTATGTTATTTTTTTCAATCTGTAAATCTTGACTTAAGTCTTAATTATTTCACTATTTTTTTTCCATCACCATTGGGAAAGTTAGTTCTTCAGTTATCTTTCTACACTGAAGCTTTGCACCATCTAAATAAAACCACCCTTCCAATTTGACATTTCCACTCTTCACCATGCTTTCATATACAGGGGGAGTATGTTATGTTAAACAGCCTAACTCAAAACCACTGATTAGATACTAGTAAGCTTTCTAGGAAGACCGTGTTGTACCATGCTAGTTTGCAATATAAAACACTCGCTTCATGTATGTTAGGTAGATTGACAAAATGTAGTGGCACCAAAAGACAGGCATAAAATTAAGAGCTGTTTGTTAACTAAAAGTTTGTTTTTTTTGGTACATATCTGAATGAAAGTTGGAGTAACATGAAACCGGCCTTATTGAGATAGAACAAGTATTTACGAGCTCCGTATCTCAACGATGTGGTTCTACCTCTGTGTGATGATGAAATTAGGATTCTCAACAATGATGCATTTGGCATTCTGGACGCATCTTTACCTTACGACATTGAACAAAATCATACTTTATCATTACTTCGTCTGGTTTGAACTCTAGCAGTGCTGTCAACTGTATAGACCCATCAGGTATACCAAACACCGAAGATGTTGGTAACATGTGGCGCAAGGTTCTTTAGACACGTCCATGCACATAGTTCAAATATTACTATAATCTCTTCCATAATAAAAACCAAATAATACCATGGGCAATGTCAAAGGTATCAGTTTTGCTCCAAGGTTATTTGGAAGTGTTAATAAGTTATTAGTATTCCTTTTGTTTTCAGGTTTCCATCACAACTGACATGTCTAATTTGAATTGAGGTGTACTTAATTATTGTAACAATTATTGTAACAATATTTGGAGGGTCACATAATTTATAACATTTGGCAGTGCAATATAGAGAGATAATATGAATTGCATAGCATTTGTTTACTCCTATAATGCTGTATATGTAAGTATAAAATGCACCACGATGAATACACAATATCATGCTGAATGCATAGCTAGCTTTTAGCACTGGCAGAGTTCAATCAATTTCGAATTAAAATTCATGTTACATCATGCCTATACTCAATGAAACATAGTCCCTTGACTTATTTATTTTTATTTATTAGTAAATTATACATAAAGGTCACACGTCTTCATTTGCTGTGAAATACAATTATTTGAATGTCTGATTTGTTGTGTTTTATAACAAAAATCTCTGCAATTCAACTAAAACAAAACAAACCTCAAACAATTCCCCAACACAAACATTGAACGTACTATTCAACTTTTGATGTGATGGTAACAAATAATTGAAAAGATTATTGATTTGTCCTGGGGAAAGAACAGTAAAACATCCCTGAAGGAATAACATTTGATTAGGAAATTGATATGATCATTTCCAATAAAAATTATAAGAATTTTATTTGTACCATGGTATGAAATATCCCCCACCCACCTCCCCCCTCCCCACCCACCTCCCCCTCCCCTCCCCTCCCCCCCCCCCCTCCCCTCCCCTCCCCCAAAAAAAATCAGCTCTTGTCACATCTACCTAAATAAATAATTTAAAGAGAATTCTAATATTCATCGAGATCCATATAATCTTGCTACCCTTCACTATGTGTGCTAATTTTTAGCAAGTGTTTTCAAAATATATAAAGTACCCTTAAAAATAACTCAAACCAATTAACAGTCCTTACAATTCATGCAAATCATTATTATTTACAATTTCATAATCATACAGAATAATCTAAATCAATTTAGCCAAAATATACAAATATGCTCTTGATAACTATAATCTGCAAACATTATGTTTATTTCATAGATAAAACAAAGAGAATTTCATGATTAGGAATGATAGATTGAATAAAAAAAGAGTAAAATAATTTAGTGATTGGAGGTCAATCCAAACTGACCTGTGTCAGAAACAAACGATGAAATTATTTGAAAGGTCACTCAACCTCACAAAGCTTTGCAATAATTGCTCTTTCATGAACAAACAAAAAAAATCAGAATTCCATCAATGTAAACTTCACATGCCAAATTCATCATAAGATATTTTTATGATACAATACAAATTATGAAAATTGAACCTGGAATTCAATTAGTAAAAAGGGGCTCCTTGATACTAAAGGCTGGTCAATCCTTCCTTAATTGTAAATCATTATGCCTACAACATGTGTTTTCAAGTACTAGTAAATAAACATTTAAAAAAAAAAAAAAAAGTTAAGAAGTAGAAGAATCATGATGCACAAGCAAAAAAAAACTGTGTACTGCCCTCTGGGATAACTTTGGGTACAGCTGTTGGTTCGAGCAGCATAGCAGCATAGGTAAACGTTTCAACATTATTGGAAGACATCTTGTTGGATGGAACACGTTTTCAGTAGAATAATACTTTATCTTCATGGTAAATTTCTTTATCACTTAATATTATTACCATTACAATGACAGTCATTCAATAAATTTCAATAAAATGACAAAGTAATCCAAAGCAAGTAATGGTAAAACAACGTGGACCAAAAGTTGAACTGTGTTAACTTGTAATAATGAAAATGGCAGCATGATCCTTTTTTTTCTTCCTGACTCAAAAATAGCTACGTCACTTTGTCAAATAGAAATAATCAAGCTTAAATTTCAAATTTTAAATTTGTATAAATGGCAGTACTCCCTATTTAGTATGGACTTGTGAATTTAAAAATATCTTATACAGTCGTCTGTCTTGATTCGTTATGTAAATCGTCCATGCTCGACCGCGGCAGTATCTGTTGATGGATCCCGTTTGGGATAGCTCCATTTTTCTTCATTCCTTCGGCGTGCCTGGCAGCGACCCTCGGTGATCCTACCGGAGGGGGCGGAGGCGGTTTGTAGGAGAAGAGTGCCCCCATGAAGAAGATGAGGGAACCGACCTTGATGCAGGCAGCTAGGATGAGCATGGACCTGCTGAAGGTGGCATTGTTGTAGAGCCAGCAAGTCCCTTTGCCATCGCAGGAGTTCTCCCACAGTAGGCAGGCCTTGTCGATAATCGCTCCAAAGACTACAGGACCAGGAACAGTGCCTGGGGTAGTATTAAGGAGACAAAAGAATCAATGGTAAATTACATTTTTGTAATTTCAGTTTATTTTGTTGTAGTTCTTTTTCCAGCCTTATACATGTACACATCTATCCATCACACTGAATATTTGACTCAAAACGGACTGATTCTTGGCCATTCAGGAGTACAGTAATTCTTTTGTTTGGTCTGTAGTCGGTCTGGTGTCGGTCTCATTGGCGTGCCTGTGAGGCTGGTGTATAAATCATTTATATCATATGATTAAGGGATCTAGAACATTGTCTGGCATTTCTGAGTATAACAAATTGATTCCTTTTTATTTCACTGCAATATCTTTTATTTCTTTTATGACCATCATCCTTTTCTAATTTCATGAGAGAGTCGCATGCTCGTTGGCAAAGAAATGGAAGTTGACACCAAATCTGAATTGCTGTAAATACTGAGCATCCCTTATGATCAGCATTGTGAATGTGTTATTTTTCAATAAACTTGAGACAAATTCATATGAATCGATAATTAAAGCATTTATATTGATCCAAAATTAAGAAACAAAGGCTGGTCAGAAACTAAATAACTTCTATGACATCCTAAAGAGCTTCACATTAGCAATAGAAATCCTTCCTGATATAACTCTAGCATTACAAAAGGTCCTAAAGAACCAATTCCTCTTTATGATGCTCTTTCATTTAAATCTTGACTACTTCATCTATTTTCTTTGGGGGCTGGAGGCATTACAGGTATGAGATTGCGTGACACTGTTTCCCCTCGAAGCCAGGCAAAAGGCTATACACAACATACCTAATGCTCTGTAGAGTAAGGACTGCAATCCAAGCGCAAAGGATCTCTGTGAATGAGGAACACATCTAGGAAGAGAAATAATAAGTTGAAATTAGCTAATCACCTAAGTTTTTATTATAGAAATGGCTTGTACATTAGTCAGTCAATGATTATGTAAATACCTGTGTAACTCCCATCTGAATGGCTGAGCCTTCTTAACATCTTCTATTTACTCAAACCTATCCTCCAATGCTCTTATCTCCAACTATTCTCATCTATAATTTCACCTCCTCCCCACATCTTTGCTTTAGATACTGTAATTCACAATGATACATTTGAAAACTGAAAATCATGGAGATTTGTCAGCCAAGGTGCAGTCAAAAATCAATAACCGTCATCTCCAAGTGATAAGATTCCCCTTCAACAGGAATTTCTTAGGACCATTGGTTCTTACCAAACATGGGGTGGGGGCTTTAAATTAGAAAATAAAACCTGCCGAGGATACAAGCAATGGTAAAGAATATGTTAATGCATACTTTCCACAAGCAGATTTGCTTTGATCTTTCAAGAGTACCACATGGAAAGCTACAAGATCATACATGTATTTCACTCAATTCCGACAAAGGGTAAAGAAATTTGGCCCAAGAATCCCTGCCTGTTCCTTTGAACCTAAAGTTCAGCAAGTCTCATTTACCTTAACGTGGCTGTGGTGCTAGGTACAACCGCTAGGATGGTGAAGAACTCGATGCAGAAGAGGAGTGCAAGGAAGACATTGGTCCAGCCGCAAGACGAGTCACACTTTCCCAGCGTGGCCATCGGCAGGTCAGACGTGAAGTTATCAGGAGCAGCGATGCAGCTGCAATTGCCATAGCCCTGTTGGAAGAAAGAAGAGAGAGAGACAATTCAGAATTCTGAAGGTAAACCGCCTTAAATAAACCTAACAAGGCAATTAAAGTAATGTAACATACGCATAGCACGTTTCTAATGTCTTTATGTAAAAGCTCACAAATAAGTCAGTATGCTACACTTCAGTCACACCAACGAGAACGAACAAATGATTGCATTACCTCCAAAGTCCCCAAAATTGGTTGGTTCAGAGTCACTTTGGGGTCTGTCTGGCGGTGTGACTATCATATTAGCGGCCTTTGTCGCATACAGTTTACCTTTTTGCATCCTACATGCCTTTCATTCAGACATAAATGGGATTTTACTTTGGCAAGACTGTTTTCTGAATCACATGTATAACAGGGCTTTTTTCTCACCTCTTCTTCCCAGCTATCCACACACCCAGCATGGCAGGCTGAGTAGTACATGATGTTGTCTACACCGCACACGGGTTGGAACATACTGTCGCAGAAGCAGTCTCCGTTGCAGGTGTGTTCTAGTTCGGTTTCTCTTGACGTGACATCGACATCTCTGAAAAGAAGCAGGTCATTGGTAAAAGGTCAAATGTCAGAATTCAAGAAAAACATGGAACCTTTAACCCCTTCTGTACCACCAAGTTCTTAAACAATTATCAACATTTAATTTTCAAGTGTTCATAGAACTTAGCGTTTCTGCAGCATACTCACTTTCAAATATTAAAAAGTACAGTTGAGTGGCTTCTACATATTGACTTTGAAATTAGGAGATCTGGAAAAACATTTTATTATGATCATTATTATTATTAAGTATTTGGCATCACCTGTGCCTGGGAGGGGAAAAAGCGAACTGAATCACTGTGACTCTTTGGTCCGAAATAACCGATGTCTTACAGATGTCTGATTTCTTTAAAGTAAATACCATAATCATTGTTCTTCACTATTGACTGTTATCATTCAACAATACAAAAATATGAGACTCAGTCTTACATTTCTCCATACTCGACAGTGACTCCAGCTATGTTAGGGTTTGGACAGTTGATGATGAATGCTCCGAGGAAGAAGAAAGAGATGGTGAGAACGAGCAGACACCATTTGATCATCCCTTTGACTTTGAGGTCGAACCTCTTGACGACGTAGCCACCGATGATGGAGCCCCCTACGGCCGCTGGGATGACAGTGAAACCTGAGAGGAAATAGTAAAAAGATTGGATATAATAATAATAATAATGTTGATGATGATGATGATGATGATGATGATGATGATGATGATGATGATAACAACAACAACTGCACCATTATACGTTACTTATAACACATTTCACAAATATGTCTCTTTGCACTGAAATGGAAAGGTGAAAAAATATGATACAGAATAGTTAAATTGTTTTAAGATGTGTTTAGAAGTTGTCACCAGTATCACAATTTTAATTTCTCTTCTGGCAATTTATGCGAACTTGTTTGCTGCTTGAATAAATGTTATGGTTTCCTAAGGAAGTTTAGCGAAAGGTAGTGGTATGCAATTGCTGAATATCATTCATTTTTTATGCATACAGGAAGAAACATCATAAGGGCCAAAATGTTAGTAAATACATCTAATACCTTTATTGAAAGTAACATTAATTTACATTGAATTGAAAGCGACATTAAGATAAATCATATTATACTTCGAAGGTCAAAGGAATCCCAATTAAGCCTTTAAATGTGTTCTCAATGTGTCTTTATGTGACACTTCATTTTGCTTGGCTACCTCAAGGAAAATTGGTCTAATGGTTGAAGGGGGGATGAGTGAATTTTTTTTTCACAATTGTTTTCTGTAAAGCCTATGTAGTCTTTCATAGGCCACATGTACTTCTACATTTGTCCTTCTTATGAATCAAAATTATTTTATTGATTGATGGAAGCTGATGGAAATTACTAATTATGTTCATCCCCCCTTTCATTATGTTCTATTTATGAAGGTTGCAGGTCTGTATTTTAAATTTAATCATACCCCTTTTATGTTATAATACGCAGAGACAACCCCCCACTTACCCTCCCTCCCTCCCATCGCCGATGGAAAACTGTTATTAAGCCTATGATGAAATATAGAATTCAGTAGAAAATATAACAAGGAAGACACTTTATCTCAGGTTTTGCTCTGTGCTATGACAAGCTATGATAAGGGAAACCTTGTGACTATAATTGTGCATGTATTGTGATTACTGATTGCTGATAATGGTAAAATTCACAATAAAAACTCCTTTTCTGCTAGAGGCACTATCCAAAGTCCAATCAATATATCTCAAACGTAATATTTATATCACCTTCTTTTCATTTTCAAAGAACTCATAATGATTCCCACAGATTCATAAGCCTTTAATGTTCAAAGCCTTGAGAAAACAACATCAGTACAAAGCCCTCCAATCACACAAATTGTGCTCCTCCAAATTCTTCAATAACCATCCTGATATCAGTTTATATAAAGGCCTAATTGGCAATTATGCTTTAATATAGAAATTACCCTGCAAAATGTGCAGCTATTCATCTGTTTTTTTTCTTCTCAAAGCCTCTAAACATTAAGGCTTGTGAATTTGTGGGACTAATTATGATTACTTAGGACCATCCTGGATATAATTGCTTTTTCTTTATAAGAAACTCCAATTATCCATTAGTACCCAGTACAGGTTTATCCTTCAATTTGAAAAAGGAGATACTACATGAATGGTATTCACATCACATGTATGTTCTCTTCACGAGAAAATTGCTGTCATTAGTGCCGATGATAGAAACCAAAATTGTTCGGCATCAAAGTAGGAGAGATTTAATGAGTAAATGGCTCTGGAAATTGTGATTGCCTATTTTCTCTGAAGTTGCCTCTAATGTTGTCCATTTAGAGCTAGAAAGGTATGAACTCTGTATTAAAGAATATGAATTAACTCTCGTTTGGGCTTCTGGCTCCAAACAAACTAGGTATATGTGTCTTTTTGGAGCCCCATCTCTCTCAGCATTCAACTAAATTCAAGTACCGTTGTTGACATTGTTGTTTGTCACAAATGTTCGCCACAAAAGTAGAAATGATTGTGTGGTTTGTGTGTGTGTGTGTTTAATTCACTGCATTGTATGCTATCTCATTTTACATAATTTTTTGATGGCATACTCCCAATGGTGCCATTTTGAAGTTCTAGAATGCACAGCCAGAAGTTAAGATTTTTGTTTTGTTTTTTGATAAGGAAAGAATTTGTGGAATCAAAGGGGTTAATGATTTTCCCTCTGGTTGACCGATATTACTAAAATGATAAATCATCCTACAATGGCCTATAACTGTAGACCTGGGAACATTTCAAAATTGTGTCTAGCTTCAATTTCCTGCCTGTTTCTCATCAGTCAGTTGAGCTACATCAAATTCACTGCCCTTTTGCTAGAATCTATGAGTTTTTTTGCCATAAATGTACCTTGTATGCCACAGATTAATTTCAACTCATTTTTCATTCATCTGTTAGCCCCATATAATTCAATCATAAAATCAGTAGAATCTGGTTTCAAGCAATACTTGTCAGTTTGAATTGCTTTCCACTAGAAATCAATCCTTCTTGGCACTGGATCCAAAACTCCCCCAAAAAAAAAAAAATGGTGATCATGATATTCCCAATGCAATGCAACTGAAGGTGGCATAGAATTACTATGGTCATCATGGGAATAGTCAAAAAGAGATATTTATTGAGACATTATATTTGACAAATGGCATCATTACACTAACACAGCTGCTTTATTTGAGGAGTTTTACACGACCCATTAATCATTCTTCAAACTATACTTTTAGTTTTATCCATCCAGAATATCTTGAAGTATAGCTATGTTTTTTTTATAATTCTAACTACGGTACTGTCTTGTTATTTCTTGTCTATACCATTTGAAAAGTACATGTACAATTAACCCTTAATAATTCATCGCCCCTGGATAAAGGACATAAGCAAATTAAATTTTAATTAGTATTGTTTTACTTCATTTATTTATTTTATTTCATTCTACAAGGAATACTGGTGTCAGCCAATAGAATAAGCAAAATGATACTTAACATAAAACTCTTTATAATATGGTAAATCACTAAGAAGCTTTGGACAAGATGTATGTATGTTGACCCGTATCACTTCAAACTGCATTGTTCATTTGTTTATTCTCTCTAATAAATAGTTATAAAATCATTCTTTTGTTTTTGTTCTTTTTCTTTTAATAAACATTGGATTATCAATTTCACAATATGAGTAAATTGAATTAATTGTATTTTTCCCATTTTGGTTCATCCACGATCTTATTTCAAAAGTTAACTCATACACGCACATAAGTAAACACTTTACTTTTCCTTGATGAATTTAGAAAGCCATGTGCGCAGGTGTTGACAAGGTCAAGAAAAACAGTTCTGACAAGAACTAGAACTCTAAATTAAGCCATTGCCAAGCTTTTCAAGATGAATTATTTATATATGCTGCCCATGAGGAGGAGAGATAAGAAATGGAAATAGAAGCAAGTGGTTATAAGATAATGGTGGGGAAAATAGAAAACTGTGATGGTTTATGTGATTGCACAGTTGAGAAACAATAATATATTATTGTAAAGAAATAAGGAAAGAACAGGATGTGGGGGGGGGGCACAGAAACATTGAGACACACATGTAAATTTTTGATTGGGGTATAATACTAAATAGATCAACAATGAACAGATGCTCCAAGTAAATAAGTAACTAAAAATTTATCAACAGAATCTATGTATTAATAATGATTAGAATGGGAGTCTGACTACAATCTCAATCCCCTTGTTCATATTGTTTGTAAATGAAAAATGGAATTTGCACCATATTTTCAGTGGTTCTCACATTAGTCAAATACATGTACATGCCTGTCAAAATAGATATACCAGTATGATTGAAAATGATTAAGATCATAATGAGAATTATTTTTCTGGTACAAATAAAGTCTGTCCACTGTGAAAGCTGACTTTGCTTTTCATTGAAACACCTCTGTACAAAAGAATTACTAGTTCAGAAAATAAGAGAGACAGATCATCACCAAGTGAGAGAGACAAGAAAGGGACAGGCAAGGGCTGTTTCCATTATCCCATGTTTTCAACAATCTCCCACTAACTCTGATCCAGGGAAATTAGCCAGATTACAGAAGCAAATAGCAATGCTATTCCATCCTTGTGCTCAGGCTATAAAGTAGAACCGCTACCACAGGCAAACTAGGGCTATTTGGTCAACAAGCAGGCTAATCTACAGTTCTACATGATCTATGAATTAGATGCTTATGCTGTATACATTAGCTCTAGCTTATTCATCAAGCAAGCACAGGAGCTTGGTCAACTGGGGTCTAATAATGTAACAAGGGGGAAACTTCAAACTGGGACTACTTCCTTGAGAAATGCTGATAGGTCTAATGGGAATGCACCTACAAAGGTGGAGGTACTAGAGTCTTCCATAAATCTTTCTCTGGCTCTGAAGGTTACATGATTTAATAGGACCATGTGTAAAACTGACAAGGGCATGTGTAGGTGGAACATTACACAAGACAGCAGCTGAACCTTGCAGCTCTTGAGACACAGTTCAATTCTAAGGCACAGACTTGATCTCGTTCTCTCATTTTTAGGTCAAATTTGAAACTTTAAGAACACCTAGACTTCTAGAATAACATATCCAATGTTTTTGTATGAAATGAAGTTGAAACAAAGTGAAGTGAAAATATTATAGATAAAGGTATATGATGTTGAAACATTACGCAGAAGAGCAGCTGAACCTTGTTGTAGGCTTGAGACAAAGTCCAATTCTAAACCAAAGACTCAATTTCTCTCATTTTAGGTCTAACTTTGGGAACACCTCATCAATTTTATTGTATCAATGATGTTACTGTATGAAAAAATAGATAAAGGTTCGTGCAGTTCATTCTTTGAATTCATGTATTTCTCAACTAAATCTTTAAACTTTCATTTATATTTTCATTTTAAAACAAGAAAAATAATTATGACTACCTTTATAGAGCATCGGCCCTACATATTCACAAAGTTTAGACAAACTTCATTATTTAAAATTTGTCTGGTATTCCAGATGAACACTTGTTAGAAAGACATGGCCTAATTAAGTTTGACATAAGTAAACTACATTTGAGTGACTATAGGGGCACCTTCACCTTTGCAGAGGAATCAATGTAAACATTGAAGGCAACATTCATCGCAAGCTCGTTATTACTCAAGTTTCCAAATTTAGGCTTTCGCACACCTGTGTCCCTATTCCCTAAATAAACCCTGATATTGGCAGCACTCCAAGTAACTTTTATATTTTCTGTTTAAACTTGGTAGAGCTTGGTGGTCGAAGACCCTACGATTTGTGAAATTGATATTACTCAACAGTGAATAATCACCACCACAACTGCCACCTAAACCCTCTCTTTACTCCTCCATCTGTTATCATCTATCACAATTGATTTATTCTACAAAGAGAAGACAACTAGAACAAAAGAGGTCACTAAGATCAGTCGTGATGTAATTTTGATGGGTAGTAGATCTTTCAAATTTCAGTTGATCTAATTCCCTCAACAACTGCTAACCAGGCAAATATCCCTCTGACTCTGTATGTACTAGAAGCAGCTGTATGGAAATAATCATCACCCCAGACAAATTAGGAAAGAAAGCTTAAAAGCAGAATACCCCAAGGATGCATCAGCACAATGTATATGGGTTAGGAACTGGGTTATGTTTAGGATGAGGGTTAGATGTACATGTAGGGACAGGATTAGGTTTAGGGACTAGGTTAGGTTTAGGGACTGGATTAGGTTTAGGATCAGGGTTAGGGTAAGGGTGGGGTTAGGTTTAGGGTTAGAGTTAGAGTTAGGGTTAGGATTAGGGTTAGGATTAGGGTTAGATTCATGCTCAGGCTCAGGCTCGCGGTAAGGGTTAGGGTAGTGCTTAGGATTGAGGTTAGGCCCTAGGGTCAGCATTACAGTTAAGGATACTTGCGTATTCTGCAGTTGTTCTAGAAAGAATCATACATCCAAGATCACAACTCCATGTACGAATTGAAAAAAGAAAGAATTGAAGAAGGATAGAATTCTAATTTTGAAGTATCAACAGGAAAACCAGGAAAACCAGGAAAACCAGGAAACAACAGGGCATGACATTCTCTATCAGCTGTTGTGTTTTAATAAACAACTGGAGAAGCTGATAATCTTTGGCTGCTGTGAGTAATGCATGAGTATGGTTGTGAAGACCACTGATTCATCGGTGAGTCTTCTCACAGATTTACACAATCCTTCCACAAATCCAAGGCATGTAAACTTATAAGGGACCCGAGTTGATAATGCAGAATGATCATCATACTGTTGCTTTAATTGGGAGCTTTGCCTTGTCAGATTAATCACTGCAAGCTACAAATCAGGTCAGCATTTGCTTCAAAAAGTCACAAGAAGCTATGATTCTCTTTTCCTGTGTATTATTTCTTCCAAACAGACTATCTGGTAGAATCCATCCTCCAAAGTATAAAAGTATTTTGGTTGGTTTTGCATTCATCCTCTTTTATGTCCAGAATTTCTAAATACCTAACTTATTAAAGTGATTTTTAACAAAATGAGGGGATGTCTAATGCCAGGGTTTCTCAAGAAACAAAATCTATCCAAGTATCTACTAAAAACCCTTATGAACTTATAGCTGATATGAATATCATACAGATTTTATTCATGAATAAAATTAAATTCAGTTCCCTTCTGGGAGACTTTAAATCGAATACCCATTACATATGATTCTACACCATTTTTCTTCCTGATATCCCATCATATAAACATAAGGTGGTATTCCGATAGCGCGCACTTTTATGGAGTGCCTGTTGCCAACTCATTTACCCTGTACAGATTATTTTAATCCTGCAATGAAAAGTGTCCGAAAAATTAATTTTGCAATGAAATGGGAAGAAAAAGATAATATGAGTGTAAGCTGATTTTCAATAAAGTCTTTGGTAGATTATCTTTGTCATGAATATTGAAGGAGGAAGATGAAATCTAGCATTCCATAGAAGTGTGAACTAAAATTCTTGTTTAGTCTGGACTTAGTCCCGGCTTAACTTATGAGAATACCACCCATTGTCTTTAGCAGATAAGAATTCTTCTTTTCAGTACAAGACACAGGATCTCACCTGGAGTTGAACCCTTTCAGATCTACAAGAGTGCTGATAAAAGGGGCAGACCAAAAGATGGCCCATTGTCTGCACCCTCCCCCCTTCCCCCCAGTGGCACAGAGTTTGTCCACACAAGAATGTATAACATTTGAGCACTCACCTACTAACAGAGCTGCCCAGCTTGATGAAAGGTTAAATTGTGATTCCAGGAACTTGGGTGCGAACACTGCAAAGCCAGCCAGAAGGAACCACTCTGTGGTGGCAGCGCCACAGATGCACATGAAAGGAACATTCTTCACCAGTGCAACAGTGGCTTTGGGGAAGTCCCTGAGGCTGTTGCCGAAGCCCTCTCTGGTAGAGAACTCGGCACCGTTGTGGGCCTCATTGACCCTCTCTTTGGCAAGTCGGTGCTGACCTGTGGTCAAGATAAAGGAATGATTAGCTTATATCATTTTTTAATTTCAGTCAAATTTTTGGAAGGAGCACTTAAGGAAAAGTGATCTTTATGGACAGCTCCCTTCCCGGCAAGTGTCAATAAGCGACCCTGTTTACAGGAAATTGGGAAATGCGAACCAGCCGTGTCTATGGAAGGGTGAATTTCTGTTTATGGGTAGATATTTTTTCATGATCACAGAACAAGAACTTCCATGATCATGGAGTTTGAGCCACAGTAATTACTGACACTGTATTAGATTATTTGAGAGATCATTATCTACATGTTAATCTAAGAAAATGAGTAATTGCATTGAGGTTTTAAACCAGGGTACCAAGCAACATATTGATCATGTTATACAGCATTGTCTTCATCTGAAGACAGCAGGTCTTTACCTTTTTCAATTCCCATCATACTGGCATCATCCTACCACCTATGATCTACTGAAGATATGAAGTTATCAAGGTTGACCTCTGACCTATCGCCCAACTAAGACCTTGCAAATTTTCTGATCCCTGCCAATGGTTTCAGGCAAATGCTACAATTTTCATGATGTAAATCATCTTCTAGGAGACAGAAGGGCATCAACTGCCATCATTGTACATGGAGTTGATACCGTTCTGACAGATGAACTGATATAATATCAGGCAACTTAGCGAAAGGTAGGGGAATGTAAAGACACATCTGAAACACAAAATGCATGATTGTTGACAGTCATGCTTTTGTCTAACATACAGATAAAACTATATGATTGAGACACTGACTGACTGAGCTAGTAAATACCTCTATACTACTTGGACTATGCTAAATATTACCAAAATGACCATAATTCTGGCATGTCTTAGTTATTACACTTTGTTATTTGCTCTCTCCACCTGATACAACTTCATTTGCTAAGGTATCTTAGAAGATTTAGCACTGAATTTCTCACCTGGAAGAGATTTTGGGAATGCAAGAAATGGAATGATGACACTAAGAGCCAGGAAAGCAGTAAGAATGAAGCCCATCCACCAAGCTCCAACAAAGAGGGGGCTCTCCGGATCCAGACCAAGGCTGTAAAGAGAGAAAAAAAGGTAGAGCTTGTTAGACAACTTAAGATTGTATCATTTAGAAATTTTTCAACCAACTTATCATTGATTTCAGAGTCAGAAGTTTTCGTAATATCTCGCTCAAAGGATGAAAAAGGCTGCCAATTTGGTTTTGTACTCTTCAGAGAAATTTCAAGGAATGTGCCTTTACTAGTGCTACTGTTGACAAACAGATAAAAACAATGAACATTTTATGTATCAGCAGCATTGCTGTAGCAAAGCGAAGGCCCAAGTAAAATTGAAGCACTATAGGTAGGGTTGATAAATAACAGAAGATGCCTATTTTCCATAAAGGAGAAATAATATGATCTTAGATGGATATCCACGGACCCATTCCCTCCGGACCCCTCTCCATACTCTCAAAATCCAGACTGGAGCAAGGAGGGAAATTGAATGTGATTTGTTCAAATCAATGACAGCTTTGGTCTTTGGTATTTGTTGGAAAAGAAAACGGTAAGAGATTCTACAACGGAAAGGAGATTAAAAAGATGGAGACAGTTAGGTGTAGAGAAGGGGAAATGAATGGGAGATGGGTCGATTAAATGATAGAAAAGGCCAATGATTTTGTCACTTTGGATTGGGGGTAGACTTGGGGTTTGGTATGAAATGCGATACATGATTCAAATAGATTTCCACAGACATACTTTATATTTACTCTGTTTAAAGGAGAAAATAATTATTTGAGTAAATCTATATATGTTAATTGCAATAGGTCTAGGTTAAACTTAATATACATGCATCACTTAATCCATTAAGGCATCTATAACCACTCAAAATATTCAGAGTGGTTTTCCAATATAATTATACTGTGCAATAGTATTGTAATGGACTCCACAACTTTGCCATCAACAGGTTAACCAATAATCAGCATCAACATGACCTAAAAAAACAAAATAAAGATATCAATGCCAAAATTTGGTGTCCTGTTTCAAAACTAAAACTAAGGTATTGACGAAAAAAAAGGTATTGACAAAAAAAAGGTGTTTTACCCCCATCTATACCACCAGATTTAAAACGTAAAACAATACATCAGTGAAACGTCCAGACAAACTTGCGATCAAGATTCCCAAAAGCTTTTGACACAAAGGTCCTGAGGCAATGGACATGGGCAAATGAAAACATCTGTTAAAGGGCTGACCCTACTAATTCACAAAAGGAACTCAAGCTCATAATCTTAGTAATTCATCTGTCATGCTCCTTTGACTACCAACATTTTATTTCTTCATCTTTTTTCTTGACATAATTTTCATTAATCAAGCTGAAACTAGACTTTGAATTCTTTAGGCTAGGTATTCACAAGTCTTTGTGAATCACATTAATTCATAAGTCACACACACATACACAGGAGTAAAATTGGGGACAAAACTAGACACTTGGGGGCCACATATGGGACTAAGGGAGTTTTTGTCTGCTTCTTCATATCATCTACAAACCTCCAACTCCCCTTTCAGACAAGGAAAAATATATGTCATATCAAAGAAGTATTCTTAGGATGAAAACCAATCATCTGTTGATCGAGAGCCAGAAAGTATCGGATGTCCCTGCTACATGTTCATTCAGACATACGAAGAGGTGTCATACTCCAGACAAGTGGTTAAAGCACTTGACTAGTAATGCAAATGTCGATCCCTGATACGGCACTAATGTCCTTTTGACAAGGCATTAATCTACATTTGCCACCCTATACCCAGGAGAGTAATTGCCATTTGCCCGCACAGTGATCATATGGTACGAATACTCCCCAGCGAGTGGATAAGGTGCACATTGTGCATGAATGAATCTGAAGACCGGGTAATAATATCTGGAAAGCGCTTAGAAATGGTATTTTGTGTTAAGTGGTATATAAATCCAGATTAATATTATTATTTTTATTATTATTACATTAAACTTTCTTTCTAGATTACCCCGTACCTCCATTTATACACTCAAAATGAAAATATGCTACAAAGTTGGAGGTTAACATGCAAATAGTCTTATAATAAGAAAGACGATTCTTTGTACCTTGTCTCCCTAATAATATTTCACCCATGTAAAAGGCCCAAAATTGGGTGTTTGCATATCATGGTAGTTTCTTTGGAAGTGGTCTTCTTATGCGAAGTTTCAGCTAATGTGACAGGGCTCTATATAGTTGGCTATCACTCTAATCATATGTGAAATACATCGTTGTGGGTCCAGACGAGAACTTCCCCAAGCAAAGTTTGAACTAAACTGCCCTGGAAATGAGTCAGGGAGCATGAAGAGAGAGGGTTAAAAGTGCTCAAAGATCCACTGCTATAGGTTGAACCACATGTAGAGGTGTGGTAGTCAAGTGGTTTTAAGGCTTGCCTGGAGTTGCGAAGGTCATTGGTTTGATCCCAGCATGGCACCTATGTCCTTGAGCAAGGCATGTTATCTACATTGCTTCTCTCCACCCAGGTGTTAAATGGGCACCAGGTAGGATGCAAACGTTAATATGGTTGGATTGGGACATGTGCACTTGTAAAATGGTGCCTGGTCAGAATATTCCCCAGGGAGCAGAGCTTGTGCACTATCATGTGCAGATCAGCAAATGAATCCACTGACAGAGGTAACATAATTACAGTGTGAAGCATTTAGAAACATAGTATTGAGCACTATACAAATGTGATTAACATTATCAAGGCACAAACCCATATCTTTGATAATGCATAACACACGGGATAAACTATCCATGTTATAGACTAGATGATACAGACGACATAACGTATTTAGTCAAAGGGCTAACAATCAGAGTCTGAGCTAACCGCAAAGAGGTGACAGATACTGCCCAGGAAGGAAGGGTGTGAAATACAATTAAAGAAACAATGGATGAGACAATGGATGATGCACAGTTCGCATCATCATGATAGCAATTTGCTCACCGCAAACGCAAAATTCCATTATCCATTTCTGACTATTAGTGATTGCAGGGTTTAACTCTTTGTTCTCAGGTAGGCCCTGTACTTTTTTCCCCCATTTGTTCGGAATTTTATGTTTGCACACAGTATATGTGTGAGGAAATTTGACTAAAGTATTTATGCAGTTCTACTTTGTTCAAAAGGTAAATAAGGCAGAAAAAGAGTTATAATAGCCAGCTTTATCACTTACATCAAAATGGGAAGGAAATAAAATAAAATTCTAAAAAAATACAAAAAAATACAGATTTGTATGATGCATAGCATAGTATGCATAGTAGACATGCATTATGTCTACTATGCTTGCCCATATACAATCTGTGCACATTCTCCACTCCATGAGGAGCATTCCAACCAGGCACACACAATGCTGACCAAATCACAATGACATTCACATCCTATGGGGTACCCATGTAACACCTGGATGGAGAGAGGCAACGCAGATTAAATGCCTTCCTGTAGAACATAAGTGCCATTCTAAGAATCAAACCCACAAACTTTGCATCTCTAGGCAAGCGTTTAGGATCACTTCACTACATCACCTTAAAAGTAGTACAGTCTTGGTTAACCTGAACAAACTTTCACTCAATGGAAGAGTCCTTTACATAGTAGGATATAGTTTCAAACGGTATTATGTAAAGGGGGCAATGATGTGCCCCCTCAGTCTGGCCTTCAATTTACATCACAAAGATATAATTATATGTTGGTAATCGGGAAATCATTGTGAGGGAACCAGAACTGGACGAGATGCTGATGGAACTTGATAGAATGTCACAGAGTACAATGGTTGTATATTTTGTAGCAAGTACCCAAGGGAGTTTACCGTGATCCTTGTACTTGGGAAATTCCCATAAAAGTACAGTGAATAAAATGTATGAGAACAATTGTGCAACTGAGATATGGAAAACTCAAGTACAGTGCTGAAAAACTCAAAGAGAGCTGTGATAAATAACACAACAAAAGAAAACATGAAATTGATAAAAGGAAGCCTAACTTTACTCCCAGAAGATCTATCATAAACATAAAGTGACTTTTAAATTTATATAAAAACTGATATATGACAGATTAAACACTACTTTGGCAAAAGGATATTAGGCAAATGGGGTACATGCTTTTCTTACACTTTAAAAAATAAATTTGATAATTGTTTAAGGACTCAATACCCATAATCTTTTCCACTCACCCTATTTTAAATTTGTCTCCCCTATCGCTCTCTCTCTCTCTCTCTCTCTCTCTCTCTCTCATTCTCTCTCATTCTCTCTCAACATGCACCCTTCCCCCAACCCTTTTTCTCGTTCAGAGTTCACTGTAATTTTCCTTGGTACAAAGGACGTCATACATCTGGCCTGCCAAACTATAAAAACCAGATGCGCTGCAATTATAAATCCACTACCAATCTTTGCTGATGTCTTTGGCATTAGCCGATAATCACCACAAATTTGGTGCAGATGCCCAATCTTCTGAGGGTTTTCCTAGCACCTTTCTAGAGGTTCATTCACATATGATGTCGTAAACCGCAATGTTTTTTTTCTCTTTTTTTTCCAGGAGGTAAGCATAATGCACTTACATTTTTTGTCTAATAGTGAGTATGCATTTGACCTTTAGGAAGCTACATTTTTATCCCTCTTGCCATTCTTTTACTCTGTTAACAAAAAATGATGCAGTTTTAATACTGCATCATATGTGAACGGTGTGTAAGAGAGGCTTTCAACGCAAGGTGTGAATGGACATAATGACAGATGGGGGATACACCAGAGAGATGGTTTCCTGAGAGACTGGTGACCCTCTCTCATGTTGGGGATCAACAATGAGTACAACTGATGATCTGGTGTGTCATATTGACAGCTGCCATTGGCAACCAGTCTTTATACTGGTTACAGAGCTAGCTCTGTGTAGTTTTTGTTAGGGGTGTTGGTTTGGGAAGAAATTATATCATAATAGCCATGCACTTTCAAATTGACGATAATGAAATATTTTTGTGTAAAACTCATATTCCCCCAAAATAGGAAAACATATCCAATCGGCAAAATGGCATTAAAGACATCGCATCATGAATTAACAAGAAGAACCAGTCTCTGTTTGGAAAAAAAATGATGAGTTTCAAAGTTCAAGAAACTCTCATGGAAGCCATTTAAAGTATGTGGTTGAATTTAGAGAGAAAAAATTGTAGAAAGGAGGAAAAACAAGTTATGCCCTTGATGCAAAATAAAACAAAGAAATTATCATACTTCCCTTGAAATAAAATTTCTTTTCTTCAGTCTTTCAACATCTAACCTAGATTATCCAATAATGAATACCAGATCAAAACATAAGTACATTCCCCTTCATCATCATCTTCAATCTCTTGTGACCCTTTCTTACAACTGAAGGGTCACAAAGAGTTTGGTGCACTATCTACCATTCTTCAATACTTTCCAGAGATCACGGTGGGAAAGTGAGCAATGGATATCTGTCATTTCTGCAAATTTGATGTGACAGAGATGAGGTAAAGATATAATGAAAGGAGGGGAGGTAACAAATAAGAGGGCTAGAGAGGAAAGAGGGAGAGAGAAAGAAAGAGAGAGAGAGAGAGAGAGGGGAGAGAGAAAGAGAGAGAAAGAGAGAGAGGGGAGAGATGGGTGGGTTAGAAGGGGGAGAGAGAGAGAGGGGTGGATTAAAAAGAAGTTATTATGCATGTGATTTATGTGGTATGAGTTTAAGTAGTAGTAGTACCAGTAGTAGTAGTAGTAGTAGTAGTAGTAGTCGTTGTAGTAGTAGTAGTAGTAGTAGTAGTATAGTAGTAGTAGCAGCAGCAGTAGTAGCAGCAAGTAGTGGTAGTGGTGGTGAAGGTTTAAAAATTAGACAAGCAGAAAAAGCAATACTGATAAGTAATTTTGAAAGAGGCAGAATACAATTTAAAAAAAAACTAAAAGGTCATTGAAGTTCAAGCAAGTTCAGCTTTGTATTCTTTAACATACAATGATTCAAGGAGTTTGATGGGCTAACCCTAATTGACTATTGAACTATCTCATACCCATAGTCTTAATACAGGAGCCACCCGGTTCCTGTTGCCAATGGGTTAACTGAAGTGTCAAGGAATGTCTATTTATCATATCTGTGGAAGACATTTCTGTTCCTAACTGGACAGGTGGACATCTTTCTTCAAGATATACAAGTATGTACACAGTGATTGTCATTTAATGACATGATAAATAAAAAAGCATGTTAAAAGTTGTGTATTGCTACAAAGATTGATATACCAGCATTGTTGAGAAACCAACAGATATACATTAAAGAGATTGATAAACTATCATGCACAGGAGGTTGGGGCAGGATAACTTTTGTTTAAAAAAAAACATAGCCTCTTATTTATTGAGGTAGACGTATCCACAAAAAAAAATAAGAGAAAGTTTAGGGCACAGTGAGCACAAGCTAGAAAGTGAGAGATAGTACCATTAAAAGTGAGAGAGAGAGAGAGAGAGAGAGAGAGAGAGAGAGAAAGGATAAAAGTGGGAGAGTGAGAGGGAGAGCAGGAGACACAGAGGATACAGAGACAGGGGCATGGGGCAGAGACAGAGAAACATCAAGAAAGAGCGGAACAGAGACAGACAAAAATAGGACAACATTTTAAGACAGAGATTTATAAGGACATTCAACTCCAGAGGGCACACAAAAGACACAACACAACAGACTCTTAATGAATAGAAGATGATCTTTAGATCATCACCCAAACAAATTAAGGAAATTACCTCATACCATGTTATGCTCTCTCTTTCTAGATGATACATTAGGGTATTGTAATTTCATTTCCATTTGCATCTACAAAGTTTTCCATTGGGTAATCCTGACCTATTTCTGAGATAATTACTAACAGAAAGCGGATTTTTGTTTTCTTGTTATACTTTATGTTCTAATTTAAAGATAGAAACTACATCCTAAAGGGATATCTTCAGGTTTCTTCCTTGGCCCTTGGCTTATCTTGATTAGAAATATTTTCTATTAGAAAATAGAAATAAAGTTTGTTGGCATATGAAATCAGATGCTCCTTGATATCCTCTTTGGCATTTGATATTTCATGAATACAAGAACAATTATTAAACCACATGCGTAATACTGTATGACATAACAGGATGAGGGAGAATGAAATATAATGAAGTTTCCTCAAAAAGGTATGCATTACAATCAAGATTGATGAAGCCATTCTAAATGTTCCTTTCCTCTTGTCTCCTAGAAAATGTGCACGGAAAGAGAAAGTAAGTCATTTCTGTGTGGAAATTAGTTTTATTATATATTTTTTTATTCCAAAAGTCTTTCCTTTTCTTTTAAATGCCAGCAATTGGTTTTCTGAGAAGCAGCAGATGCCAATTTGTGGGAGATTTTTTGGATGCCATATTCAACACGAAGAGACTGAAATTCAATAATAAGCTGCCGCCCAGATTTGATTTTAATTATGAAGTTATTCTTATCATGTCAGGACTTTTAAGAAACAAACAATGACACAAATAAACATTAATGACAAAATCTCATGAATCAAAATTTAAGAGTTTGAGAATTTAATTATATTTTGTATGTGATAAATTGCTTTAAAGACTCAAGCTATGAAATAAACCTATATGCAATGGGGGTAATTATTGCCCTTTTAAGATATCTTCATTAGGCAGTAACGGCACGACTGACCTAACCTGACTGACCGGGCTGACCTTTGTAGTAATTAGCCTCAGTCTGCCAGACCTCTTAATGACGCCAGTAATTCACTCCGAGGAAACAGAAATGTCAATCTCAAATGTCAAAAGCCCCTGTCGGTGAGTTGATGAGATATGACAGAAAGGTGCGACTCTTTTACTATGAATACGAAATTAGATCACGAAGACTTTCAAGAAATCAACATCAGGTAATTTCAATGGCCTTGTCTATCACCTTTGGAATTGTAACATTGACATATTTCATAATTCAAACATGATTCTATAGGTAATATACATTGGGTATTGAAATTGCCCATGAGGTAAATTCTTGAAAAGTCTTGGGAACTGGGTTAAAAGTAAGTTAAATATATTATGTTACATGAAAATAGATGTGTCACAATGTCAATATATTTAAAGTCAGAGTTTAACAAACATGTAGGACGCAACTGAAAAATTACTATATCAAGACATAAGGAGGAATTTTGATCATGCTTGTTAGTATATAAGGCACAGTGTTGTTCTTTCTCTCAATTATCAATTTATCTTATTTAAAGTTCACTACATTGGAAACTGAGTTGATCTTTCAAAATAGTTGTGATCTTTTTAAAGGCGGATTCCCTGGAAAAAGTGTGTTAGAAGAAGAATATATTAGCAACTGTACCCCTTTTGAATGAAATGTATGTAAACAGATTACTGATTATAATTTAATAATAGAAATGGGGAAAATAACTGTATATCCAAGCTCAACGTAACCCAAATGAATTCATTGATTTACCAGATGTTGGAGAGACAAATTGGATTTGTTGCAGATGGCTGTATCCTATGATAAAGCAC
Organism: Mesocentrotus franciscanus; assembly: GCA_037976565.1. Taxonomy (NCBI): domain Eukaryota; kingdom Metazoa; phylum Echinodermata; class Echinoidea; order Camarodonta; family Strongylocentrotidae; genus Mesocentrotus; species Mesocentrotus franciscanus. Next base: position 8,211,729 of record CP137668.1, on the reverse strand, counting down.
CTTGAACCCATGGAATGATAACTCTGTTACACCAACAAGACCAACACCAAATGGATAGCAGGCAGAGCGAAAAATGACATTACCCCCAAAAGTCCAAGAGTTTGTAGGTTTGAGCTTTGGAGTCGTTGTGGAGTTGGTTTGGCTGTGTGACTGAGGTTTGAGTTCCCATGGTCTTATTACCAATATCATCAAGACAGCAGACAACAAGCTAGTCTTCTCTCTAACACTTGGATGAACTTTCATGAGATGTCTTAGCAGAAAGAGTATAGATTATAGCAAATTTGCATACATGGCAATCAATCACAACTAACAAGAAAACTAATGAAAAGGGGTGAAACTTTCTTGTTAATGTGAAAAAGTAGGATTCTGTAACTTCTATAGCCATCATCTTTTGAATTTTCCCTTTTCGACCCCCTATAAATATTTCTTACTTTTTCAATACTTTGAAATATTAATTGCCATCTATTCAAAAATTACCATCTTGCAGATTTCCAGTAATTTCCATTACATTTCAGGCTACCTGTGTATTTGTGTATCAAATGAAATGGAAATGATCTTAACTGAAGCCTGCAGATATATAAAGAAGAAAATGCAAAAGATATAGATATAGAGCAAGGGGAATAGAAGGGAGAGAACGACATAGCAAGAGAGAGGAGGTAAGAAAATGAGTGCAGAGTAGCAAGAAGAAAAGAAAAGAAGATAGTGAGAGACAGTGTCAGAGAGACACAGGCAGACAGAAATAAAGAGAGAAAGAGAGATTAACGAAGATACTGACATGGATGAGAAAGCCTAATCTGAAGATTCTGGGTCTAATGCATCTCGTACTACTTGACCTTGAACCAGGGTACTAAGTTCTTAGCTTTTATTAGCATCTAACATGCAATATTGGTAAAACATGGAAGAAAGTTCTCCCTACACCTGGTAGGCAGATTGAGCATGAACCCTTTTGAAGCAACCTTGACAGAAAGATTCCCAGAGATCTTGAACCATTGGGTGGGTGGTGGAAATTCACAACAGTCCCACAGCTTGTTTGTTATTGTTGTTTTTTTACATAAATTTGTACTTTGCACGGACATGAGAATAAGAAACTTCTCAGATGGGTAGATAGTGTGCTCGGATATTTATGGGATGAATCAGTAAAATGACATGTGCATCATATAGTGCTAAGGATAAGAAACATCTTTACAAATTATTCTTTTTTAAACATTTTCAAAAGAACACTCACTGAAATTGTGCCCAGAAATATGAAACATGTTTGAATGTATTTTGTGCTGCCATGATATAATGATTGTAAACACCCCTGGCAATAAATGTTGCTAGATGTTATGATTGAGGAAACTTCCTGTATTTAGAAGGTACTTAGTAAAGATACTAAAAATTAGTATAGTTTGAATGTTTTCATTTTTCCTTGCAACTATCATACATTTGAATATCCTTTTCAAAAAGTTTTTCTTTTTATGCTTATTATACAGGCCCAAACAAACGAGTAAAAAGAAGCATTTTATGAAAAGAAAATGCTCCAAGTGTTGACAGTTTTCATGCTTTATTGTTTAATACAGACTTTATACAGAGGCCTGCCATTTTGGATCACTGTGGTCTCCTATTGGGCAGACCGAAATGGCGTTGCGTCCTCACCCCAGGGTAAGAGATGACAAAACAAGAATAGAGTACAATATTTGAGTTATACTAATGGAGATGATAAGGAATACATGTACTTCTTTTCAAACTTCAAGGATGTAGACCCCCACCCCCCCCCCAAAAAAAAGGGTGATTTGCCTCTTTATGGCCCTGATAAACAAGTAATACACAAGTATTTTATTCATGAAATATATTTAAAAAATTACTAGAACTTAACATTGCATTTTGCTTCTTTGCACGTATATATAGGCTAATAGTTCACATCTCACTGACAAACGTAGCAACATCAACATAAGCCTTACTTAAATTGATTGATCAGTTACTTTGCAGTAAAACATTACAGTGCACATGAGCACAAAGCTAGGCCACAAAAGAAACATGAATTTGACTATCCACAACTTCTGAAGTCAACAGACACATTCTTTACCAAGATGCCTCAATCAATATTGCAAGTTGGAATTAAAATAATCACAAATATTTATTTTACCATGATTTGAAATGATAGAGAGGAGGGAGGTGAAATTATTTTAAGTAGAGATTAATTTTACTGGACATGATGAAAGATCTGATGAAGAAAACATGTGGACTTATGCCTTTATTTCCTTCCTCACTAAAGGTTAACATACCGATATGTACAAATGTTCATCCACTTTCATCCATATTTATCAGCATTGCTCATATTAAAAAGCTAAGTCATCCTCTCTCAAGTGTCCAAAACCTCTCTTTTTGAGGTCACACGCAAGACAGTGGATTTGGTTTGAGCAAACCACCGACCAATCAAGTCCACAAGCAAAGTTTCATCGTTCTTTCCTTCCTCATAGACACAAAAGGAGTGACTTGACCTCCCCAACAGACAAGAAAATCAAAGCACAAATTCGGAATATGACAAGAATTATCTCATTGTGATGATTGGATTGAAGGATACAGCTTTGTTAGATCCCTTCCCATTCCAAACTCTTCTACTTCTACAAAGAGTATGTGACCTCATGACTTTCTCTTCACTAAAGTACTCAATGTATGATATGAAATATGATTTCCTGATATTTCCATGCAAGTAAAATCTCACTATAATGTAAAGTTGTGAATCTTACCACGACTTCCATTACAAAATACATTTCTTTGTGAGTTTTTCATTCGTACACCACAAAATCAAAAATTTCTCAATAATGATAATTAATAATATTGATTAGTAAGGAACGATAAATATATTTTTAAAGAAACAACAACAAGTACCATAGTGCTTACAAAATTATAGAATTTGAAGAAAACAAGATTCTCATTAATTATATATATCTGTCTGTAGTCAAGGGTTCGTAGTACATTAAAAACCATGATTCTATCTCATCATTTTTGTTCAAATGTTAGCTCTAAGAGATATCTGGATATTGCATCAAATAACTAATAAAGACCAAGATATTTAATAATTGAAAATCTTCATGTTTTTTAGATTGGGTGCAAATTTTTGAGTCAAAACAACATATTTGTACAAATGTGAAGCTGAACTTATCTTATTTTTCACAAAATCTAATTATGGATCATAAGTTTCATAAATAATTTGTTGAATAATTTTTGTTTAGTCTGGAAATTATGGGCAAGTGTAAATACCCCCATGTGCCTCCTCAGAGTTTGTCACAATCTCATACAGGGAATTCTCTCATTGTCTCTGACACCCATAGTAATCTTTCTTTGTCATGGAGATCCTTCCTCGAATCCTTCCTTTGGCTCTCTCAAGACTCTCGTTTGATTATATTACTTAAATCAATTACTCTGGCAGCAGCAGAGAGGATAGTGAACTCATGGAATGTTACACTTATGTTGTCATTTATGTACTTGATACGTCATGGTGGAGTTAGTTAATAGAGAGAGAGGCAGTGAAAAATATGAGGGCCCGATGAGAAATTAACCTATTGCAAGCTCTGAAACAGCTCTGTTATTAAAAATGAGAAGAAAAAGAAAGAGCTATGGTGAAAATGTAGAAATACATGACAATTCTCATGATAAAAAGTGCATTTTGTCACCAGACAGAGAGGAATAGAAAGGCTATGGCTAAGGCTATGGACAATGGTTATGAGAGAAATACTACAAAGAAGCACACCACGATATGGCACAGGGAAAAGAGGAAGAAAAGGAGAGAGCACAAAAAGAAGAGAGAATAGAAGAGAGGGTGTTTTTTTTCAACTACAGAAGAGCTGAATTTAAAGAAGATATAAGAAATAAGAAAGATTCGACAGAGAAGATGGGAGAGGAAAGATTTGTTCTAGCTTACCTCAGAATAATTGGTATTTCATGGGAATAATTCACATAATCTTTTTTTAAAAATTGTTAAATAGCAACAACAGAAAAGCAACTTTAAGCATTAATATGTGTTTCTAGAATTTATAAGTTCAGGCAGAAGGTTACATGGAAGGATGTCCTAACTTGATGTTCAAGTTCAAGGCTAATCTCATCATTATCTTTTTTCTTAACACTAAAATCAGTGGATCATTGAAACCTGGTACCGGGCGACACCTAATCTACAAATCTATGTTCTGGAGTTGATTAGGAACTTGCAACATCAAGATTAGAATTTTCTGCAAAATGTGTGAAACTTTGAAAATGAATCACATAATGAAAATCCGAAATGAAACCTAAATGTTGCCCATGTAGAAATTAATGTAGACATTTCAAAATAATTTGTTTAATCGAAGCTATGTTTAGATGAAATATTGAATGAAAACTAGCAAGTCACCAAGTCACCAATTTCAATACCCTTTTAACACAAACATATTTGAGAGCAGTAATTTCGAAATAATCTCAAAACAATGTTTAATGTGGACATTAGTTCCTGAAAACAAAAAAGCAGTTGGATGCATCACTTCACCTCAACTTCCAGTGTGAACTTTAATGTTATCAAAATAACTTATTGGATTTGATTTGATTACCTATGCATTTTTCAATAAACAAGTAACAGGAAATTCAGTAAAAGAAGAATCTAGTTTAATCAAAAATAATAATGTAATAACTAATATTGGAAAATGCTGTTCCTGTGAATCAATTAGAATGGCAATAGAATGAAAAGTGTTGAGATAATCCTGTAGAGGTTTTAATTCTAAGTCAGTGTGCCATTAACTGCAACTCTTTTGAGGAAACCCCCAAGAAATATGATATTTAGTTTTGTATTTCTGATGTTTCATCATCATCCCTCTCTGCACTTCTGTGTAATTACATTCAGGTCACCATTACTCATTCTAGATACATCTGTTACGAATGTTGAGCGGTGATGAACGCAGGGCTGAGAGAGACAGATAAAGTAAAACACATTTGAGGCACATGGGATTCGTGCTTCATGATAGGGAGAGATAAACATGAAATCTGCATCTTATTTAATCAAGAATTTTACAGAGTATCCTCCAAGATTTGAAAGTGTCTTAGACCAAGGTCACCTCTGAAGCATTTACCCCCCTCCCCCTCCCTCTGTCTCTCTTCTCTCCCCTCTCTCTTTCTCTCCTTTTCTCTCCTCTCCTCTCTCTCTCTCCCTTTTCCCTCTCTCTCATCTCTCCTCTCTTTCTCTCTTCTCTCCTCTCCCCTCTCTTTCTCCCTTTTCCCTCTCTCTCCTCTCCCCTCTCTTTCTCCCTCTCTCCTTCCCCTCTTCCACCCCCTCTCTCTCATCTCTGTCTACTCTTATTCAAGTGCATTCAAGTCTATCAAAAAGGGATATTATTTATTTCATACTTTGTAATTCCTACAGGTAATGTTATTGCCCATGCATGCTATCATTCATCTTAACAAACTTTGGCAAGGAAAAGCATTTCGCGAAATTGAAAACAAAAATTAAATCAAATTTTAACTTATTATTGGCCTGTCAACAAGTACATTCAAATGAAGTGTGTCCAAAATTCTATTTGGCATGGTGTGTGAAACAAAATTGTTCGAACCTTCTCCCCGCCCCCTTTTTTTCTATCGATAATAAGGTGTGATTTCTATTACTCTAAGAAGAGCTAGGAAATTAAGTTGGAAGATATTGTCTTGAGAATGATTATTCCATCATACAAACCTTAGATCCATAATGAGACAAAGATTGAAAAACTTTACATGAGTTTTTTTTTGGTATAAATGTAATGCTTCTTGGGAGAAATTTCAATTGTTTAAACATATTTGTGGCTTACACCCAGTAAATAAAGATTGATTGATCGATCCATAATTGAAAAACAAGTCAGAAAAAATCTTGGAACCAGCCGGATTTGAAATTAAAAAATTAATCTGGTTCCAAGAGTTTCAATCTTTATTTACTGGTTGTAAGCCACAAATATGTTTAAACAATTACATGAGTTGTAAGCACCACATATTCTTTATCTGGTGATAAAACTAATAAATAAGGGTGGAATGATAAAAACAAACATGCTTACTTAAAACACAAGCTCTTTAAAGAAATTGGCTTGAATACCAGTCAATTAGGCTGTAAAAGGGCTTTAATTTAGTATTGCAAATGGCATAAAGCTAGGACAAGAGTCTTAAGAGGAAAGCGTCAATTGAAGATGAAATGATAAGAAATGGAAAGGAATGCAGGGGACAAACATGGAATCAATGTTTCCCAACACAAAAGACCGAAACACCATGACCATTTCTAAACTAACCCAATTTCCCCTACCACTGCAACAATTAATTGAATACATGCCAATCTACATTTTTACTTCTAAATGTTGTATTGACATTCAAGAAGAGCCAGCACTCTTAAAATTAAGTCAGAGGGTCAGGAAAAGAGATAGTTTTGGCCAGAAATAAAATCAAGAAGCAAGTGTCTAGCCTTCCAGGAAACAGAGTTCAAGGAGACTAAAGTTTGTGAGAACTAACCCTGCGTTCAGGCTTCAAGCATTCAAGTATACTATAGATGAGTAATCCATTTTTTCTAGTTTGAGGAGAGGGGGAGAGAAGGGGAGATAGGAGAAGGGGGAGAGAGGGGGAGAAGGGGTGGAGAGAGAAGATATAGAGAGGGAGGGAAGAGAGAGGAAGGAGAGAGAGAGAGGAGGGATGAGAGGAGAGAGGGAGGAGAGAGGGAGGAGAGAGGGAGGAGAGAGGGAGGGAGAGGGAGGAGAGAGGGAGGAGAGAGCAGGGGAGAGAGCGGGGGAGAAGGGGTAGAGAGAGACAAGAGAGAGAGAGGGAGGGGAGAGAGAGAGAGAGGGGGCGAGAAGAGAGAGGGGAGGACTGTTGAACAACTCGGGCTCCTGGATATTCCAAGTACTTACAAACAATATCATTCTGACGAGACTTGGTCTTTTTTCTGCTTGACCCACTTAAGATCAATTCATATTGAAAACTTGATTAGATAGTGGTTCAGTCAGCGATGATTGGCCTGGATGCAGGTCGGGGAGTCCGCAGGGCCTCGACGATATTCAACTTGGAGGAAGAATTGAGTTATAGACAGAGGAAGGGAGAGAAATTGGGCATCAGGGATTCGAATGGAGTCTGAGACATGCGAAAAGGAAATAGACAAAGAAAAACTGGGGAGAGGACGAGACAAGAGCTTTGCAAAGTGCAAGCAAGAAATCAATTACTGTGCATTGAATAAGATTGTACAGTACTTTATTACTTTTGAGGATTAGAACAAACACTGTTAGATGGAAATGAAATGAAAAATAAATTAAAAGTGAGTGATAAAAAATTGACAAAATTATAAAAATATGAAAGAAAAATTTTGTGCATATTATTGTGTTTAGTATGAAGCTATTACTAATTATAAAACCATAACAAATGACATTTATCTAAAAACATACCTATGCAATAACTCTCTGTATAACAAGAGTAGTGGATCGAGTGCCTTAGGAAAAGACTATATCAATATGGTGCTTCAATTTGATTTCATTATATATGAAACTATATACATGAATAAAGAACATGAAGAGAAACATGATACTAAAGTAGAATAAACTAATATCTTACCAAAAAAGAAAGAAGACATATTTTGCAATACATTTGCAGATACATCTAGTTTGGACACCTAGACTTCATGTGGTTCTGACAAAGTCAATTTCCTTCAAGGATAATGAGACAAATAAAAAAAGACAAAAAAATACTTGTCTTTCTCACAGTGACCGCAGCAGCATAAGAGTATTTATTTCTCGCACTTTTCTGACCACACGCAGGAAAACACAGTCACTGAACCGATAATATCGGCAGAGAGCGGATTGTCAAATTACGATAATTTGTCATAGCATCTCCTTGGTATGATCATAACACACTACATTGCTTTCTGTGCATGTACATGTACATGGGCTGCGCACAAAATATAACAACGAGCAGAGCATTATTTCTGTTAAATATGAAAGTTCCCATGAAAAAGTGCTTGCATCTAGGAATGCAAATTTTACTGAAGCAGAAGACTAGAAGAACCATATAAAAAGAAGGAAATAAAACACAAATAAATCAATGGATAATGAAGAACTGCAATAGAAAAAAGAGATGAAGTAAAACTGTAAAACACAAAGAATCACAACTTAACATTCACATGGATCTGTTGCATGTGAACCAGCAAATTGTATCTCCTGACTCCTAAATTCGAAATTTTCAAAATTTCATGTAGACCCTCAAAATTTCAATCCAAACCCCTGTAAAAAAGTGAGTGTGGAGCCCTGTAAAAGAGGAAAGGTGAAGGATATATAATGAGAAAATGAGGGAAAGGTGTCAAAAGGAGAGACAGACAAGACCATGACTATCAATCATGCCATATTGGAGAAAAGGTGTTAATTAGCACAACTTTTCTTGGCATTTGTTTTTATATTAGTTTTTAACCTGGGTTGAAAGACATCAAGCCTTCATACCTTAATTTAATTACGATAACTTGCAATTAAACCTCACCTGTTGGATCTGTCACAAAGCGTTGGCTTTTTGGGGTCATCATTCCAAAGCAGATACAGGGAAGTTTGGCATGGAAAATTGCAGGTTCTTTGACCTCTTTCATTAGTGGTGTTTTTACATGCTGCCAATTCTAAATTATCTTGGTTCTTAATACTTCCCCTCTGAAATTGCATTCATTGCACTTATGGCTGTCCTCAAACTACAGGCTATCAAGTTTGCAACCTTTTATGAATTGACTTTCAAGTACATGAATTTACAATATATAAAGAGTTTGAGGTATAGTGCTATGACAAGAAGACCTCTACAAATAAACCTACAAATACTTTCAAATAGATAAAGTTAAATAGTAGGAGATGTACTATTACTAAAATTCAAAATAATTGTGGTAGTTTAAATGGTAGTAGTAGTATTAATAGCAGAAGTGCTGTAGTAGTAGAAGCAGTATAGTAGTAGTAGAAGCAGTAGAAGTAGAAGTAGAAGTAGAAGTAGAAGTAGAAGTAGAAGTAGAAGTAGAAGTAGAAGTAGAAGTAGAAGTAGAAATAGAAGTAGAAGTAGTAGTAGCAGTTGTAACAGGAGCAGTAGCAGAAGTAGAAACAGAAATAGTAGTACTTTTGTACTTTCCGAACTAGTTTCAGTTTCAATTACCATTGTTTACAACTGACGAATCCATAGTAACCTACTACACATTCCTTCACTGCACATGTTTCTTGTTTACAATTAGTTGCCTCCGGCCATGTGCTTATCTCATTAATGAAAATCTGAGCTTGGTCAGATGCCAATCACCAACCCACCATCCCCAAACCACCAGGTACTATGTTACCATGGCAACACATTCACACAAACGGTATCAGGGGTAACCCAGTGCTTCCGTGCAGGTAAGCGTATATAGCCTGACTTGGCACACTTTGTGGAGAGCGAGTTTCCTGGTAAAAGGGTAAGATGGATACTGAACATGTTGACACAAAGACAAACCGCTCAGGGGTTGGAGTGAACCACTACAAGCTCTTGTTTGTAAACAAATACATTGATCTAGCTACATGACCTTCAGGAGTATATCTGGTACTACATCAATCTCAAAACTTTGACGTCATTCACTCACCCAACTCTCCCCTTTTTTCTCGCAACAAAAATAAGCAAATGATAATGCCCTCAACAAGTAACCCCGTAACATTATTTGTTAAATCCAACTTCTCTTATCAGAAGTGATAGAGTGCCTTTTTTTCGAAAAAAACATTATCTTTAAAAAGTTAAATGTGAACTCTCATATTTTTAAGATCCATAAGTATGCCTACACCAAAAACTATTGAAATAATGTCAATCAAATCAATTTTTTCTTCTAAACTCAGCATTATCTATCATTAAGACCCCGTTCTCATTCACTTCGTTGGAGCGGTCTAACTAAGACCCGTTCCTCAGGAGCGGTTCTTAGGTGAGTGAGAACGGTCAAAGTGGTCCAGGAAGTGGACTTCTGGACCGCTCCAGAAGACCACCTCGGGAGGTGGTCTTGAGGAACGGGTCTTATTAAGAGCGGTTTGGAGCGCTCTAACGTGCGAGTGTGAACGGAAGCGTACTTTGAACGGAAGTGAGCTAGTGACGTTGCACGCGAAACATGTAGTACGGTACATACGCTTAGTATTCCGCGAAAAAATTTATCCGCTGACCTGAGCTGCCATAGCAACAAGACCACTTTGACTCGTGGAGCGGTTTGAGCCATAAAAAACTGCTCAGAGTGTGAACCCTCGCAAACCATTCCTCAAGACCCGTTCCTCTGGAGCGGTCTAACTAAGACCACTTTCAAAGTGAATGAGAACGGGGTCTAAGTTGCAAAAGTAATACTTGTTCCCGGGAATTTAAAATGTTTCTATTTAAAGTATTTGTCTCTTAGTGAAAAGGTTTTTAGAGTAGAACAAGAACAAGAACAAGAGAGAGAACATTCGAAAATACATTCAGTGTTGAGTTGGGCTACGTAAACCCCTCAGCATTTATTACAGGTACCATCTGTAGGAGCACTTGACATCAGCCCTGAAGTGCATGTTTACATTTGAAGCTTCGGGCTTCAGCAGCAAACGTGACATTTAAAGAGGGAGCAAGAAACTTTCCACCTACTCAAGACCAATTGTCTCCCACCCCCTCACATTATTAGGCCTCATTCAGACGTGACCAAGTAAACCGCCCCTCCCCTCCAAAAAAAAAAGTGCCCTAGCAAAATAACAACTATTGTACCTGTACATGAATGGCAAATGAAGGTGAAAATATGTATCTGTGCTCAAGACAGGCCCCTAATAAGCATACTGAGTTGTCTGTGTGTAATAAGTTCGAGAGATGTGTAGCACATTACGCCTACATTTGTATGCCAATCTTTTTGCCGCGCATTTTTTGTTGGGGTGCAGTTTACCACATTGAATGTGAATGAGGCTTAGAGGAGTGATTATCTTTACCTTTCGTGGTCGACGCCCAGGTCTGTATAGATGCTAAGGAACATCCCTCCAAGCACATAGCCGAAGGCGGGGCCAAGTAGAGACGCCCCATTGAAGATTCCTGCAGGGAAAATACATGAAGAAAGAAATAATGACAGGATTTAATGACATTTATTTTCATTGGCTGATGGAATTGTTACATACAGTGTAAGAGGTTATTTTGAATAAAGAAACAATATTGGGAGGACTTAAAGGTAAAGACCAGTTTTGGAAACGTCCCTCTCTCAAAAAATGAAATGGAAGCTCTCATTAACAATCATGTGAAAGGATATGTTTTGACTAATATGTGATGATACAAATTTTGCCGGGAAACCGCCTACTAATTGATATATTTGGTAAATTATTATATCTATTGGGACCAAATAGATATTGCGCACGTGGTCGCGTAGTCCCATATACATCTTTCTGTGTACAGTGCTTGTAACTTTACCAAGACTAGGCCAAATTTCTTATCATTTTGATGATTCCAGAACCTTGCAGTACACACCAATACTTACATGCTAGATGATCAACCTTTTCTGATGGATTCCACAACGTTTCTTTCACAATGCAATCGCTTGACCAGAACTGGTCTTTATCTTTAAGATGATTAAATAGATAGCAAGCATAAAGGATACATTTCCCATGGATAAAATTCATAAAAAGTGTAAGCTTACATGTTTGTGTAAAATAGCATGAATTTACCTGCATATCAACCCTTTCTCCTTACAAATCCTAAACCTCCTCATGACCCCCAAGAAAAAATATATTTAAAAAAAATATATAATTGATTATGCATCCAGATTCTTAGCTACAATCGCTAAAATGTTGGAATATGTCATTTCCGACAAACAATATTTTATAATGCATCGCTGCTGTTTAAAATTAATTGAATAATAGCATCTCCAAACCACAGAAAACTTCACGGCTCAAGCTTTTGTCAGGGATACTGAAGCATGTCTTTGTTTGTTTTTATAGTCGTACGTCTAGCAAGCATCTTTATCAAATATGTATTTCCATAATTATCTGAAAGAAATAAAACACCTGGGGGGTGTTTCACAAAGATCCTAAGTCAAACTTAACTCTAAGTTGGACTTACAAATTATGGAGACCCATTTGTAGCCTTAAAATAGAATATATTCAAAAGAGAAAAAATTAAAGTATTTTAGACTTTTTATAAATTCCACATCAAGAACATGAAATTTCCTTGATAATAGAAAATATGAATGATTTGAATCAACAGTTTATGCCTTTTAAAATAACTTTTACAAAATATTTTCATAGACGCTAACGGCTTTCCATAATTGTTAAGTCCAACTTAGAGATAAGTTCAACTTAGGATCTTTGTGAAACACCCCCCTGCTGTTTGGTATATATAGGCCTACTGACAAGAATCTCTAAACCTGCATCCAATTTTATCCACAACATGAAAGAATGCATATGTTTATACAATATCTACTGCGAGGTGTCAAATCAATCTTTGACCAGAAAACTGCGGTAATTAATTTGCAATAGAAATTGCTTACAAATGTGAATGACGTGAGTGAGATATTGCCTATTGTATCTTCTCTATTAAAAATCTGCCAACTCACACATCAAATACCACAGAACAAACACGGGTAATTTATGGGTAAAGAAAAAAGTATAATACAGATGTCCTTGTATGGTCTTTGATGCATTAAATCAAGCGGATCAAATTTTCATTGAAGATTTTGTTTGCATATGAATAATGGTGTATTCTATCTTGGGAGTAATTGCAGACAAAGGCATTTGGGTTAGGTACTGTTCAAGTTTAAAAGTCCATGAAATCCAACCTGCGGTCTACCTCCGTTCTCACAGCTACGCATTGTGCGAGGTAACGGGTGGGCGTGCCTGCTAACAGCGAACTTGAGACGTCGGACTGACGTGAAATCTTGGCGACATTGTCAATGAAGCGTTAGGTGTGGGTGTCTTCCACTTTAATACACAAGTATGCATTTCTTTATTCTTGTGCATGATAACAATGGACAATATGTGATAAAAGTTAAGTAAATATGAATGAATAAGGATATAAAATTGGAATAGGTATAGCTCAAAATCAAGAATTAATTAAGCAAAACATATTCAAATACGAATCATATTTCTTTGTCATGAAGCTACAATGCATCAAATTATCTATCATTAGTGAACATTTTTGGATCTATTCCTGTAAAAATTTGAACGTTCAATGGTATGTGATATAGGCCTACATTTTTGTCTCATTAGAGAAAAAAAGATTTATTATTTTGGAACTATTCTATCTGTTAGGAGTCTGAATATTTTAAAGCTAATCTTGAGCTCTGGTATGGGAATTGTATGTAGAGAGAAAAACATGGCTATAATTCATTCTGGATTGTTTGTCCTGCAGTAGATTGATTATTTGAACCCGGGTAAAATAAAAACAAACTCACAAAAACTTGCTGGAAATCATATTTAATTTATTTTCTATCATTACTAGAACTCAAGCTTATCTTTAACACAGACTTAATGTTCTTCTGGCTCTGAACAGATGATGACATTCAATTCCTACAGGGGACTTACATGACGCCCATAACATGAAAGGGGATTCAAAAACTCGTATGTTCTGAGGCAGTCGTGAATAAACTGAATAACAACATTCCATCATGTAGCGCATGTCTTCGTCACTGACCTATAAAGTTGACAGAGAGAATACATATTTACTCTGAGTACTTGAAGATCAAATATCAGGCCTAGCCTTAATATGATTCTACACAAACAGCTCAAATAACCATTCTCAACAGTATGTTAAACAAACATCAGTCCTTCAATTGTTAGCATTGAATTACAGTATCAAAATGATGGATGTTAAAGGGCATTTCTAGCGGTGCTTGATTTACAAACTCTCAGAAATTATTTCTGCAATAAATAAAGCCATGAAATAGGAGAATTGTTTATAGGCCTTTTGAATTTCTAATAGCCTAGCCCGGTACCCCCTATATGATTTATGGCATATATAAATGTGTTCACTGGTTATGTGGTGGGATTTTTTATTGCAGCAAGAAACAACCCAAAGAAGAAACAGTGGAAAGTTATAGGCCTATTGTATGTCTAATAGCCTGGAATTGTTGTGGTTTAAATCAATGCATTCGTTTGAAATGTGATAGACGAAACCAAGAAATAGAGGAAAATTTTAGGCCTATTGTATTTCTAAGAGCCTACATTATTTATGGCATAGACTGATGTATTCAATTAAAATGTGTATGAATTATGATTTCAGCAATCCAAGAAAAATAGAAAAATTGAAGGCCTATCGTATTTATAATAGCCTGGATTTATTACGGCATAGATCAATGTATTTGTGTGATATGTATAAGTCCGTAAGCCTACTGGAATTACGATTTCAACGATAGACAAAACCAAGGAAGAGGAAAATTGTAGGCTTATTGTATAATTCATAATAGTTTCAATTTCTTTTTGCACAAACCAATGTATTTACTAAACATATAATTGAATTTTGATAATAGTTCATAATAGTTTCAATTTCTTTCTGCATAGACATACAATGTATCTAATAAACATATACTTGAATTTCAATGAAATTATTATAAAAATTGTCTGCAATATCAGAAAATGGGGGAAAGAAATATAAATATAAAATTACCTTTGATCCCTATCTATTCCACACCCTTGCCCTACAGTATTCATCCCACTTGTTTCCCATTTCATCCACCTATTCAGACCGTTAGTCCCCCCTCCACCCCTCCCCTTCCTCCTCCCCTTCCTCCTCTCCCCTCCTCCCCTCCTCTCCCCTCCTCCCCTCCCCTCCTCCCCTCGTCCCCCTCCTCCTCCCCTCCTCCTCCCTCTCCTCCCCCTCCTCACCCCTCCTCCCCCATCACACCAGTGGGCTCTCAATGGCTAGACCCACATCACAGATCATTTGGAGTATTACGTGATCACTCAACTTGGCATTTAAATCTGAATAATAAGCAACCTTGATCAAAGATGTTCATGCTTTTCAATGATTACACAGGAAGGGTGTAAACATTTGGCCTAGTTAAAAAGAAATGTTGAGATATCAAGTTTAGCGAGAGGAAATGTCACATTTTTGCAAATTGGAAAGAGTCTTCTTTTTGATAAGTTTCTGCCAGACCTTGGGCAAAGATTGACTTGCAGAAGTTTACTTCATTTCTTTTTAAATCCCTCCCTCAAGACTCCTGCTGTTTCTTTTCCTCTTTACCATTTCAATCAGAGGATTTGAAGTCAAGGAAATAAACTGTCACGTCAGTCATTCCGACGTGTATGTCTATGGAATAGATGATTTGATCACCTCTCTATACTTAAGCTGAAGATTATATTTTACCATTCAAGAGCGCATTAAAAAAACGATTGATAACATATTTTCTATTGAAGGCTTTCCAGCCAATTGCACAAACAAGTCAAGAGCTAAAGAGTATAAATTTTGAGAGCAGTTCTCAACCTTTATTTTTTGATACAAACTGTACTTCACAATATTATATGGATCCACTTTGAATTTTACATTAAATTAGAATATGATTTTTATTATGCAATATATTGGATGGGCTTTTTAAAAATTATTTTAATTAGGGCACTTTAAACTGCCCAATATACTATAAAGGGTTAAGGAAAGTTACACCATGTTGAAAAATGGACAAAAGGGTCAAAATAAAAGGTGAGGTTACTAAACAATGACATACAGGTTGTAATAATTGAGAATAACAAAATTGATGAGCAGTTACATGCCATAGCAACGCAAAATGTCGGAGTATGAAAATAGCAATTCTCAACATTACATTGGTATATATGTGAGTAAGGTCAAGGTAACAGGAACAATAATAAAGTTTCAGACTGTTTTTTCATCAGGAGGGGTGGACACATGTCCCAGTGACGTCCTTCAAAGCAGGGAGATGATAGAATCTCCCTGTTCAAAGTAGGCTCATCCCTGTCACTGGACTTCTCCCCCAAGTCTAGCCTTGGTCTAGCATCCCCACTGTGTGACCATGGTCATCCTTGTCAGGGTGAGTGATATGGGGAAATAATCAATGTCGGATTCCATCAGTTAGTGAATCACTCATCGTAGTGGGGATGATGATGATAGTGACAATGGTCAATGAGGAGGATGATTATATTGATGGTGATGATGGTGGTGAAAATGAAAATGATGATGACGATGAGGAGGAAGAGGAGGATAAGGAAGGACTCTCCGGCCTCTACGTCTAGCATTCCCACTGTGTAACCATGGTTATCCTTGTCAGGGAGGGTGATATGGAGAAGTAATCAATGTCGGATTCAACCAGTTAGTAAATCAATCATCTACAATGATGGACCAAGATGATGATGATGATGATGACCGGGATTGGGGATGAGGATGGATGACATCAAGATTTCCTTCTATTCCAGTAAGAATACTTTAGGATAGTAGTATAGTACAGATTACTTTGTCATATTCTTGTAGAAATATGTTTATTATGTTGGGAGAAAACATGACTGGAACTTTTTACAATGTTGAAGGTCTATTTGCATACTGTCTCTAGCAGCTTTAAAAAAGTAGCATTAACCATTCATTTGTTGCAAACTTGCAATGGTTGCCGACTTGAATTTTTGGAGGCACCGCTTTCTTCTCAGGATGGAGGGCAAATTCACTTATCAAAAACATAAATAGTCTAGAGGGCACCTCCTGTAATTATCGATGGGGAAACTGCTCTAACTGCTCCCCCATGGGCCCGCCCTACACTTTCTTCAAAATGGTTGCCAACCAGAGGTTTTATTTATCCCATACTGCCATTTTGCTTGAAACCTCAACCAAATAAATACAGGAGAGGTCTGGAGAACTTTTTTCTTCATGGTCGGCCGTGTCAAAGACGGCCATTTTGAGGAGCAATCAACGTCAACTCCAACTGTGAATCCAATCGCTCACATCAACTGGACACGAATCAGACCGATGGTAGTGACCTATAAATACCAGTATTACAGCATCTTACTATTCTTAGAAGTACAACCATCTTCTCTGTATCCCTGTAGTTTTTTCCTCCTCCTTCTTCTTCCTATACCTCTTCTTCTTTTTCCCTGCCTTCTTCTTTTCCTCCTTGTTCTTCTTTTCCTTCTTCTCTTCCTTCTTTTTCTTCCTCTTTTTCTCATCCTTGTTATTCTTCTTTTACTTCTTCTCTTCCTTCTTCTTCTTCCTCTTCCTTTTTTCTCACTCCTTTTCTTTTCCTGCTTCTTTTCCTCCTCCTTCTTCTTCTTCTTCTTCTTTGTTTATTACATACATGTCCATTGTATTATTTGTTTATTGTACTTTTCAATCTTGCTCCATTTAATTTTATTCCCATTTCCCTGCCAATTTTCCTTTAATCTTTCATTCTTTCTATCCTTCCAGATTAAAAAAAAAACACATATATATTTGATATATTTTGATGCATGGATACAATTTACAGACCATCATAATCAAATATACATTTAACAATACTACCCCAGAAAAGTTATAAAGACTTATCCTTGCCGAATTCCAACCCTTTTGAGGGCATTATCACCCACTTTTCCACCGTCACACAGATAATTCATCAATTTTATCCTCCACCAGTTTTGTACAAAATATGTATATTGTCATTTGTGTACGTCTTTCAAGCCATCCATGTGCATCAATCAATCCCTAATCTTTCAGAGTATCATTTATAATAGTAATTCTTCTCAACTAGATCGTAGAAATTCACTTTGTCTTCACACATTGTAACTCCCAAGGATTATAATGGATTTTCAGTTTCAATATACCCCCACTTCAATCAAAACTTTTTCACACTTAGTAAAGCTCCAATTTGTTTTGACAAAGGTGACCCTAATACCTTGGAATTTTATCAAATACCTGGTTGAATATGATTTGATTGAAGTATGAATCATAACAAATTTCAGGGATTATAATAAGCGACATATGCAACAGTTTACTGGTGTATTTTGAGAAATTCACACTCGGCACATCTCTCTCTCTCTCCCTCCCTCCCTCCCTCCCTTTCTCTCCTTATCGATATCAGTGTTGTTTCTAAAAGGCCTATATCTTTTTGATCTAATTTTTCCTTTTTTTCCTTCCTTTTTTCCTACTCTTTATTTATATCCTTTTTTAAAATTTAATATGCACTTGTCTTACAATCCTCTTCATGAAAATACTATATTTATTTCTTCTTTCAGAAGTATTTAAAAACTGAGTAGTAAACTATTTCCACTTCCACTAGCAGTTCTACTACACTGTCTATTGCAGTTGAATTTGGGTCGCAAATTGCACATATCAACATTTGCTGCCTGCTAAATTAGCGAAATAACTACTTCATCTTCATCGACACCCAGGAGAAATTCATGTTTTCACAACAAAAAAGCATATTTGCCAAACATCTCAATTAACAACTCCCCATAGGCTTTCAGTGGTTCCAGCCCTTTATGCCACAATATTATTCATAGTACGCTGAACTTGTCAAACTTGTTTAACTCCAGCCTGCTTCCAATTCTCGTTAATGGAATCAATTAAAAATGTTGGTGGCCTGAGTGTCACTAATAAACCAAGTTCCAGTTTGACGGAGTAAGCTGTTCATGACCTTCATCTTTGCTATCTAATATGAACGCTGTGTTCATGCCAAAGTCATGCAAAGTACTTCTACAATTTTCATATTCATTTGCATTTTCGGTTCATTTATACTTATAGTTCATAAAAGTATCTTAAATATATTTGATTTTTAAAGCTTAATTCCTCTTCTTCTGGGAATATCAATTATCAATATAAAATGAAATCAATAAAATATAAATCTATGTATTACCAGCTTCTACCACCAAACCTCTGAAACTAGATTACAATTTGTATTAATATTTCTTCACATTGACATAGGATGTGTTTATCAATTTTTGCTACTCAGAAACAGCGTTTCTATACATATATATATAGAAACACAGTATACGTGATTTGCGGGATGTCGCAATTATCAACTTGTCACGATTCAAAATGAAGGCCTTGTCTCTGCGCAGCTGCTTTGCGCCGTTTGACGCGGGAAGCAGAGAGTTGCTCAGAGATCAACTAGGGCACCCGCTTTTTTTTATTTTTGATCGCCCCGCCGGTGCATATGATGTATATGTAGCTACATGTAGCTATAGAGTGGTGAAGTGTGACGTCATCAAAAATCTATTTTTGGAATTTCTCAATTTTTTCTTCATTTTCCGAAAGAGCACCAAAAATAATGTCAAATGTCGAAAACCAATTGAATATGTTAAGTATTGGCTGAGATATGACCATCTGAATAAAAAGATTGCCTATGGGAACTCAGTGTTATATTGCTCTGGCTCCTAACGTTATGAGCCAGAGCAATATAACACTGAGTTCCCATAGGCAATCTTTTTATTCAGATGGTCATATCGCGGCAAATACTTAACATATTCAATTGGTTTTTCGACATTTGGACATTATTTTTGGTGCTCTTTCGAAAAATGAAGAAAAAATTGAGAAA
Organism: Mesocentrotus franciscanus; assembly: GCA_037976565.1. Lineage (NCBI taxonomy): Eukaryota > Metazoa > Echinodermata > Echinoidea > Camarodonta > Strongylocentrotidae > Mesocentrotus > Mesocentrotus franciscanus. The sequence goes on along the minus strand of CP137668.1, from coordinate 8,192,327 downwards.
TTCCAAAAATAGATTTTTATGACGTCACAGCTTCGGTACTCTATAGCTAGAGGCCCGGCCCGTAACGCAACGTGTGCATCCTTGCGTAAACAATGAACGAGTACGTAGGCATGCTTGTACAACATGACACAGCGCATGGCGCACGCTAATCTCTGAACCGGAAATTAGCCTGGGAAGGTCAAAAAAATATAAGCGTTTCAAAACAGCTTTGCGTTTATCATCTCTCGGAAACATGATTCTCGCTCATTCTCACATTAAAAACGCACTTTTTTTGTCGTTTCAGTATATAAAGACATATGAAAACGTGCTTGCGTTTATAAACTTGCAAATTTGCCTGAATCACGTTTGAAAATGCTGATTACAAGCTAGAAAAGAGTTGATCAACACACGCATAGTCATAAAAGCATGGGAAGGGAATCTTAGATATACCTTATCTACTATTCATACTGAAAATTTTACAAACATGGCATGTAAAAAGGCACTGGACTAATTTACTTTTGGTATGGATATTGTACATGTATTACTGTAAACTTGATATGCTATTCACATTCTACATACATATACACGTGCATGTAGTAATATTGCTATTTGCTTCTGTAAGTGCTACAAATGTTTTGGTTCAGAAGTTAAACAGTTTGTTTTGGTAGGAACTAGGTAATTTTCTCATTTTAACAGATTCCTCAACACCTCATTATTGTGACCCCCCTCTCTCTCTCTCTCTCTCTCTCGATCTCTATCTGTCTCTGTCTCTGTCTCTGTCTCTGTCTCTCTGTCTCTCTGTCTCTCTTATTTCGGGAGCGCAAAACACTAACTTCATTAGCATCATTAGCTCCCTCTGGTCCCTACAATACATATAGTTTGTCTGCAAAAACTAACTAACCAAACTAACCATTTCCAAAGTCGTTCAACTAATGTGATCTTATTCAGGAAAATTGTAGAGCGTGCACTCCTTGTGGTTTCTGTATACTATGTAAAAAGGGAGATGAGAGGAGAACTATTGGCATAATGTGTCTATGACCCCATAGGCCACTCCCTCCAAGAAAAAACAAACATTACTATTCCTGAAGTAACATTTTCTGGTTGATTATTACTGGGAAAAAATGCAAGATTATGTTAATAAAAAGTTGATTTCATTTAAAATGTCTAAAATATCATTTCAGTCAAACACAAGTTTTTCATGTTTATGCTGATCTTATTTCTTTGACTACATATATTTCATCAAGTTAACAAAAATATTTGAATTATAAAATAGGACCAAATATGACAACCCTATAATGCTGGCTCTCACTTATAACCCTCTCTACCTATCCACCTACATGTAAACAAGTGCACAAATTACACGTGAACCCTTTTCCAACCATTCTTATCTATGGCCCACACCTTGAAGCCCTGGTGGGCTATCGCCCCAGCACTTTTCAACCAGCCCCGCCCATCAACATCTCCCTTCATTAATGGGAGTAATCAGAGCCCCCTAAAGAAAAGCCTAATGCTTTTAATTCTCTGCTGAGTGATAACATTGACTTTGGGACTTTGGAAAACCCTACCAGGACAAATTGCAGCATGGTTTCAGCCGATTAGATTTGAGCTCTTAAAGCTGGGATTAATTCAAGGGAGGTCTGTGACACGTGCAATTAATGTCAATGCGGTTTGTATTGGACGGATTGGAAGCCACTTTATAATTGGCCGGCTTGGATTGCCCATGAGATTCCACATCCATGGTCATTTGTTTTTCCATTTGTAAGCACTTCCAAGTTCATTGATTCATGTATCTAAATCTTTTACCTTGTGTATGTTAAAGGTACTATGTCCCATTTGCAGGCCAAAAAAATGAAAAGGTTAAATTCCAACGGCATTTGAAAGACAATACTAATTTAGAACTTCCCTAAAAAAAGGGGGGCTTGAAAATGTCTTTAAGTGGGAAAATAACGACTATTAGTTGTCGAATCGACTTAGGAGCTATAGAGCCAGTAAGTAATAGTCTGATTTTTCAGACCATTGTACCGAATGGTCGTACGTTTTATGCTGCGCAAAGATTCAATCAGTTTAATTTTGGCCATTACAAGAAGTGGGTTATTGATGTAGACAAATGCTCATGTACCCTTTACAGCTCATTTTATGTATGTTATTACCAAAGATGAAAAAGCCAGTCAGTCACTCAATAGTGTCTGACAGTGAAGTCTAGCAAGTAAACGGGTTTCCTTGCATAATTTGAATATTAAGACACTGCTAACGTTTAAATTTCACAGATAGGACATACATGACATATTCATAATTCCTGCAAAGTTCTACAGAATTTGATGTTGGCTGCAAAAGGGACACAGTATCTTTAAAGGGACATGACCTGCTACTGAAAATCTAATTTTCAAGAATTTTTAAAACATATCTCTTATGATGTACACATAATAGCTCTGGAAAATATAGAAGAGTCACAGGTTCTTCACACAAGTCATTATTATACAAAATCTGTCATCAATTCCAATATTTTGCTTCATTATTGTAGTTCTGCATTCATTTTCATTGAAATTAGATTATGTTTATATATCAAATGAAATTGGGAACATAATATTTTGCTGTATCAAATGTCTATATTCATGGTGTTGATACAAAACATTTTCACCTTGATATGAATTACAGTATAATATGATTAATGGATACATGATGTTGACACAAAATCTCCTCAATTACAAACATAACATTCACCTTTGCAAATTATTGTATGATTAAACATAGAATCTATGAATTTTACAATTCTAATGAGATTAGCCTTGATTGAGAAGAAGAGAAGGTTTTACATAATAAAATTAGTTGGATAAGTGTTATCATGATGCTCAAAAGGTCACGTTGAATTCGGCACCATTCGACATTAATAAAGGTGCAGTGTTCATTATGTGCGAAACAACTCTGTCTTTGACATTTTCAGCTTGATGACAAGGTAATGGCATGAAAGGTTATGATCATTAGGAAAGGTTCTTTCCAAATTCTGGCTCTAATATGTTCATTTTATAATGGCCCTGCTCAATTATGTGCAGCTCACGTACTGCTCAATTATGCACAGCTTAACAGTTTGATGTTCACTAGTACGTGCTGATTCTGAAAATACTGAAAATACATTTTTAATAAAAACATGTAGATGTTATGTGGCATAATATACTAAATACAAACTTTTGCTGAATAAAATTCCCTTTTTATCATAAGACTGTTTTTATATAAAGAGGAACCTCTCAAAAATATCATTAGTCCAAAAAAATATATATATAGCGCCATGAGCGTCCCTGGACGGTGTGTGCGTTCTATAAGTTTACACCATTATTATTATTATTATTATAAAGTCTTTATCTATGACAGAGTATATTAGCTGGTATATTTGAAAGTCTTTTAGGTAATGCCGCAGTGGTAATGCAGCAGTGGTATAAGTTCAAAATGTAACTATATCCCCTCCGACTTTGTCGGCGAGGGGATAATAAAAAGATTTCAATATTCCCAAATAAGGAGTGAAATTCATCAAGAATTTCTCAAGAATATCACAGACATAGTAGAACTTAAACTAAATTGTGACTAATTCCTTCATCACTTCTGAAAGACAGAAACTGTCTTGTCTCCACCTCCTAGGGACATATCGCACCACGGGACTGAGGGATGTTTCGTATTGTTCAAAACATCCAAATTTGTGTTTCTCTCCTCTTTTCCTGAATACTTTTATATTGCAGTCCAACCACCCTTAAGGGCATATATTAAACAATTCAAGACAGTGTGCAAAATGAGTACAGACTGCAAACTATAGTCACAGTTTCCGCATGCTCCACCTCTTCCTTTTGTAGGACTTTCCACTTTTGTTGACGAAAATTGTTTTTAAAGAAATCATTTTGAATATGTAATTCTCTTGAGGTTTCTGTAGGACTATTGGCATGTAAGTAATCATTACTCATTATGAAAGTAAAGAAAACATGAGAATTGTCCTACTGTAGGGCCTATAGGCATCAAGACGCTTTCTTCCGAATGGGGAGACTTTTTCTATAATGGAAACTTGCTTGGAATATAGCAAACTATTGCCAGATTAACCTAAAGCAAAATCTATGCATTGTCTTTGCAAATTTGCTTTCAAATTGGCAACTTCCATCATATGTGTTAAAAACACGCAAACATTCTGCACCCCTGCATTGCCCCTCCTCGATGACAACATCATTGGTCCTTGTACCCCTCTCAAACTACACCCAAGCCATTTGCACCCCTGCATTATTACCCCTTCTCCACAACATCTTTGGTCCTTGAACCCTATCAAACTATACCCAGTCCTAGCATATCTCTGATGGCATTTCAAGCTCCAGTAAATGGGTGATGATGGAATCAGGTCGAATGGGGGAGCACCCTCCCCTCTGGGGCTCAACTTAATACTCTAATCAAATCCATACAATACCCTGAAAATTGAGATACATGATTATGATTTTTTCTACCTTTTCACAAACATGTTGGAAAGGCTCCTGTAGCCCAGGACAGGCTATCATTAGTAGAGGCAGGATGATGACATGTCCCTGGACCTGGTAGTGGTACGTTCATGGGCCTATAGCCCAGGGGTATACTATGGGGTACATTGCCCTCAAAAGAGTAATCACTTAGGCCTACAGTTATTAATGGATAACTTGTTCAGTATGAAATTTACAAAATGATGCATTGAATTGATATCCCTCATGAACACGGTCCACATCCAAAAAAAAAATGAAGTATCCTATTATTCTCTCTTTATTCTACTGTTTCTAATCATCGAAGTATTATGTAAGTAAAATGTACATGAAATGCTGAATCAATTTAAAAATTATGATTGGTGAAAATGAAAATATTTGACAGGACAATTAAAAACATAAGCCTAATATAATTGAAGGTATTTCAACTTTCAAGGATCCCAAATTGAATATTACTAGCAAAATTAGCTAGAAAAATCTAGTAGCTTTCATCTATCTTGTGATATACTCTGATGAGTGCAAGACAAAAAGCTGTAGTACGTCTGTAGTTTGTAGTATTGATCATCTCTTCTAAAAAATGTTGCTACATACATGTAGCTCTCACAACATTACATTACTACACTAGGCCTGTCATCATCAGACCGAAGTTGCAAAATAACCCGCTATTTTAACTAGCCCGATCTCAAATTAGCCAGCTAATTTACGTCTTCATCAGCCCGCAGTTGCAATTAGCGGGCTATTTGATCGAGAAAATATCCCGAGAAATCTTGGTCTTGTTTCCAAAATAGCGGGCTAATTTGAGCCCGTCCGAGTTAGTTTGTGATGAGCGTATCCGTCTGGTGAAGACGCAATTTTGAGCTTCGGGAAAACATCCCGAGTCTGAAAATAGGGGGTTATTTTGCAACTTCGGTCTGATGATGACAGGCCTTTTGTATCTCAAGATAGAACAGGGTAAATGCTATGCTTGCTTTGAATTCTTTCCCCCGACATTGCGTGTTACCTTAACTTCCTGAGGAATACTTTGTGACTCTACAACCTGACTGTCATATGCTCAGATTGTCACAAGCGTGGCACCACAGCTTGCCAATCCCCTCTAAGTCCCCTCCAATTGTTATTTCTAAGACAAACCTCTGAAGAAGAAGAAGAAACAAAATGAGGGGTGGAAGCTTCAATTTCCTTCTCGCGGTCAGCTAATTTGTCAGCGATCACTCCCTTCTACCCACGAAAACCTTTTGTGTCAATGAATTGTTCTGACTGAGTCACTTTTTGCTACATTTGCCGCAGAGATATTACACATTCTAGGAGTTATTTCTAGCTTCATGCAAATGCCAATAAAGATGAACTCCATACACACTCATAAAACTCACATCCAATAAACTCTGAAAAATAAACCTAATTTGCTGTGGTGCTGTGGTTGCTGTTTCTTTAAAATGAAAGAGACATTAATTACTGAAAATTGATAAAAGAGTTCATTGCTCTTGGGGCAATGACAACAGTGTGATAACCTTTAACTCTTCATGGACTGAGGTGTGACACCAACAAACATCTCCTCGGGAGTCCTTATAATAAGATTTTTCTTCAAGTCTTCTGTTCATTCTATCAAGTAGATAAACGTTTTAATGTACTTGTACTTAAAGCATCCCTGAGTCTGTTAAAAGTAACGAAGAGCAAGGGTTCTGTGATGATACTAAATCCTCTTAAGACCATGCAGGCAGGAATACACATTACAACATTTCAAGATACATGTATAGTAAACTATTTATTTCTATCAGTTCAGCTCTTTCAATGTATTTTAAAAATCAAATATCTCAAATCTTCTAGTGCAATTTTTTACAAATAAATAATAATAGCCAGTATCATACTTTGTTACTGAATCAAATACTACTTACAGTTATTTATTTTTTGTTTAAGTTTCATACATTCGTTCTTCAGTTCATTGAGATCATTCAAATCAACCTCAAGATGGTAATCTGTCTTTTGAAAATGCTGTAAGAAATCAATAACAATTAACTAAGTATAAATGAAAGGCAAGTCAAGTTTTGAATTTAAAGAGAAGAAGCGGTGCCTATCAAAGTCTCCTGAGTAAGTATACAAACTTATTAGGACAACTAAGAAACTCTTAAAGACACATAGAAGTCAGCTCTCATGGGGAATTCGACACCGTTCGGGTGTTTACCCAATAACAGGTGTTGTCAATCACCAGGGTTAGCCTTCAGTTTTATGACCATTCGACCTTATGTAATGCTTTGCTTTTCCTCACCCGATCCGAGCGGGATCCGAAGCTAGACCCTCCGAGAGATTAGGGGGTAATTCTTGACTGGCCTACGGGTTTGCTGTGTGCAGATTTGTACTCCCATTAATGTTATCTCCACCAAGTCTGGTGTCAGCGAATTATGGCCTTCTGCACATGGAAACTGACGATCCACTCACTTTAAGATACAGGATTAAGAGGAGTACACTATGACATTTTATTTTGTTATCACTGTCTTTAGGGGCAGTTTACGATGTCACATGTTAATACTAAATGAGGCATGAACTTTTTGGATAACTGATTTGGTCATATTAGATGGTTTGTACTCACCTATATATAGGGATGTCATTTTGGGTTTCACATTCTCATCAATGTATGTAATTCCTAGGGTGTAGAGGGGTGCTGCTCCCAAACCATGGAGGAACTGCGCCCCTACAAACACCCAAAAATATAATGAAAGCCCACTGGTCTCCTCCATAGAATCGCAAGGGTCCGTCCCGTTACGACCCGCGTCACAGTACTCATAGTCCGACGACCTGAATTCATAGTTTGGCGTCGTGAATTGCGGAAGCATGAATACAAAAGAGCCGATGGCAAAGATGAAAGCCCGAAGGCAAGGATTCTGGGCTTGTGGCGCTGTTCTCCAAAATACGTCACAAAGACGATGACGACCATAACTGAGAAGTCATATGAGCTAGAGATGAAGCCACTCTGCACAGATGGGAGTTTGAAACGCCTCTCTAACGTCGTTGTGATAACGTAGACTAGTCCGTTAACCGTAATTCCTTGTGTAATGGCGAATATACAGAGAAAAACAAGAAACCAAGGGATCTTGGCGCATGACTGTAACGACCTAGGTTGCATCTTTCCCCATCCGCACGTTAGCTCGAATTCTGTGTCATCGTCGACACTTTCGTCATCGTACACGCCGTGAGTTTTGACCGAAGTGTATCCATTGGAGGATGGTTTCTGATGCACCACACTAATAACATCAAGGTCCCCTGGTGAAATGGTGTTAATCGTTCGAATACCAGGACTGGCATTGTTGCTGGAGTTGATAGTGTGCACATGATTTGAATGGCCATTTCCGACATGTACACCATCCATGATGTTACTGTTATTGTTAAACGACTTTTCCTCTGAATAATCCATGGTTATGTTTCCGAAGTGTCTCTTGAACTATTAAATCTATATCTGATGATGGTAGAAAAAAAATGATACAATGCTGCCTCAGTTTATCTTACTCTGCGCTTCAAGAAGTCATTCCAAATAGCATCTGCAATGCTAGCACGTTGTGCGTACTTTCCATGCGAAATGACGATGATGAGTTCACCAGCTACTCAGTGCTACCGCACATGTTCCCAGTTTGTACACGTGCAGCGATGGATACACAATAAAAACATCTGTTAGTCCAAGACTAGATGGAGAAGGAGAGCGAAATCATTCTTTAGGGTGGAGTCTGCAAGTGTCATTAACAGCCAGGGCCTCTGGACAGTCGAATGATTACTCGCGAGCCACCAGGAATGTAAAGACAGCGATTACACGGACAGGGTTTTGGCAAAGCCAGTGCTGCCTGTAAGTTGAGAAGGTTATGTAGGTTCAGTTACTGAAGATACTAAATGAATGCACAATGCTCTCAATGATTTACAACAATTTGTTTTGATCTTCTCACTCTCAAGAGCTCAAATGATTAAAAGCCCCTACAAGGAATGTCCTAAAGCAATAAGCTTTACAGATCAAGCTCTCTCAAGCGCTATCGATGTCTCCTGATATTTTCTGAGGAGGACACGGTCCGTGACCGGGTGACAGGAAGATGAACAGGACTTCAAGTTCAAATATAGGCAAGCGGATACCTGCACGCACCTTCGGGACCCACCACTCAGATTGGGATCCTATTAAGCACTAAGCGGTGAGGTAATTGGTCATGTGATCAGCAAGGTGTGCGTAAGCCTCGGCCTGCGTTAGCCAACGAATCATCGATCAAGGATGTAACCTCCACGATCGATGCGCAGAACTGACTCAGTCCGTGTGTCCCAGCAGGAGCACGTACCTTGCAGACGATCGAGTGGTTAGCTGTCACTCTGACGTATGATGGACAGTCGTGTTATGGAGCGACAGTCGCAATGAGGATGCAGATCAAGGGCCTTGCGGTGTTTAACAATATGATCCTCAGTATGACGTCAGCTCAATTGTGTTTTTATGATGCAGCAGGAACTACCATGTTACTAGTCTGGGGCTGACAGTGACGTAATACACCAAGCCACAGGAAGTGTACCATTCAAAGCAGATGGTAACCTGTACACAAGGGAAAGAAAACAAAATATTGAAAAATTATATGGCAAGTGCACCTCCAAATTCAGTTTTACAGAGCAGAAAAATTCCACTCTGCCTATATGGTAAAATAAGAAACTTTTGCTACATTAGAGTTATGGAATTTGTTTCAGATTGCCATTTTTGTAACGAGAAATTCCATTCAAATGCAAACTTTTACTGTTGTGATTCCTTTTATTTTGCAGCTTGAAACTTATAAATCTGCACCACTTGTGAAACGGCACAGGTTTCTTGCAACTAAAAGTGACTGGTTTTACAGTCTCTGATTTTTTTCTCAATATGAACAACATATCAAACAAACCTGAATCTCGATATCAAACATGACTTCTTTGACTGTGATTTTGTATTCATGGTAGCCTAATCTAATAAACAAATACTTATTAATTTCTATTGTTGTTGAAATGTTACATTACTCTCAAGGGCTTCTTTCCCATGAAAGAATGTAACGCAGTTTAACCAAAAATAAAGAAAACCAAAACAATTTGCATTTGAGGTCATTGTACACCAACAAAAAACAGCTCAGAGCTCATTTCATGGGGCATTTCATTTCAATACAAGTGCGATAGGGTCATTCACATGAGTTCAGTGTCAACAAAGTGGTGTGTGACAAAAGAAGAAGCAATCAGAGAAAAGGGCCCCGTTTAGAGAGGAGATTTAGATCAGTAAACCTGTTGTACACTTCATTACACTTCTATTGCAGGAGGAATTATCTTCTAATGCAAGACGATAATCTTCAATTGCAGCGCCATAATCTTCTTTGGCTTCTAAATTAATGATCCTTCTTTGATAACATTTTTATTTTCATTCTGAACCCACTGATGCCTAACCTGAGAAAACTCAGTCTTACAACCAGTTGATATAATGCGAATCAACAGAATTTTATACTTTATTGCGTGGTTTATAGCTTTCATGTCAGCAGGAAGGGGGAAACCTAAGGAATATCAAAGGGACAATTAGTATCTCATTTTTCACTAGATTATTTTCCTGCAATTCCGTTATCAAATACTCAAAACATAAGAAACTTTTCATTACTATCCTGAGTTGAATTGAATTGAATTGAATTGAATTTATTTCCATATTTCACAAATAAATTTGAACAAGTAATTATACAAACAAACAATACATTCAAAGATGAAATACAATTAAATGAATAAATTGAAGACTAAAGTACAATAAAATATTACATAATCAACAATTTGTTTGTAATTAACATCATAACGTGATATATGGGGGAACCAAAAAGAGTATCCTCACTGTTTCAATTTAAACTTGCCTTTTGTAACTAAAACTAATATTCCCTCATTTCTGTACAAGTAAAATCAATGCCAAAAAAACAACTAAGATTTACAGAGTGAACAGTTAATAAGCAAAAGTCCCATTCAAAAATATTTTACAGGATATAACAAGCTAAGTGGCAGGTATATGTCAGCACCTAAAATATCACAGCTCGTAATAACATTCAAAGGAAACAGAAAGCAAAAGGATGATTACTGGAATGATACATTCCAGGATCCACCTACTCTAAATACTGGCAATTACCAACAAACAAACAAATTAATTAGATTTCACATCCTCTTGACTGACCATATATAGTATCAGTGTTAATTACTCCAATCTGTACCACGCTATCAAGGTTGTCTGAATGAAATCCTGTATAGAATAATTTAGAGAGAAGACAAAAATATGTTTATACAAAAACTGAAAAAAGGGATTGTTTCAAATGAGGAAACGATACTGTAACATTTCTCTGATTAAACCATAACCACAATCGTAACATAATTAAGAAGAGTGAACAAGGAAATTGGGAATTTTCGAGAAGTGCAGCACTGAAAGAGAATTTTTTGCCAATATCATTGTTTTACAAAAAGATATAAAATTATTAATATTAAAAGTTCTAATGCCTTATCAATCCAATTGCAGCACAGCTATAACAATGATTTCATAAATGAATGAAAATATGGTATATCACTTTTCCTTTAAAATTTTGTAAAAGTAACAAACAGCTGTTGAAGAAGCTATTTTCAGCTCTCAGTAAATATTTGACAATCAGTCAACCAGCACATTCGTTATCAATCAAACTAAAAAAGAAACAGAGTATTCTGATTTCTCAATCAACCATCACATTCTTGATTCATCAAACAGAATGACGAGGAAACAATCCTGACTGGTATTACTTCCTTGAAATATCCGCATGGGCAATCTAAAAATATAAAAAACTCTAAAGTAGCTAAGAAATGTAGTACCTCCATTCACAAAATAGAGCGAAATTGGATTCTAACCAAGTAAGAAATCTGCAAGAAATGTTTATAAAAGTGCAGTAGAATATATTCGCAAAGTGTCTGTGCTTTAAAAGTGTATATGACATTGATACTAATGATAATAATAATAATAATAATAATAATAATAATAATCATAATCATAATAACAACAACGATTATTATTATCATTATCATTATCATTATCATTATCACTAAATTATTATTATTATTATAACAATTATTCATTATTGTCGTGTTGGTGGTGTTGTTGTTGTTATCATTATCATTAATAAACACCTTTGAAGAAAAAAAAATTATACAACTTTTGTGGCATTGGCTTATGGATGACAAGGATTTGTGTCGGCAAAGTAACCAAAGTGCACTGCAAGAGGGCAGGAATAGAAAATACCATTCTCACTTTCCCAATCGGAGATGGGTATTAAGCAAGGTATTCCATTCATATTTCACTTTTACGCAATGAGATCTCTTCAAAATTGACGGTATATGACACTGTCAAGGATAGCGTTGTCTGCCATGACCTGATTCTCAACAGATATCATCAAAACTTCATCAAGTTCTTCAGTAATAAAGGTCAAATGCGAAAGGAATTACAATTAGATACCTTGTCTGATCGAGTATTAAATGTATGAAGGTCGATCATATCAAAGTCCGTGGGGTCTGTTTGTTTCTTATCTATATTATTGTCCAAAGACTGAATTAGTGATGACATTAGTATACTCATAATGACACCATTTCCTGAGAAATAATCTACCATATAAGTTAATTTCAAAAAAAGATAACTACATACATAATGCTTTAATTGACCAAAATCATATAAAACAATAGGATTCCTTTATGTTTAAACTGTATACTGCTGTTTGTCTCACATGTAAAGAACCATTTTTACACTCTGGTGTGTGGAAAATACCAAGTAGGAACACCTCCTTCATGAGTTTTCTAGAATTCTAGCAGATATTGCTTGGATGTATTCAGCTTTCCAGGAGAGGCATTATACCCTTCAAACGTGAAGATATGACAGTATTACTATCCATGCTGAAACTGTTTAATTGTTTTGACAAACCAACATTCGGATACGAAAGACTGGTCAAATTTGTTTGAAGAACGTCAACTGGAACATTTCCAATCTATTTGACACAAACACAGTCCAAAAAAAAGAAAAAAAAGAGAGGACAGATTATTGTGCCAAATAATTCACAAATGAAAGATTCAATCGGCTTTAATAGCTCACCTGAAGTTAACAAAAGGCTTGCAAATCCAAAAAGCAATATTTACCGACTAGCTTACATTACTGACTTTAAAATATTCCAACAATACACACGCACATCTTCAAATTTTATCAAGTTCTATCGGTCCAAATTCCAACATGAGGTGCTTTTCTCTCTGCTTGCACACTAAAAATGAATCGGTCATTCACTGTAACCAATAAGGTCATCATTCACAGGTACTTCACATACCTCATAAGTTGTCCGCCAATCATACAAAAGAAACTCTTACAATTCAACGTTTGTCAAACGCTATTCTCCAAAGGTTCACCGACCAAGGATAGGGTCCTGTGGTCTCTTTTGTTACAGGGACGAGGAACAAGTGTGCTTCTTTCACTCAAATGTGGTTCTTTCACTCAAGTGTCAATTCTTGGCTAGGCATGCTGTTTGTATAAAGCGGAAAGGGTATTGTGCACCATTGACATCTTTTATGGTGTAGCAGTTTACACTGTGACTCAGGGTGTGTTTATATTCACATTTAAGTTTGTCTATATACGTCATTTGTGGATAAAATGTGGATAAGTACACAGTATCAATTCAGTGTTATCACTGGAACTATGGGTGTGTTCATAGTCACATTAAGGTTTTAATATACACACACTGTGGATAAAATGGGGATATAATAATAATAATAATAATAATAAAAACGGTACTTATAAAGCGCTTTCCATCAAAGTCTCTAAGCGCTATAACAAACAAAATACAATGATAAACAATTACATATTAAAAATTAAAAAGATTACAAATAAACCTACAAATTACAATACATATGAAACTGCTAACCAAATCCACCAAGGCACAATGGGAACACTATTCACTAATGAACTTGAAGAAAAAAAACAATTGCCATCTTTTGACATCTTCAGTCCACTCACATACAATAACTTGGACAATCATACAAGAAGCCTTCATCTCAAGGATGAATATAAAATATCGATGTCATATTGACATCTTGACAAAAGCATGATACTAGTATATGACATTTTTAAAGTGATTTACATTCATTTTCAACTCTCTTTCTCTCTCTCTCATTCTCCATTTCTTTATTGTATTTAACTCACTTCTGGCTTTGAAAACTTGAGAGAAATTGTTAAACACATTCTAAACTGCCTGAAGGACTGCCACAAATTTAAGCAGAATAATGCAATTTGAAATGAGTGTTCAAAACATGAAAAATACTTTCCTGTTGGTTTTCTTTTTTACTCTCACCCTCTCTTTTAATATTGAGTTTATTCTCCATTTCTCCTTACTTCCCTTCTGCTCACCTGAATAAACTAAACAGTAAAGAACTGCCAAAGAACAATGCATGGCTCTTAGTGAAAACACACCTAAATTAGCCCATGGCTCACTCTCCTCAACAAATTAAAAGATCTAGTCACTGGTGGATGCACAGCTTACAGAGGAACACACATTTTCTAACCTACCTTCCAGTGAACTCAATGTGGAAGGGAAAAAAAGAGGTAAAATAGTGGAAATGCACCTCTCAGCCGCATTTCAGTTAACCCGTTCAGTGGTAAAACGGTTGCTGGATAGTGGAAACAAACCAACTGGATGTCAGGCTGACCAAAAGATATAATTATCATGAGATGCTTGAACATGACACCAGACTTCAACTATTCTCAATTATATATGTTAACAAACTAAAGAATAAAATGGTTGCGAGACAGTGGAAATAAACCTTGTCATAACTACCCGATATGTACACAAACCAAATTACGTAGCCATCACTTGATAATGAAAACACCTGGGGGGTGTTTCATGAAACAATTAGTCGGTGGTTTTCACCGACTAATATCATTTTCACCGACAATTTTATTGTCACAGACTATTTTCCAGGCCTCTGATTGGTCAAATTTAGTCAGCGCCGACAGTTGTCGGTGGACAAATGTTGATGAAATGCCCCCCAGGTCTCACCTACAAGACTGAAAGATAGAATGGTGACTCGATCATGTAAACACAACTGCTCTAATCTTCATGAACTGCAAAAGGTACTGATCACTAGTAAACACATCACTAATCAAGTGGCAAATGAAGCCAACAGACGCACCTTTTACAGGAAACAAACAAGTAAATGTACAATGATAGAAGCCTTCCCAATCCATGTATTTTCGTTAAATCTCTATACAAACAAATCTTAAAATGAGACTTTAAAAAAACAGACAAAGACAACGAGCGATTTAAAAGCTACAGACTTCAACAAAAGATTTAACTACAAAAAGTGAGTAAGAAAATTAGACAGCAAATACTGACTATAGTTCCCGTCCAGACAATTTCATTTAGATCAATATAAAACACTTAATACTAGGATGATCCGTCACAGTGACATTCTAAGAAACAAGAAGAAGATGTATGGCTGTCGCTATGGTAACGGAATCATTTAGTAATTCTTCACAGCTCAGGAATGAATCCAGCTAGCCTTAAATGTGGTTTAATGATTCAGGTTTGAAAGGAAGTTGTAGTTACATTTCTGATATCATTTCTACACTGACATAGGGATTTAGGAGATACAGTGACAAAGAATGAGATCTGTAGATGTTATTATAAGGGTAATATAAAGCTAAGCTTTTAAACATATTCTGAAAATGGTAGAATACAGAGGAAAAATGCAAGATAAAGCAAGTTAATGATAGACAGATGTAAAACCAAGATATTTAATAACAAACCAATAAGATTGAAAGACAAGAGAAGAGGGGGAGAGAGATAGAGAGAGAGAGAGCGAGAGAGAGAGAGAGAGAGAGGGGGGGGGTATGGGGACATCAGAACATTTGATAACCTTAAAGATACTATGTCCCTTTTGCAGCCAACATCAAATTCTGTAGAACTTTGCAGGAATTATGAATATGTCATGTATGTCCTATCTGTGAAATTTAAACGTTAGCAGTGTCCTAATATTCAAATTATGCAAGGAAACCTGTTTACTTGCTAGACTTCACTGTCAGACACTATTGAGTGACTGACTGGCTTTTCTTCTTCTTTGGTAATAACATACATAAAATGAGCTGTAAAGGGTACATGAGCATTTGTCTACATCAATAACCCACTTCTTGTAATGGCCAAAATTAAACTGATTGAATCTTTGCGCAGCATAAAACGTACGACCATTCGGTACAATGGTCTGAAAAATCAGACTATTACTTACTGGCTCTATAGCTTTTAAGTCGATTCGACAACTAATAGTCGTTATTTTCCCACTTAAAGACATTTTCAAGCCCCCTTTTTTTTAGGGAAGTTCTAAATTAGTATTGTCTTTCAAATGCCATTGAAATTTAACCTTTTCATTTTTTGGGGCCTGCAAATGGGACATAGTACCTTTAAACAAAAAAGTGGTTTTATCGCTAAATTTAGATGGCAACCAGTCAACAGTAGTAAACACACCCTCAAGTTCATGTTAACCATGTCATGTCAGCATGATAGACAATTGTTCAAAGTCACTCAAATACCCACATTGAAGATGAACTTTACAAATGTTACCACAAATATTGGATGCTGGCACAGCTTTTAAGAGACACAATGGGAAAATAATTACCCAAAATCGACATTAGCGACTGTCTTTTTAAATGAATTGAACAGCTGCTTTGTTTATGAATCCCAAATCAAAGCATCCGCAGCTTCAGTATCATGTAAGACCTTTTCTATCACTTACAGCAAATTTTTGTTCAGGTTTATTCTTGATTTTACAGGAAAGTAACATTTCCTTGGCAAATTCGTCAAATTTTTGCAAATTTTGTGCTACTATGTGCCAAAAATTGAAAGAAGGGAGTGTTTGTCGGCTGCAAGGAGATCTGATTTGCGACGAGCAGCGAGTGATGGGTCTATGAGCGCACCTTACTTCCTGCGCGATGACGCAGGTTACTCGACAAAGTTATTTCTGGATATCTGTCTGAGAAGCGTAAACAGACAGGTAATCGACTTAAAGACAATGTGAGGCTTGGGCGGGGGTCTTGGGTATATTAAGCATCCACACAAATGATTCTACCATGGTTGCGTTTATCGACCAAATTTTTGCCTAGAATCAGCGTTTTCAAACGTCTTTCAGGTAAATTTTTAGGGCGATAAACGCAAAGCCTTTTTCAAATGTCTTTAGATATGGGCATATTGTAACGCCGAAAAAAGTGCATTTTAAATGTGATATACAGCCAGAATCACGTTTCTGAGACACGATAAACGCAAAGCTGTTTTGAACCCCACATACAAATCGGACCTTCCCATATAGCTCTATGGACCTTCCCAGGCTAATCCGCTTCCCGGGTCAAACGGCGCAAAGCAGCTGCGCAAAGACAAGGCCTTTATTTTGAATCGTGAAGAGACGATAAACGCGATATCCCGAAAATCACGTTCGTATAGTGGGGTTCGATAGTGGGGTTCGATATGTACATAATCTGTGGCAAGACACGATAAACGCACCCCATATCACACCACAAGACAATCCTATAATAAGTTTTGCTATTTTTAGAGAAGAAGTGTATGAATGGACAATTTATGGTACTAATAAAATCAGCAAATCTGACAAGGATATCAGTATTTTAAAAGAAAAAAACATGTCTATCATCAAACTCTCAGTGCATGTAACAAACATTTTCTTAAGCTATTCAAATCATATTCACACATTATTCACAATTGCTATTCAATGTGTGTGACTATTTTTTGTATAAAAATGACATATTAATATCACCTTTCTTCCGATAACTTATTTTCAAAAAGATATTTAAGGTCTTTGGTAGATCAATGACCTATAGTTTGCAGTGGCTCATTTGGCTTTATCCAAACCTGTCCAGAAACTGATCCACTCTTTTAGCAGGAATTCATTAAAATCTCATTTCATTGGGTGGTAAATTGAAAATGCTGAATGATTTCATGGTCAAATTTACCAGAATATTCACACACACGCGCGCACTCTCTCTCTCTCTCTCTTCACCTCTTCTCTTCTCTTTTTTCTTGTCTTCCCTCTTCTATTCTATCCCCTTCTCTTCTCTTTCCATCGCCATTAAAAAAAAAAAACTTCTCTCCCATGCATACATCCTTTTCCATTTTCATTCCCTCTCTCTTTCACCCCCCCCCCTCTCTCTCTCGCTCTCTCTCTCTCACACACACACACACACTCTCCCTCTCTCTCTTTCTCCATCTACATGAGATGCTTTTTCCATTAATTTTGCAACTAACATTACAGGTTTCTATGAATTTTTAGATTAATTCTTTCAATCTGTTTTCAATCACATTAGTTCACTTAAAAAGGCCATTGTTATTAGCTGTAAAGATCTTTCAGAAAGAACTTTTATTACCAACAATCATATTCCTTCAAAAAGGATTAACAACATAAACGCCCTATCCGTTTCGTGTTTTTTCTTTCTTTCTTTCTTTCTTTTTTGTCTGGTAATATTTTCCCTTGTGGAATGGCTTCTTCACATTCCTTTCTGCTAGCAAAAAATATTGCAACTGACAACAAAAAATGTTCATTATTGATTACTATAGTTACAGTTTTGTTGCTAACTTGAATACAATCATTTTACTCCTCAAATTGACCCTCCAATTGACCTCTCTATCACAAATTCAAAGAGAAAGGATAAATCAGCCCAGAATCATTTAATACCAGTAGACTTCACTGGGGGAGAAAATGTTGACAATGTAGACAGTCAGCGTGTCCACACACAAAACAATTTATCCTGAAACTCTATAACGATACGTCGTATAAAGAATCATTGTATAAATTCCAGGGTGTCCACACACACGAGAAAGTAATCCCAAAACTCTACAGCGAAATGTCGTATAGGTGCGCAGTTTGCTACTGCGGTCATAAAATGGAAGCGGAAATGAGAGGTCAGGTCTCCTTTCGCGCGCGATCCGACGTTAAGCCCCGCCCAGTTAGACTAGTTCCGTCCACACACAAAATTTCTGTGATTAAGCGTGATTAGGCGTGATTACTTATTGAGTTCTAGTTCGAAACAATGCCCAAACCTGCGTTTCGTTATACGACGTTTCGTTATACGACGTATCGTTAGTAAGCGTCCACACACACAATTTCATCATATAACTATCGCGAAACGGTATAACTAATCACGCCTAATCACGGAAAATGTTGTGTGTGGACAGGGGGAGTCAAGACATGACCAGCTCACTAACACATTGGGGTTCTCTCTTTGGGCTCACCATACATGACAATACAATTCAACAATACACATCTCACTTTCTGGCTTCATCGATCCTAGCCAATTGAAACAACTTATTAAAAGAAAGAGAAGAAAATGTTAACAGATGGAATTTCTTAAGTTTCAGGCATTATCTAATCTAGAGGACAAAAAGTGCAAATCACAGTCATTATAAAAAAATAATTTAGAAATGTATTTATTTGATTTTTTTCATTACACAATGGCACTGGAAATATCAACCAATTTATCAGATTATCAGCCATTGTCCTGAGTTTAGTTTCTTCTTTCTTCAATGAAGGAATTTAAAAAATGGCAATACTGTTGGGCGCTGTACTTTTCAGTCAATTTCAGAGGAGAATTTTCTTATTTGGATTCAGCAAATATGAAGTACCTATAGGCCATAAGTTAAACTAATAACTATCATGCACATATGTATTAAATGCTGGTTGTGTAAAAATTGCAACTTTAAATTAAAGGGAGAATTCCTATCCCATCCACTATCATTGTGTCTGAAACCTAAACAAAAATGACAAACTAAAAACACCTGAGTAATGGAAGCCGACAAGATAAATATGCTTGGAAACATCACTAATTTCACCGACCTTCACATGGCTTTCACACGTGACAGTGCAAGGTTTCATATTAACTCACTGCTTCTCAAAAATCTAGAAGCTTTTGATGAAGAAAGAAATGGAAAACCCTATCAGCATGTGAGGGACTTTCACATATGATGAAGTTTAAATTAACCCCAGGCCTCCCATAAGTATACATTTCCATCCCCATTGTATGTGAGATGCCAAACGACAGGGTACAGGGGGTTAGATGCGGCTCCTTGGCAGACAGAATGAGACAAAAGTAGAACATCGGGGGACCTTCTCTGCCAAATTTGATTTGTCCTCCCACACTTTGTCTGACAATTCAATTTCAAGCTCCTTATCCCTTATCGGTTTTGATATGCCTATGGGGCTGCATATTTGATCAAACATAACATTGACAACCACTCCTCAACATGTTTTCCAGAATTGCTTCTTGATTGAATTTCACTGTATAAACTGTTAATTCCCAGGGCTAATAGATTTCTGAGCTCATGTTGTTTTCACAAGACTTTTCTATGTTGTGGATCTGTTTTGGGTTGCATATCAATTTGATTTCATTTGGGCAAAAGAATGTGCTGCTGTGAGTTCCAATCATTTGAAAATTTGCTATTTGCAAAGCCTCTATCATGTTGTGCATTTTCTTGGTCCACTATTGGTCCTGGGTCCTTTCTCATTGCCTATCCTTATACTGCATCTTCATCTTCTTAATGATCTCTTCTCCTTTTCCTCACCATTCTCTAGATTCATCTGACCAGTTAGACCCCGTTCTCACTCACTTTGAAAGTGGTCTTAGTTAGACCGCTCCAGAGGAACGGGTCTTGAGGAACGGTTTGCAAGCGTTCACACTCCGAGCAGTTTTTTATGGCTCAAACCGCTCCACGAGTCAAAGTGGTCTTGTTGCTATGGCAGCTCAGGTCAGTGGGTCAATTTTTTCGCGCGCGAAATACAAACCGTATGTACCGTACTACATGTTTCGCACGGGCGTCACTAGCTCACTTCCGTTGAAAGTGCGCTTCTGTTCACATTGCACGTTAGGCGCTCCAAACCGCTCTTAATAAGACCCGTTCCTCAAGACCACCTCCCGAGGTGGTCTTCTGGGTCCAGAAGTCCACTTCCTGGACCACTTTGACCGTTCTCACTCACCTAAGAACCGCTCCTGAGGAACGGGTCTTAGTTAGACCGCTCCAACGAAGTGAATGAGAACGGGGTCTTAGACTCTCACCCATATCCCTGATCTGTCTGAAAACTTTTCATTAAAATCTTACATGATACTCATCTCTCTTTCTCCCTCCTACAATAAATTTTTGCCCTATACATGTAGTTTGGTTGCGTTTTGAGTTACACCCATCGCTCAATCAAAACTTTGCCTTACAGTTTCTTATGATATATCATATCACATACTGGAAGCACATCAACAGTTGAATACGAAGCTTGAGAGAACTAGGGCTGGAGGCTATGGGAATATGTGTGCTATACCAAATTCAAAACTTTGACCCCGTTCTCACTCACTTTGAAAGTGGTCTTAGTTAGACCGCTCCAGAGGAATGGGTCTTGAGGAACGGTTTGCGAGCGTTCACACTCCGAGCAGTATTTTATGGCTCAAACCGCTCCACGAGTCAAAGTGGTCTTGTTGCTATGGCAGCTCAGGTCAGTGGGTCAATTTTTTCGCGCGCGAAATACAAACCGTATGTACCGTACTACATGTTTCGCACGGAACGTCACTAGCTCACTTCCGTTGAAAGTACGCTTCTGTTCACATTGCACGTTAGAGCGGTCCAAACCGCTCTTAATAAGACCGTTCCTCAAGACCACCTCCCGAGGTGGTCTTCTGGAGCGGTCCAGAAGTCCACTTCCTGGACCACTTTGACCGTTCTCACTCACCTAAGAGCCGCTCCTGAGGAACGGGTCTTAGTTATACTGCTCCAACGAAGTGAATGAGAACGGGGTCATAGTCATAACTGACAGGTTAAGTGGGTGTGGGGGCAGTCATCCTACCAGAAACTGATTGTGACAACAGGTCTTTAGAATTTCATCCAAAAATGATTTCACAACATCCTTTCTTTCCCTCACTATTTCTCAGTGGGTGTGTGCCATCCTTCTTTTCTGCTTTGATAACTAATGTTTGTATGTTTGACATGATCTTCCTTAACATAACTGTGCCAAGGCGTCTTTCGAATTTAAGCAAATCAACCTTTAGGGCCAGACTGAGGGTGGACAAACAAACGAATGAGAGGAAAATAAGCAAAATCCAGAGACAATACAAACAGCTTTTTAGTATTTAAGCCAAAATAAAAACTGACACAAGACATCAGCAGGGAAATCAGGATCCTTGACGTGCTGATCTCAAGATTATTATTTGAAGCTCCTTACATCAGAACAAATAAACTTGCAAATACTACATTCAGGACTAAACAATAACAGGTTACAAGGCAAAGGACCCTCAAAAATTTAGAGAGACCTCATGCTCTGAACAGGGCTCCAACCTAACTAACCTAACAGAGGGTCCGTGTTGATCTTTTGGGGGATGTTTGCATGGGCCACTTTACTTTAAAATTTTGTGGGTACGGAGTTCAACTTTGGGGCCCACATTAGTGCTGAGCCCTACTTCTATTATGGGCAAAGACCTTTGACCTCTCAAAAATTGAACCTGATCATGGAGCCTGCAGGACAAGGCAAGTCTGTCCCTGTGCAGGCTGTGGAGATACATCAGTCTACCTAGGGCATGATGGAAGACATCTTTCTCCTCCCAACCCATTGATATAAGGCCACAAATAGAGCTCTAGCAGGACTCCTTTCTTACAACATCCTTAAATAACTCACATACATGAATGTTAGGGTGGAGACTTCATTAAAGATGATTTTATAACATCTGCAATAGTTACATCTGATGAAACAATACTTCAATCAATAGACATCTTGAAGCAGGGACAATCAAAGATTAATTGAAAAATTATCTTTGTTTTATCATTTAAGCTGGACTCGAAACTAAGTCTGGCACCCATGGGCATGAAAATTTGAACTCCGGACACCAAAATGTATGAACTTTAAACAGGGGGCCCATGCATACAGATCTTAAAATATCAGTTTGGACCTTGTGTGAGAAAAAGTAAGACCAAGAGTGGAGCCTTTCATGAGTGCTAATATTCATCACTAGAGTCATATTTCTACGACACACTGTTTCAGAAAAATTATTTTACAGGGACTCTTAACTCCAGACTTGCCCTTTAAACATTTCTTGATTTCTATTGTTGTTGTTCTTTAAATATGTTTGTATTCATGACAGGGGCTCAACATATGGGAGAGAGGTGGTTGTCTAGACTAATACAAGGGCCCTGAAGAGTCCCTGAACTTGAAGAGCACCTGTTTAGTAGACAAGGAATCATTGATGTTGTCATCTTCAAAGATGCCAATACTATGTCTTGAAGCCAAGTTGAAGGAAGCGACAAACCCCTCTGTCGCGTGTCTCTCTATCTGTTGTTCCTCTTCGGTTGTCACCATCCATTCTCCTGGTTATTCAGCACGTTCTCTGCCTCCCTACCCCACCCCCCATCTTAGCAGCCCTCATTCTATATTTCTTTGTCTTTGTCTTTCTTGCTCTCTCTCTCTCTCTCTCTCTCACACACACACACACACACACACACACACATCCTAATTCTATTCCTTCAAGGATTTTAACTAAGATAAATAAATTTGTCCTAAAGAAGAAGAAAACTACTTTCCCTGAAAGAAGAAAAACTTGGCTTACTTGAAGAGCTACTGGGGCTAATGCAATTAGAACCCCCTGTATGTTGAGCACCATTATCTCGACTCTATCCTGCACTCCTAGACTTCTACTCACTTTGTGGGATAGTTTGTTTGCGTAAAGGGTAAATAGAGAATTTAGTTATTAATAATGGGTCAGAAGTGGCGGAGTTGGAAATATTGCATCAAAATACGGAAATCCAAAGTTTATCCCCCCCCCAAAAAAAAAAAAATTATGTATATGAATGTGAATTTGTACCCAAACCTACCTCCTCTCAGCAGAACAGACCCGTCTTCAAAACTTTCAAGATGACACTGTGTTGAGTCTCACTGGATAGGTCACTGCACAAGAAGGAAAAAAGGTGGAAAGTGACATTTAGACATGATTCAGAGAAGAAAACAAACAAAAAATAAGAAAATATGAAAAAATCATTATTAACAGATGGGGTCAAGTATGCAATGAATGTCAACTTGTCAATCAATGCTTATCATAATAACATTATCCATTTCCGTATATTTTGTTTGCATTTTTATTGGACAGGAGGTCAATGTCGCTATTCTGACCTTCTTCATAACTATAGCAAGGAGTCATAAGGCTTCAATCCTTGCCCAAATTTCCAAAAATACATGTCTTTTTCTCACCTTAAAGTTTAAGGCCAGGTAAAATTTTATTGTAGTTCCAAACTAAGAATGACCCCTGTATCATGTACATTGATCTATCCATTCATGTACAATTAGGAACTTATAGGAAATAAGCTTCATCAACATGAATGTGTGCTTTGGTACTTCATGATTAAAATGATAGGAAGAGCAAACATTAGCACTAGGCCTACATTGTCACTACCAGTACCAAAGCACACTGCATAAGTCCCTAGCTAGACTCAGGACCCTCCTAGGGTTTGACAGCTAAGAAAATGTTAGAAAAAAGAATTGCACCTCAAATTTTAAAACTTTTTGAAGATTTCCTTAACCAAAAATTTCTTGTCTGTTAAAACATTTTTTTTTTAAAGTTTTGTCAATTTGTCATTACATTTGGCCTAAAGATATTTATTTGGAGTTCATCACAAATCATGATAATATTTTTTCTTCAATTTCCTGTATATGTTATCCAAAGTAATTCTCACATTTGGAATATCAAAATCATGAGTTACAACTCAAATTTATACTAGTGCCAGGACTAAATATTGCCCTTTACTGAGAATCAACCTGACTTGGCAATACATTTCTACAATAAATAATGAATAATCTTACATATTTGTCATACAGGCCTATATCTTCTTGTACAACTTTCAGAATCATCTCCGCCGATCACACATGTTTGGCCACCAGCACAGCCAGACAATAAAGAAGGGGACTCACCTCTGACCAGTAATTATCACCTCAATTAACCCCCCTATCGCATGACCTGACATGACCCCTGGGCATTTTGTGTGGTGTGTCTGACAAGTCATCCACACCACTATCCAGCTGGGCAAAAGCGAAAAATTTACGGTCTACTTCTAGTCTTGAAATATGCAGACCCTACGTGATGTATGCCAATCAGGCACCACTTCTATTACGGTATTACCATCAAAGAAGGCATATATCATGCAGAATATTGCACTACAACAAGGGGCCTGGTGTTTGAACTTGAAAACAATTTTCTTTCAACCACACTAGCTGCTGAGTCCTATTTTGTATAGTTTTATTTTGACATTTTGGTGACTGTTTCATCTATCTTGCTTCCCTTCATGTAAATTTGAACTTTATCTGCCCACACTCTCCTCCCTTTCATTTAGGAGTCAAATTTGTCATGTAAAAATAAAATGTAATAACTTCAGAAAAACAGTATCAATGTGTATCTCAGATAATGTTTTTCTATCTAAAGTCATTAAAAATTCTTGACTTGCCTTAACAAAAATGTTCATAAATGTTAATTGGAATGCACAATAGTACTATGCTCTCCCCATAAGAGAACATACAATCAATTTTACCATCATACTGAAATCTTATCTGCTAAATCCCAAAGATAAAAGCCTAATCCCTTGACATCAAGAAAATATACAAATAATGAGCTGCATTGATGTGACATAGAACATGCAGCTAGATTTCACTTTCAGAACATCTAAATGGTATTTTTAGCCTCTATTCACCACACCCATCTGAATTATGAGGTGCTACAAGACGCACACGCATGGGATTTTGATCGATATGTAGCAGGTGTTTTTTTCAAGACAGCTGCACAAGATACATGGGTGGAGCATGAGGGCTTATTGGCTTACCATACACACCTACATGAATGTAGGATGGAGCTATGATCTGGCCTTGACATACAAGAGTTCTATTTTACCCCTCTGGTTTACTTCAGTACATCCCTAATATCATTATCATGATAAGATCCGTCCCCATTAGCCCAAAATATCCAGAGTTTGTTAAATATCTTTCCACATGTCGTTCTGACATTGTCTGTCTGGAGCCAGAAGGGTGCTAATTAAGTTGCTAACTCACGTGCACTTTTTGAGCTATTGCCTTTCTGGCTCTGAACAAACAAAATTGCCCCTCTCACAACTATTACAACTCATTTCACAAGCAGGGCTATATTTACTGGCCACAGCCTTTGAAATAGCCAGCTACAATTGTAATTTGATTCAAGAAAATTAGCCCTATGCACTCTATACTATAGCAACTACCTCCAGCCAAATGGCAGTAATGATGCAAGTAGTAAGCTATGTTGTATTTTACTGTTGTAACTATTATCTTGAGCTATCATTACCAGCAAACAAAGGCTTTTTCAACTAGATGGAACTTCAACTGCGCGCAGTCGATGATGCCTCCGCAATAGAGCAATTTTACAAACCAAAATGGAAGCAATTTTTAAAATTCAAGTTTGATTGTAATCCATCTGTTGGTTCTAATGATAACGCGATCACGAGCTATTTTAGGATACATAATGAGCCCTGTGACCTTTGACCTCGTGACCCCAAATCTAATCAGTTCATTGGCTCTGCAAGATACATACATGACCCAAGTTTGGCGGTAATCCATCAATCGGTTCTTGAGATAATGTGATCACAAGCTATTTTGCATACATAATGAGCCCTGTGACCTTTGACCTCGTGACCCCAAAATCTAATCAGTTCATTAGCTCTGCAAGATACATACATAACCCAAGTTTGGCGGTAATCCATCAATCGGTTCTTGAGATAACACGATCACGAGCTATTTTTGCATACATAATGAGCCCTGTGACCTTTGACCTCGTGACCCCAAAATCTAATCAGTTCATTAGCTCTGCAAGATACATACATGACCCAAGTTTGGCGGTAATCCATCAATCGGTTCTTGAGATAACACGATCACGAGCTATTTTTGCATACATAATGAGCCCTGTGACCTTTGACCTTTGACCTCGTGACCCCAAAATCTAATCAGTTCATTAGCTCTGCAAGATACATACATGACCCAAGTTTGGCGGTAATCCATCAATCGGTTCTTGAGATAACGCGATCACAAGCTATTTTTGCATACATAATGAGCCCTGTGACCTTTGACCTTTGACCTCGTGACCCCAAAATCTAATCAGTTCATTAGCTCTGCAAGATACATACATGACCCAAGTTTGGCGGTAATCCATCAATCGGTTCTTGAGATAACGCGATCACGAGCTATTTTTGCATACATAATGAGCCTTGTGACCTTTGACCTTGGACCTCGTGACCCCAAAATCTAATCACTTCATTAGCTCTGCAAGATACATACATGACGAGTTTGGCGGTAATCCATCAATTGGTTCTTGAGATAACGCGATCACGAGAACGGGACGTACGTACGGACGTACGTACGTACGGACGGACGGACAACCAGAAAACATAATGCCTCCGGCTACGTTGTAGCGGAGGCATAATAAAATACTAGTAGCCTGCTATTTGAACAATTAGTGGGCCATTTGACTGGTGAAGATGAACTCTGAGTATGATATCCTCTGAGCTGACTTGAGAATTTTATGCACAAGTTTAAAAAGTTTCTCTGGATAACTTGAAAAAAGGCTTGCCACAAGCTTGCCTGACATAGCAACAACTAACATGTGCATGGTTGATTTCATCCATAGAGATATTAAGCATATAGTAGGTGAATGAAATAGTTGGTACCCAGGCATTCTGACAAGAGAAACATGCATAAATTAACATCATGAGTAATCAGGTCTATTTCTCAAGCAATCAGGAATAGACCACTTTGGGAATTTAATCAAATTTATTAAATGCATAAATCTTATAGTGCCTCATTACAAATTATTTTATTCACCTGTTACGACTAATTGTATTTCAATAGTCAGAATGTGAATTACATACATTATATGTTGCTAGGTAGGACAAGTCATAATTTTTGTCCTACCTAGCTACAATTAAATGGCCTATTGCTTGGTCCAGGCTAATAGAATAGGGATCTTCAGCCTCAGACAATTTTCTCAAGAAGCAGATGATCTCTGAACTATCACAAGCTTGAGCTTATTTCAGGCTAATGGATAAGCAACTTCACTGCCAGGGGGAACAGTCCCTGGAACAAGCTGTCTGGAGGAAAAAAGAAGGATCTTGGTAGGTTTAAACTTGGACCATGGTTTAAACGTCAGTTTTTAAGCTCTCGGTTTAGTGATGAATCACCCAGCATTAGATGGGAACATGAAATTGGCAACAGAGCTAAACCACAGATAAAATGTGCCCACATTAAAGCTGAAAATAGACTTGGACAACATTTCAAAATTAAACAGTTGGGGTAATGTTTCAATGTATGACAATCATGAAAATTATTGTATGTAATTTAACTGTTGCAATTTTTAAAAGGATACACTTGTGCCATCCGTTAAGTAATTTTTTTTTTTTTTTCTTATTCTATTTTTAATATTTTCATTTTTCTTCTCTTTTTGGCACATTTCAGGGTTACTACAATGTAACTGTTCTTCTTTCAAATTAACTACAAAAAATGAAGGAAGTGCGTGTTTAATTGATACTAAATATACACCTTTTTTGCCCTGAAAACCTGGATGCAAGCCATATGGCCTCAATTCTACTATTTTAGATCATAAGACCAAGGAGTTAATCCTTGATCAGATATATGTGGCCATCCATGGATGGGGTCATTGCACTATTGACTGGAGCCTAAAATATTACATCATTATAATTAAACTTTGAAGAAGAAGAAAAAACATGTTATGGACGTAACATTACGTTAATGGTCTATCTATCTGACAATGGATCAATATCATAATGGCTTATAGACTTATAGTAGCAGGCTAACATTTAGAACTGTAGTTGTTTGGGGTCTTTCACACAAGAGGAAATTTGTATGAAAAAATACATACCGGTACATGTAGGACTGTGAAGTGAAAGGGGCATTCACATGGGAGGGTGTTGACTGGGAAATGTATACCGGTAGGTGTCTACGGCGCTCATATCATGCAATGTTTACAAAAAACTCAAGGGGAGTCAACATTCATTATCTACTGATTTCAAAACAGAAACAGAGCTAAACCTACATTTTGCTACATGCCTACAATCTTTTTGTTTCAACTACATTCACAAAAGAAAAATGTGATTATTTACAAATTAGGCTTTCATCAAGAATATTATAGGTCTGTATTAACCCACATTTGAAAGGGGTATTCTAAGGCTAAACTGAAAAGAAAGTCAAAATGAAAAAACATGCAAAGCACGGGATAAATTGTTTGTGCTGGGTGTGTACCTAATAAAGGTTAATCACATTTATGTGTCATTAATCACTAATGCTGCTAATACATGGAACTGACATTTCATGAGCCTTGGAATAAGGGCAGAAAGGAAGTGTGTTCATGTGCAGAAAACATACTGAGAAGATTAGTCAAGACCATTTCCACTTCCTAAGATATTTCTTAATTCACTTCTTCCTTTCTTTCTGGTATTTCTGAACAATGTTTTTCTTGAACATACACTCCATCCCTTCAAACTGACTATTTGCATGTACAGTATGTCTGTGTATCCTCACTCCTTTATAATTTTTTTTTTAATCCAGTTTTGCTTGTCTTAGTTTTTTCTTTCTTTAATCCTATCTTGATAGGACTTCAAGTCCAATATGTTTTATTTCCACCAATTCAGACATGATTGCTCTACAATTTATTGGACTCCTTTACTCCTCCTGGTTTTCTTGAATCCTACAAGCCTAATCTATTTTGTTTTCTTTCTGTCTTTTTCTTTTTATTCTGTCTTCAGTCTGCTTACAATTCCGTTTCAAATGTTGCACATGTATCCACTTCACATATCAAATACCGAGACAGCAACTTTATGATGAATGATGTGAGTTATCAATATCTACATTCCATCTACATTCTATCTACGTCAACAGATACATGTATCTAGAATATCAAGCATGATGAAAGTACAAATACACCTGTCCTTATATTTAACCCTACAGCAATACCGAGAGAGCACCTTATGTTGAATGATGTTAGTTATCAATATCTAGTACTAATATCTACATTCCATCTAAGCCGACAGAGACAGATATGTGTATCTAGAACAAGGCTCAAAATACATGGGGCGATGGGCGATTCGCCCCCGTGAGCTACATAATCACCTCCGTCAGATTGCTCACGGGGGCGATTGCAAAATTAAAAATCGCCTCCGTGGATTTATAGAATAAAGATTATCTTTTCTGTTATAACTTTCACACAATATTGAGTTTCAACTTAATATATATTTCAAACCTTAAACCAATGAAATGGAACTATGGAAGTTAGATTAGCGTGCAGGATTTCTCGCTGATATTTTTTGGTGTCTAGAGGCCGCCAAATTGTAAATAAATGTGCGCTTATTCGCCGCAAGATGGCGCTACATCTCCCATCTCCACATCTCTATGACTGTATTACCGATACAAACAAGGGAAGCTCGCAGTGCAGTGCGAAAGTCAGCAGCGGGTATACCGCGCCGGTAGTACCGGTACTGTGCACGCTGCCGCCCCATATATGCTGGAGCTATATAGAGGCGATCGCGCAAGGACCGAAACATGGAGAAGTTTTTCGTTGTGAAAAGCGTGAATCCTCCTGAAATCTGGTGATTCCAAAAGACCAGCAAATAATGAACCTCGACCAGTAAATCACTGGTGGGAAGAAATGGAGAGAATGTCATCTCGGTATGAAAGTCAGTAACCCATATGTAACTTGTAAACTTGTAAGAGGGAAAATGCCGACTTAAATAAATGATAATGATGACATAGCAAAGAATTTAGGAGTATCATGGGTACCAATTCAATGGAAATTTGTATTAAAAAAGAGCCCCCGTCAGTACTAAAAGAGCCCCTGTGAGAAGGCTCACGGGGGCTCTTTTTTTGGGGGGAAGAGCCCCCGTGAACAAAAACTTAATTTGAGCCCTGATCTAGAATATTAAGCATGATGAAAGTACAAATAAACTTATTCTTATATTTAACCATACACAATCTGAACATTTCAAGAGCTCCTTGACATTGTACATGAAGTATTTCATTTCTGCTCTTTTCCCAAGGGGAAATACTGAAATATAAAGTTAGACATCAATCATCAATGCACACAATGTGCAACTCTCTGTGAATATTGTATTCTGGACACAAGGCCTCAGGAGATTTGTGGAGTACAGAAAGCCGTAATTCCATCACGTTTTCACACACATAGCAACGGTACACCTTTCGTGAATACCATTTACGTAGTTAAAGAAAACACTGCATTCAATATTCCTCCATGTATGAATTATGGTTTAGAACATACCACAAACATATGGCAATCTTTGTATACCATATTTGACTTTTGAATACCATCAAATCATCTTATATTACAAGTCTATGGATGGAATTGAGAATTTTAGTGCAGCCTTCTGCCACAATCGATCTATACATAACACATTTTTATGGCATAACTACAAGAAAGTTATTATATGATGGGCTCAACTGAAGAACAAAAACAAAAACAAAATACATGTACATCCCCTGCACATAAAAAAAATTAAGCACTAAAAGGCCTAAATGTAGTTAAAGATAACACTAAAACTTTTGGACCTTACTTTTTGATAACAAAGAACAAAGTATTGACCAAAGTTACATATTTCTTTTTCACTACAGGGGAGCTGCCATGCTTTGAGCAGTATGCTTAACTGATAAATGTATGGAGAAAAGTTTAGAAAACCTTATCTCTGGGGAATCAGGGTGAATATATCCAGAAAATTTCCTCACGTCAAAAGAAGGATTTGTCTGGATTTATGCAATTTTCGAGCAACATATTACATTTCCTGAAAAAGCGGGGGAAAAACATTGATGTGGCTTTTACAGGAATCTCAAGTCACATAATCAAAACATCCTCTAAGTTCTAAAGGTACTGTTCATATGCTTTTTTATTTTTATGCAATTTATTTGGTCTTGGTGGTACTACTACTAATACTACTATCATTACGATTACTACTACTTAATAGAATTTAAAATAATTTATGTTACTGTTATGCAGTACTTGGTGTGGAGTGCAAAGTAAAAAAAAAAAAAATCAACCATTTACCGGTAACTCACATTTAGAATATATTGGTTCAATACTCATACTCATTATCATGAAGCTCATCACAATTCTTCAAGTTTATAATTCTTATCATTTGTTGCTATTTCAAGAGTTATTAAGATTCCATTTATATGTGAACAATGACAGAGGAGGCTATTTGATCGTAAATAATGGTTAGCAGATAAAGATGTATTGTCGCTCCACATGTTAGCAATGAGGAAGAATAGGTTTAATCAAGTGTTAAAACGCCAAAAGTGGAATAACAAAGTTGATTCAAGGAGGTGTTGGTTGCTGTAAGCCAAATTTACCCCTGACAGTTGACTTCTAACTCCGCTCACTTGGCAAAATTCAATTTTCAAAGGACTTGTCAGCCACAGAGCCGGATTGACATATTACAATTGGGGCAACTACAAATCTGAGCGTGTTCCCCTTTCTACCAAAGTGTTCAAATTGTTTGAGGGTGGTAAAGGAAAAACAGGGGGTTTCTGGAATGGTAAAGGATTGAAAAGAAATGAAAATACAGCAATACTGGTGTGAGAAGTCGGGCTGTCGCCTGCAGGAATCAAAGTTGGAATGGTTGGAGATGAAAGCCTGCTGAG
The DNA here is from genome assembly GCA_037976565.1 of Mesocentrotus franciscanus. Taxonomy (NCBI): domain Eukaryota; kingdom Metazoa; phylum Echinodermata; class Echinoidea; order Camarodonta; family Strongylocentrotidae; genus Mesocentrotus; species Mesocentrotus franciscanus. The sequence goes on along the minus strand of CP137668.1, from coordinate 8,160,150 downwards.
AGCTTTATTGTTGTAGCTACTTTTCTCCTTTTCAAAAGAGGACCAAAAGTGCATTTTTGCCCCATTCAGACTACCGAAATATATTTTATCACTTTACAAAATCCTATAGCTATACAATAAGTAATTACTTTTCTTCTATAGTCTGGATGTCATATAAAGTATGTCATATAAAGTATGGCATATAACAGAATGTATGTTTGAGCAATATATTGTTTCAAATGAAAACTCGATAAGGAATCAGGGTGCCGTTCTACCCCGCTTTCACACAGTGGAAAAATTCTTTAAAGCTGATTAGTTTAAAGAGCTTTAAAAAACTAATCAGCTTTAGATACAACATCATTCACACACAGAAAAAAAATTTGCGGTCGTGAGATTCACTGCTCTTTAAACGCTCAGTAGGGCCGTTGCTCATTTACGAGCAGTGAATGCTCAGTACATGTAGGGCCATTGCGCATTTACAAGCAGTGACTCACTGCTCGTAAATGCGCAACGGCCCTACTGAGCGTTTAAAGAGCAGTGCACGGTCTTAGCTCCGCCCAGTTAAGGACGTATATCCGTTCACACACAAAATGTCTTGCTCTATAAGTACGGACTTTGTATCTGCAGCCTGCTCTGACCGGCGTATAAATCGCAACTTCATATCTGTCTGAACATCGTATAAACGACGTTCACAAAGGGAAAATTTAGTTTAAAGCTGTTTAGTTAAACAGCTTTAAACTAATCAGCTCCAGATACGATGAATTTTAACCGTGTGTGAAAAGGCTGATAGTCTGACTATCACATCGAAAGAAATCTGTACAACTGGGTGGGGCTTATTGCAAGCTCGCACTAAAGATTGGCCAGCTGTCATGTCAGCAGACCTCTTCAAAACTAGTTCTTTATACCATCTCATTATTCTAGTATGAACGCGCACTGATGATGGCTAGCTGTCATGTTAGTGGACCTCTTAAAAATGTTTCTTTATACCATGTTGTCATCTTAGTATGTATGCCCCTTTCCCTTTAAAACGATTCTTTTCATGAGTTTTGTACAAATATCCTCCAGTATGAACAGGCTAGGCTACTGGTGTATAGAGGCAACGGCTGTAGGTGGTGGTTAAGTGTTTTCGTTCCGCTGCCTTGTTATTTCCTACCTCCTAAGAGCATGTTGTCGTAAAGTGACAATGATAAGACCTACTCAATTCTATCCCTAAAGTAATAGGGCTCCTGTCACAACAGAACCCCAAGTTTCCTCTACAGTCCTCCATAATGGAATGCATCAAAGAATGAAGTCAACTGCAAATATAAAGGACAATACACTTAACAACTGAATTATTCATACCCCTTGTAAATTTGATGCTTTTTGTGTTATTCGTAATTCAAGAATAAAAGGTGGACTCCTTGGATTAGGGCCTTCATTGAATGCTTTTTAGATGTAAACTTTAATATGTTACATTTTCAAGAAACATCAAGACAAATCAATTTTTCATGTGCTTAAAAAATTACAAAACTTGGTAAGGGTATGAAAAATTTAGTGGTTAATTGTAAGTGTGAAGGTGTGAAATAAATAGTAATTTCTCATTACAAGCAGCTACATGTACTCCTTCAGTTTCTACTTCCCCTTATAACATAATTTAAGATCCATCACCTTTGTACTTTTTGAGGATTTTAAAACATACATTTTAAAAACTTCAGCAGTTTTTTTTTTTAATACAGCTACAACAATGTATCATGTTTAGCAGAAAATGTGTTGTGACATCGCATATTTGACAGACTACACTTTGTCTGAATATAAATTTTACACCAGACTTGACAAAGGTATTGAAATAGGTCAGATTCTGAACACGCAAATATTATAGCCCCTGGTCATTTGAGCTTGTTTAACAGCATTGGACAAAAAAAGAAGTCTGTAACTTATTCACATATAATTGAATCAGTGAAGAGGCTAAAATGGTGATTTTAAAACTAATAAGTTGGCCTATAAGATAAAAAAAACCTCAAGGATGCTCTGTATGAATAGTGAATGCAGCTGGTTACATATAATTTATCTTCGCAAAGGCACTTCTATCAACCCTATATCTAGAGAAAGTACAATTAAAATCAATCATTTATAAAATTATAACTGATATTATATATATCTGCAATTCTAATGCATTACCTAAATATTTAAAACAAAAAATCTTGATAGGAGCCGTATCTCTGGTTATTTCTTGTAGTCCCCATGTGAAATCTATCAAAGATCACAAAGGTTGGAATGGACAAAATTTGAAGTTTACACATTATAACATAGAAGCTCTGATGCAATGTCCTGGATACAGAACATTGAATCAGTGACAAACAACAAAGAAGCACCTACAGGGTGTACATATATAATGCTTTCATTACAGATATAGGATGTCTAGATGCGATCTTTAATTTCCTATGTCATTGAGTCAATGACCTGATGACCAACAATTATCTGCCTTTCTTTTACATATTAAAAAATCTCATATTCATGACAAAGGCAAGAGCTTAAAAACTGAAAGTCTGCATGAACAGTAGTTGAACATCCCTGAAGACACATCAGAGAAACAACAGGATATCCAAAGCCACGACATTTTCAAACCCTGCAGCAGAAAATGTTCCTTCTGACACGTTCCCAACTACAGAGGGATCAAATACGGAAGAGGACACCTGAATGCAGACACAAACAAGTTTCCTTCTTAGAAATTACACCAATGTGGTATGAGATTTGCAGTCACGTTGGGCACGCACTGCACGTACATTACTGTACCTCAGGTAACAGATGAATTACTCATGCCATGCCTTGACAAATTTCATTACCAAGAATCGAGAGCCACATGTTTTGTTTTTTTAATATCATTTTTTATTTTGTAAACTGCAGATGATTTTTTGTTTATGTTTGGGATTGAAATTTGAAGGATCCTATGGAGAAACAAAAAACATGACAGTACTAGTTGTTTCCTACACCTAGGGAGATAAAAAAAGCTGGTCTAGAGGTCACACTTGACCAGGATTCTACATGTACATCATGTGTCATGTCTTTAGGATTGTGATTTTACAGGTCAATCTGAACTGTAAATTATCAGATCCGAATGATACTTGTCGGTAAAAAACAAAAACACTTGCACATGATTTCAGCTAGACATTGTTATGCTCATTTTCTTTCAATACAATTTTCAAAAATCATATTTTTTATTCTTGTTGAACAGGATAAAAGTTCACCAAGACCACACTTGGCCAGGGGCATGAGACCTGTCCAGCATTTATCCATCAACCCTAAAAGTTCAAGAGTGTCTTCAGTCCCTTTGACCAGTTTCTTCATCCTTAATCCACTCCCTCATCAACCATAATTCAAGAAGAAGGAGCAAAATTGTTCGACTCCACCCTGCGATCAATTTTCGGCCCCTATTTCGGGCTCTGTGGAAGGTCCATCTCTCAGCAACAAATTGGGTCATGATTCCAAGTTTAAGAACAGGATCCGATGACCCATTGGTATCTCACCCTCGGGGGACTCTGTGTGTGATTTTCAGCTCTGGAGTGGGAGCGGTAATCCAATATTGGTCCAAACTCGGCACTGAACCCGAGATACTGACCATGATATTACATGACCCCATTCTATTTCTAATAAGAGCAAACAGCAAAGTTGGGTGAAGTTGGTTTTCTGAAAGAGTTGAAATGAATTTATCAGATGTTTGAATCCCTGGGAACATATACATCAGGGGACAAACTTTGGGAAAGGGCTCTAAATCAATGGACGAGTCTGTGTTGAAGTTGTTAAAATTGCACAATTGGTAGCAACTCAGCCTCATGAGATCACTGTGAAATGGTGTGATGGGCTGTCAGAAGTGGGATGTGTAACCCAGTTCAGCTCGGAAAAATGCAGCAAACCTGCTAGTCACCTAAATATGATGTACAACCACAGCAATGTGTGGTGAATAGTGAAGTTTGAATGGATTCCCCAGACTACATATTCTCACCAAACTATTTGGTGTTCAATCACAATGAAAGAGAATTGAATCCCTAGGCATTGGAGTGAAATTTGATTGTAGACCTGCACACTTGTGTGTAAACTTTAAAAAGTAGGTAGAGTTTATCGTCTGTGAGAACTTTGATATTCTCCCATCAAAAAACACCAAAACACCATCTCCATTATTTGACAAAAGGGGATAAAAGCTTAGTTTTTACATATTTAAGTTCTAATAATGGCACTGCTTTCAGTTTAGTTTATGATTCTCATAACAATACACGCACTGCTAAGGTGATGACAGCTTTCCAGTGATATCAAACTCCAACAGTGTAACAGAGAGCATCTAGGGACTCTAAATTATTGATGTCAGCAGTGGGATATGTAACACAACACTCATCTCATATACAATCCAATACAGAAAATATAAACATCCCATGACTGCATGGCTAAAAGTCATGTCAAATGTACCTAACTTGTGTACTTTTATGAATTCCCAAGGTCCATTGCTGTCATCAGAATATCCAAACTGGAGACATTCATGGTGGCTTTTTTGTCAAAGAGTCGAATCAATGGACGTTCTCTACTTTACCCTTAAAAATGCCCACCAATGGTTCAGCTTTGAAACCATTTTTCCCATCAAAGACAGAAGCAGGTAACACATTATTCAGTAGATTTACAGAGAATTAGCATGCCAATCTGTCCACTAAGATTTTCCTACAATATGCCGATAGTAATATGGAACGTTCACCAATAATTGAAACCAAAAAAATACAAATTATGAAGGATGTGATATGCAAGCCTAAAGCTTGAAGTCTCCCTTTAAAAAGATTAGGAGTGTGTTGTAAACTGTGTATGTTGCACCCTCATATATCACTTGGAGCGCATCTTTCTGCAAACATGCTGCAACAAGTACTTATCTTCTATCATTAGACCTAAATGTTGATCGTTTGAACTCATCTAATGATTGCCCTATCCCAGTTTAATGATACTATTACTAATTATTTATTAGAAGGGAAGGAACACAACAGTAATACACGCAATTGTACTTTAGAAGTTCCTATTAAGCAACTAATGGCTTTTTAATCAATATAATGCCTTAAGCCCGTGCAAAAATGTTCTTTATGAACCAATATCAGTCAGTTAGATATGGCATTTAATTTATTACAGACCGATTATTATTTTTTTTTTTTTTTTGGGGGTCTCCGAGTCTGTTAGGCTGAGGCGTATCATATTCAGACATTGCCCATTTAATGGATTAGAAATGGATACGTACTTGAATATCATTTGTACAGAGATCTTTGTCGGGCTGCCAGCAAAAAGGCAGTAAAGCATAATGTATTACAACAGTTTGTAATGTCAACAAACTATGTAGAAATTTTCTTTTGAACTACCGCCAAAACAATATAAAGATTTTATCATTTTACATAATATTTTATCCATCACAAAGCTCACCTTACAGAGCAAAACACTCTAAACATGATGGAAGCATAACAGAGATTTTTATCACTGAATAGTAAAATCCAAGGCCCGGAAATAAAAACCTTCTGTCTTTGTTTTCACCTACAAGTATTGCCATAGCTCAATGAACATTGGATGCTAGATATTTTAATTACTTGTTGTGAACAAAAAATCCAAACCTACTCATTCGTGTGGGTGAGCGAGCATGTAGTTTATCTTTGAGAATAACATGTTTGTAATGTTCTTTATGTAACTAGACACTATATCACCACCTACTGAAGAAAGGAGATGATGACTTCATGAAAAGTTCAAAATAATGACAAAATAATCTTAGCACTCTGAAAATATAAAAGATATAATAGACCCCCCAAAAGCATGCCGGCCTACATGCACAAACTTTCAAACCTGTTTTAATTCACAGTAGATTTTGTTGGCAATGATCAATCATTAATCAATGATAGCTTGCAACGTAGAAATGCCTGTACTATACACAAAATAACAATTAGTGTAGGTTCATTGCAAAATCATACATGGGGTAATAATCACTTCATTTTGTTCTTGGTGTTCACAACTTCACACAGAACAGGTGAATAACTTCCACTAAAATTCAATCATTCATGACCGATGAACTCCCCCTCACATACTCCAATGAACCTATTGCTACCGCAGAAAGACGAACCCACAATCCGGAAAGAGACTTTGAGAAGAATTGTTACTGTTTTTATCTGGCAAAATGGGGAACAGTGGCAAAATGGAGGTTAAATGGTGCAGAAAAATACCAACAGGTATGTGTATGAGGAACAGTGACAGAAATATATCACTAGTACTGAACAGATCATAAATCACTGATACTTCAACTATCATAAATCATAGTCTAATCTGACTAAACATAGAAATTAAAACTAACAGATTACAGATACATTTATTAAATTACTCCATTTGTTAAAGTTATGTTTGGTTTTCTTTTCAACCAAGCAATATGCCTGTTAACATTATACAATGTCTGTGCACTATACAGACTATGTAGACTCCATATGAATGGCAAGAACACTTCTATGTACCAGTAAGTTTTGCCTACATGTAGGTAAGGAGTAATGTATTTTGTAAATATGGGATGAGAGTCATGAGACCAATATTTTTTTAAAGAAATCAATATCTTATTTCCTTATGAAAAAATATGAACAGAGAAAAAGCTTGTCTTTAAATAATTTTTATTCTACTTCTATGGAATAAAAAAAAAGGCCTATGTGGCTGTTTCATATTGAATGTATATAGGATTACTGTATCCAGAAATGTGTACTGCATCACTTAAATATGTAAGCATGCATGAGAAATGATTTGTGATATCTTAGTCCTGTGCTTGAGGTAAAGAAAACATGTAGCCACATTTTCATTGCTACATACATGTACATGTGACCCTTTTTTGACCTGCACAACAATTCTTGAGGTAAATTATATCAGCACCACATCCCTACCTGTAAACTTGAGAAGTTGAAAATGACAAACCTCCAAACTGCTCTAATTATAGAAAGCGTTTCCTAGAAACCATGTTAATAGTGTAATTTACGACACATAGTCATTTCCCAAACATGCAATTTAGTACCGGTACATACCGCATCCCCACATTCAGCTAAACTTTTTTTTTCAGGAGGTAGGTCTACTTGAATTCATGTGATGGCAACTAAAATCAATGTACAGAACAGAAAATCCTAACAGTTTGTCTATGATGAAAGAACAAAATCTTAATGTAAAAAAAAAATCCTTTTCCAACAAAGCAAAAGGCCAATATTTCTTCTTTCTACTTCTCACAGATTTATGCACACGCGGTACATGTGTACATCAGCCATAAGAGAAGACTTATGACACCATCGAATAACACCTCTATACTGCTTTATTGCTGCTTGAAAATGCTTCCAGAGGTTTCCACACTGGCATGGGACACCTAAGTATGTCACACCATCATAAGAAGTGCAAATTACACAGATTAAGTGCCACTTTATTGACAAGTCTTACAAAAATGCCAGACACTTATTATACCTGACATCAAAAGAAGTCCATTTACCTGGGGGCAATATACTGTCTGCAGAATGTAAGGTTTGTTCTCTTGTCAATTGGCTTGTCAGTGATTTCTAGAGTGCTAAAGTGCACCTGAGCAAATACAGAGGTGCCATGAGTGATTATTTAGACAAGTTGGAATTCAAGATTGAATTCATACAAGCAGTAGTTGTCAAACTACATGTATGTTTCTGATATGGTGGATAATCAAAATTGTAAAAATCAAAGAGTTTAAAAGACTTAACCCATTATTGGATTCAGCTGGTGCCTGTATAAAGCCTATGGAAATGAAAGAATTCAGTTGTCATCTGCTTCAGTATGAATTGGCAGTCTTCCCTCTTTTGTACAGCATTAAACTGATTAATCGAGACAACTACATGTTGTTATTTGTTTGTTTTGGAGTCGTGTTTATGTTCAGTCAACAAACTGCCTTTTCTTTTGCTAGATGGAAATCAATCATATTTCGTGAAATTTTCCAAATTAAATATACTTCAGGGCAAAACTTCAGTAGCTATATTAAAACCTCATTCAAAGAAGTACACTTTGCCTTTGCATGTTAGCCAAATCGTAACAAAATATACATTATCAATAGATGCATCAAGAAAACTGTGGAAATCCTATCAATACATCATCAAAATTCCATAAGCTAAGCACCTAAGGAAGTTCACCTCTGACTTCATAGCAAAGTTTGTTGACTGTTATGCCTCCTCTTCGGCTGTGAGAGATTACATACAGGTAAAGGTGTCAAAAACCAGATGTCTTCAACCTCAAGCGATTCCCCATCTTCTACAAACAACATGATACGCTGTTCATGCTTGGCATCTGTCTTGGATCTCATAATTCATATCAAGTATGAAGTAAGTACAATGGTACATATGAGAGTCGTGCATAGCATCAACACATATTCCTACAGAGCTACTTGAACTGCACCATCTTCGAATGGACAAGGAAAACAAGAAAAAGGAGAACAACATATATTTGAAGCACTATCAGGGATCTTAATTTCACTGATTCTTTTTTTTTTAATTATTACTTTTCTTTGGAAGAAAAAAAAATGAACAACAGATCACAACTGTATCTTACTGAATATCAACAATAATTCATGAATCTGACAAAGTGTGTATGCAGGCTTCCCACTTTTCTATCCCCATCACATGATATAGGCTACCACTTTACTAGTTAAAACTGTCTAACTCTGTTTAAAGGTCTATGAAATAAAATGCCCTTTCCATTTTTTAGTTTTACAGTTTTGAAAAAAATGAACAGACACATAATTCCAGAAATAAAGCACAATAATATGTAATACATCCTTGATTCAGGAAATACAACTATGCAAAGAATTACCTTCTACATGTATCTGGCAAATGACAATAACTTTGTTTTTGTTAATGCATAAATTATCAAGGTTGAAACATACATGTACATGTATGATTTTGTATAGCTATTGAAAAAGTAATTCAGTGATAATTGAAACGAATAAAACAATTTACTGTCAATTGTCATGTGATACTGTTCCTTAGAAACCTTAGAAACTGTTAATCAGGCTTGGATTATGATTGGTCTATGATTTCATGTGTTGTGAACTGGTGTTGATACCAAGTTTTCTCCAGCAGGCTAGTAGAGCCTGCAGCCTTTCCTTTCTCCATCTCCAATTGCCCAGTGTCATTCACACTCTTCCAGATGTCTCAATAATTTGTGGTTCAACGCACTCCGAAACCCAGGGCATGGCCAGGCTTGAGGAGAAATGGGGGGACAGCAAGAATGCCTAGCCCATATGGTAAGGTAATAATTACACCATGAGGGTATGTAATAGTTAATAAGAATCGGAATACCAACTTCCCTTCAATCAACATCCCTAACTCACATTGTACACAAGACATGCATACATCTTATTTTTCTCCCTGAGCATAAGTATGATGACAACTTCTGCGTTTAAAATTGAGTAAACAATAGTAATAATGACATTACAATTACTTAGGGGCTATATGACTCAAAATCAATTTCATGTGTTCATGTCAACCATGTAAACAATATTCACTCCTTTTTTTTTACTGAATTGGGAAAGGATAATAGCATATCATGTTATCTGTGCATGACCAATTTGACCAAGAAAAGTAAGTAAATGTATTTCTTTCAATGCACATACCAGTACTATTGTATCAACTGCTTGAGACAGTCCTATATACAAGCCCCATTTTTTGATGAAAGCATCTTGATTTACAGCAGATTTATACCAAATTTCCCTTTAAATCCTTTAAAAGTCACTTGAAAATGTCAATATATGTACCTTTAACCAACATGAAAACAAGTGTAGGTGGGTAGTATATTTTCATGGGGACCCTAGATGTATGTAGCCTAGCTTTCCATCTTCCCAGCCAGGAACCTTGTAAAAACAGATCATTTGCAACGATGAAAGATGAACATGATGTCATCATGTCACAACATCAATAAGACACTGTAACTGATCTCTGCTTCTCCCTGTGTCTCATGTAATATGAATCCCGAATCCCGAAGCCAGAGACGTACATCATTCAACCTTCCATCTTTGACTACCCTATGCATCTCTCAGATTCTTTGCTCTCTTATCTCTATGCTAATGTACAAGGGGAAAGTTTGTATGAAATGAAGAAAATAATGATGATTGATGACCAAGATCATCATATATTTAGAGATGTTTGTCTGTGGCCACAGCTAATAATCTTGTTCTACAACAGATGCTCTGATGACGATTGCTCTGCGGTCAATTTCCCACACTAGCCGCATTTAGACTGCAAGCAAAAATCATCAATTTTTCTCACATTCCTGTGTTTTATCTCATTTCTTTGCTAAGCAACTACCAGCAAACACGCAAAAACCTAAATCGAAAAATCCACCTCTGGAGTGTGGTTTTTTTAAACGGCGGCAGAAATTTCACAGATTAATTTTTTGCGACAAGTCGTGCATGCACACTATATACTCACAAAAAATCAGAATGATCAAACGCTGACCTCATTGGTTTTTCCAGTAGTGTAAGTGGCAGTAAAAAATGTTGTGTTAATGGGCCTATACTGACTAAATTCCTAGTGTTAACACTGTGACCACACACTATACCTAACCCTAACCAAAAAAAAACATAACTTATAAACCTGATAGCAACTAACCCTAACCCTATATCTTGCATTCAAATACTATCACCATATAACAAATGTCAGGTCACCTACCATTCATGCTATATGTCATGATGCAAGCTTTTTTGCACAATTTTTTAAATTTTTTAAAGCAAAGTACATGTAGCTCTGGCTGGGAGAGAATATTGAATTATCACAGACTGGTTTGGGAAGATTGGGAAAGCATGTGGGCTAAACTGAGTTGACCTCTTCTCCAAATTCGTCCTACTTAGCAAATTATCGGGAATGAAAATTTGTGTGCAGCAGAATGCAAATACCAGCGAACTACTCCAGACACTAAATAGTACTTACAGGAGATGAGTAGTTGACCTTTCCAAAACATTAGGATAATTAGTTCAAGTGCACATTATATGGCAAAATTGCTAATTGTGTTTCACCATGATCAGATGTTACAGGTATGAATACAAATATAACAAAAAATGTTAATAATTTTGCCTTTTACTGACCAGTTATTGCAAAATGGGGAAAAACAATAAGTTGCATAGTTTTGAAAGAAATAACTTGCAAAAGATAACAAAATAAATGGAAATCCCTGCCATAAGAACATCTGTGGTATTCTCTATGAAGGAGACAATTATACTCACATTTCAAATTTGCACAAGAGAAATACATATTTTCATGTTTAATATTGTATCTTACCTTGCTTTTTTCTTTTAAGCTCAAAATCTTTACTCACAAGTCATGTAGCACAATGACCTCAATGTGTCACTTTTCTTAAAAACTTAGGCCTACTCACACAAAAGAGCACATGTTTACCGTCATTTTTGTATACAATAAGAGTTGCAAAAGAAAGAACAATGGAGGAAGAAATAATCCTTGATTTAATTTCAAGTTCTAACATTTTAAATACATATTCAGGGCAGTAATGCCTTTAAATAAGAAAATGCTGACCTTCGACAGAGATTAATTCCTGTTCTTCCTAATAATCAACTTGAACACACATCTGATACATTATAATGGCTATATACAGCTCCACATCAAGTCATCAACTTGCTATTTTGTGTACACTGTTTTACCATATGGCTATGACGTATGGGAAGGGCTGCAGAAAATGATGAATGGTATATAAGCCTAGAAGACGAATGATTTATGAAGTGTCTCTGTATTTGTAACAATGAACAGACCACAGCAAAGAAGGTCTGTGGTTCATGGCTGCATTAATGCTAAACACAAACCATGTTGGAAAAGTTTTCCTTTATCTGAAATTTGTATCACCATAGTCTGCTGCTTATATTATAATTTTCACGATACAAACACACATCACGATTTAATTTTTCATTCAGTTTCCTTTTTCCAGTTTTACACAACATAAACATGTGACCCTCATCTCCGGTGCAATAATACATAGAACTAGAAGCAACAGCGAGTGTATTGTTCCAGTTTCCAATGACCTCTGGAAAATATATTTTTAAACACAGGGGAAATTTTTTTTTTCTCCATGAAGGGATCCTCATTTTGAATCATCACATTACTATAATCATTTAAGTATCTAGCAAAGGTAAGGGCCACAATTAAGGCCCATAAAGAGATTAAGGGCTTTTAACATTGAATGGAAAGGTCTGTTATAAAATGTAGAGTCACCCATGCATGCTTCTAATCTTGATCCAGCTCTCTGGTTTATGACATTCATTTTATGGCTTTTCTCCATTCATCTTCAAAGATGGGACAATAGGGATCCCTAAACTGTTTAAGAGCTGTTATTAATGTACTAATCCACTGGCATTGGGATCAATCTTAGATCAAACAAAGTAATCAAGGAACCAGGAAATCTGCTTACCATGGGATATAAGGGGTGTGTGAATCAGCTACCCTTAGCTTTGTTGTACGCCAAGGGTTAGCTACTAGGAATTCACCAAGAAAAGAGATTTGGGATATCTGTCCCAATTTGGATGTGATCATCCTTTGATAGCCCTGTAACTAACCAGCCATGTCATGGAGGCCTGTGTGCATGCTTGAAGCAAATCCATTAGAAGCAGAGAAATTTAGAATGTTACATCCACTAATTTGATCTGATAGACAAAATGTCTTATGCTGAGTTTTACTATTTTGTAAATATGATACAGTCAAAAGAAAGTGTATAACTGGTAAGATATATAATCCACTGATATGCTAAAATCCAATAGGCCAACTTAATGCCTTTTTAGAAAGTTTGAAAACTGTCCTGAAATACAGAAAAATGTGAGAATTAATCAAACGCATAGAGAGCTCTATTCCTTCATAGGAACTGCGTTAAAGTCAAGCTGACTCATTTAATTTCCTTAAATTATGCAGGCTTAATTGGAATCCTTTGAGAGGCTAAATGAAGCCGCACTGCAAGCTGCAAAGTGTAATTCAGGATCAATAATAAGATGCGATTTAAGAATCTCACCTTTGGGATACAGCACAAACAATATTCCATCATGAAGAACATGGTTGTTTGATGCCAGCCGCCACATCAATAATTTTATAATGTTCAATCAACTATTCCTAATTGCTATCCATAGCTTTCGTGCATTACAATCACAAGAAATTGCCAGCTTACTATCTGTTCAATGCTAGTCTTTGCTGGTTGCTAAGGTTTTGGCTTTATGAATCATTGTCATTTTGACAGTCCTCCTCCTTCATTCCATCCTAGCTTCATCCTCCTTCCTTTCTTCTTGTTCTTCTTGTTCTTCTTGTTCTTCTCCTTCTTCTCCTCCTCCTCCTCATTCTTCTTCTTCTTCTTCTTCTTCTTCTTCTTCTTCTTCTCCTTCTCCTTCTTCTCCTCCTCCTCCTCCTCCTCCTCCTCCTCCTCCTCCTCCTCCTCCTCCTCCTCCTCCTCCTCCTCTTCCTCTTCCTCTTCCTCTCCCTCTCCTCCTCCTCCTCCTCCTCCTCCTCCTCCTCCTCCTCCTCCTCCTCCTCCTCCTCCTCCTCCTCCTCCTCCTCCTCCTCCTCCTCCTCCTCCTCCTCCTCCTCCTCCTCCTCCTCCTCCTCCTCCTTCTTCTTCTTCTTCTTCTTCTTCTTCTTCTTCTTCTTCTTCTTCTTCTTCTTCTTCTTCTTCTTCTTCTTCTTCTTCTTCATTTGCCAATACAATGAATGTTGTACACGTGCATGGAGAGTCCTAACCTCAGAGTTGTTCAGCCTAGGCAATCACTATTTAGACAAGCTAATATTGATTTTAATCACTATATGATGTAACTTCGTATTACGTGAAAAAGAACATGCCATGTTCACCCTACTATGTTGTATTGATCAGTGGCAAGTGGAGCAAAAAAGGTGTGGGAATAGATTCAGGACGGAGATGAGGTTCAATGAACTTCCATAGAATCAATACAAGACACTATTTGCAATCCATTTCAATCTTTTTTGCTTAGATCTTGTACCAAAATATGATGATGTACCCAATTTATAACAAACATATCATGTGACATGGTCACTCAATAATGTTCACTCATAATTTGCACAGGTTATGCACCGAAGATGGCTTACTTGCTCAACAGAAAACTTGAATTTTTGTCTTTGTAAATCATCTCGACTAAGGTTGATCGCTTCTTAACTCTTCAGGAGCTATATAGTGCCTACTTGATTCCTTGGGCTCAAAGCCAGTGAAAATACACGGAATATAAAATGGGTCTCACGGTTTAATCATAATTTGATCATAAATGTTTCATACATGTATGTAAAAGTGTCCCCATGATCACTCCCTTGATCCCATCACCATTATCATAAAAACTAACATCATTCTTCTAATTCTTAAAGGGACTTGGTAACATTGTTCAGATGAGAGAAAATGGTGCTAAGGTTAAAGGTAGTGACTTCAATGCTAGATGTAAAATTTAAGATAATCTGAAAGTTTGAGTGAAAACAGACCATTATTAATGATAAAAATTGGGAAAAACTGATCTGATCGATTCCTTAATTCTCCCAACTATATATTATTGCAATTTAATTACATTTTAGGTGAATGTAAATTGTCACAATGCAATGAATTGGCTCTATATACCATTCTAGACATGTAAGTGTTGAAAGATTTTTAAAAGCCTGTCTTATGTCTTATTTTCATGGTAAAACGGTTGGGAAAATTCAAAAATGGTTGGGAGAATTTACTGTTTAGAGGATGTCGCACAGTGACGCCTTCAAATAAAACCATAAATATCTTTGTGGTTTGAGAATTTTTTCAGGATTTTTTGCATGTTCAGAGGGTTAGTACAGTAGAAGGAATTGAAAAAGTAACATTTCATACAAAAATTATGCAGTTTTTTCATCAACCTTCAACAATGTTACCGAGTCACTTTAAGGGAACTGAGTGGTTCCCCCACCATTAAAGCCTAACAGTAAGGGTACCGGACAATCCAGAAGTCCCCATCCTTTACCAGTCTTCAAGTTCAACTCCATGTTAACAATTTCTAAATATTCCTATAAATGCTCCCTAAATAAATAAACTGGCACAGAACCTATCAATTTACAAATTGCCCTCTATAAAAATGAGCAACAATCCTAAACTGTCTCTGCTTGAACAATTCTTCTCTCTTTCATGATATATTCCACAGGATTCCTATTCAATCCCAGACCTATACCACACAGAGTCCACAAAAAGATGATCTCTAAATACCAAAGCGATTATTCCAAGGTTTCCGGCTTCAGTATTCACCTGTCAGAAGCTGGAAGGAGGGCATGTCTGCACCCCTCTTGACTGACACCGGAGTGTTTTGTACTTTTTTTCATTATATTCTGGTAGATCTCACGCTATTCAGAATTTACCAACAGCATTCTTCCGCAACAGGAAGCATGTTTAGAACTCAGGTGCTGATCAATATATCTTGCATGATGTTGTGGATATTATTGAACATTTCTCAAAATTGACAGCATAAAGGGCGTCTTTCAATAATGATGACCACAAGTGTTCAAAGAACTGGGTCCCTCAGGCTCAAAATTAATCATCCCTGTTTTCCCAGTCTAATGTGTATTTTTTTCACATAAAATTTTACTTTTTTTCTTCATAATGAACTATTTGTATCATACCTTACAAACATGCGGATCTAAAGGGGTTATACCATCCTGAACATGCGTTATCCTTCTATATAATCAAGTGCAATTTCTAAATACATTAAAATTGTCAAAATACCAAAAATACTTCAACAGTAATTGTGACACAGATGTGCATTAAATCTCTTTCAGGCTGATAAATATGTTTCAAACAAAAAAATCACAGTACATACTATAAAAATATGACAAATGGTGTGTTATGACTTAGATAAACTTGGATCAACTTACCAGACACAGTACAAGTGTTGATGACAGGTGCTAGGCTCCAAAAATGATAATAGTCCAAGTATCTGTATTTGATCCAAGATTTGAGCAGACCACGGTCCTACTTCTTGTCCTCTTCTACTCTTCCTTTCAGTAAATAAGTTTCAACCAATCTATAAAGTGAAAATGGTATGTATATAAAAACTCAGCACAGTAAAAAACAGGCACAAAGTTTTGAAGAGTAGTTATTTCTTTGAAGCAGATAAGATTGTAGTAAAATGCTGTCACCAAATGACTTCTCAATGGTTTGCTTGTCAGCTAGCAATCTGTGTGATATGTAGTTCTGCCTCTCAATGCAGTGCCTACTACATAGACACACAATCCCCTCTCACATACATGCATTGTGTACACGCAGTTCCAATTGATTGATTGTGTGGTTTGTGAGTATGGGGGTGTGGCCTTGGGAGTACGGGCTTTGATTGGCTGATTCCAGAAAACTACCAGCCAACCACACAACCTTGCAACTGTTGATATCAACCTTGGGTGGATTACATAACAAACATTGGAAAGTAGAGTATATTCTACTGAACTGTAATGTATTTGTGTACAGGCGGTGCGGAGCGCTACAATTATCTTACTGATAACACCGAAATCGTTTTGAATATTCAACGGTCATCGAAGCACTCACGTTGCCAAGCTCACTTTTTCACCGAAATTTCTCCCTCTCATATCTCCTTTGTTTGTTAGCGGATTTCGCTCAGACTTTGAGGAACGATGTAAAATGGTCATATCGAAGTACATCTGAAAAATTGTATTAAATGATGATCTATTTGTCATTTTAACAAACATTTCGTGTTCAGTTGTCTCCGAAAACTACCCTCAGATTATTTCCAGACATATCCGGTCGCATGGCTACATATTCATGAGACTTAATATGCATATTCATGAGACCTTTACGGTGCTGGTGACGAAATTTTCGCTGTGTCCATGACATATTTTCGAGATACAGTGGAAAATGAATGGGGTGTTTTTCAGAAATTGAGAAGCAGCAAGCTTACGAGAAATCGACGTCACTGCTCCTTCACAGACTCGCGCATGCGCATTGACACGAAATTACGTAAACCTAAGCAGCCAGCTGATCGTGAGCACACACTAGCTACATTACTATCCTGGCTGTGTATTAAAAGCTGTGCTATTGATTCTCAACATTTCAAACACCACTGTACAAAACTCAACAGATTTCACTCAAAATCGGCATACTAGTGACAATTGATGACACCTAAATAGCAATAAAATACAATTTTTTTCAACTTAAAGATGTTAGAAAGAATAATTTAAACATTCAAACCGTGAGTCTACTGTCAAACTTGCCGATCAACCACATCGTATTTATTGTGTACATTCGTTCGTAATTTGTGTATAGACTATTCATGTGTGCGATTGCTACCTCTTAGCACGTAGTGCTAAGCTAAAGGTCTATACGCATTAGCATTGACTGCAGTGATCGTGAGCTGAGGTATTTCAGCCGAGCCGAGTGGATCTTTGACTTTGTAAAATCCTCTAAAGATAATAATAATAATATATTATTATCATTATTATTATAATTGTTATTAATATTATTATTATTATTATTATTATTACAACTACGACTGCTACTACTACTATACAACTACTACTATTTGAAAGTAGTAGTGGTGGAGTACACCTCCTCCTGCTCCAAGGATGGACACAGGCATGAGCTCGCGGTGAATGGTGCAGACGACAGTGTACATATTTGGCGCCATGTTATTCCGTCTTATTTACAGTAAAGCTATGAGGTTGATAATCAGTGTAATTTAGCTTTATTTCCGTAATATACATTTGTTATAAATATTGGAGAAATTTGGGGGATAATTCAAACATTGCAACAATTACAATCTACGCCACGAAATCATGTTGAAAGCCGTTTTACCGATCAACCCCAACACAAACTAGCGTGTGTGGGACTGTGCTATTGAGCATGACGTCATCACCCGCGATGTAATGTGGGACGACTCAGTAGATCGGTGCTCGTATTGAAGGTATGAAAATGCATTATGTTGGATTATTTCCAGACACATCCGGTCGCATTAGTTTATAAAATCGATATTTCACAGAAATTTTCTTTAATAATTATTTAATAACATGTTCGAATATCGTTGTTGTCCACAGATTAAAAATGTGTAATTTTATACATTATTTTGGACCTTTTTTTTGTTTTTCATACAAAGTTTCTTGTCTTTTTGTCCCCATTTTTCTTCGTTATTACAAAAAAAATTTAATGTATAGTTAATATGATTATTCCTCTTTTCAAAAATGTAAAGATCTTTAAGATTCATTGTCATATGCCAAAGTTATGGCAGGTTTGCTGTGACACTTTCCCAGCGGTTTCACATAAACAACGTGTTTATTCAAGAGAAAAGCAAGGTCAAATCAAAACGAAATCGTGAGGTAATTGCACTCGAGCGCACCGCCTGTGTATGGCTAAACATTTTTTTTAAATCTTTCGATGGTATGTTTATAATTTTTCCTTAAAAAAATGTATTTACAAAGAAAATGTTGGGTTGAGGAGAACCCTCGTTTGAAAAGTGACTAGATGCAGCAGGAACTGACATTTTTTTTTTTTTTTGTGGGGGGGGCATTCACAGCCATGAAAAGGGCATATTAGCTAAGGTGTGTAAAAGCATGGACCCTACCACAAAGGGTCCATGGTAAAAGTTTTACAAATTCCTGTCCTGAACAAAACTATCTTAAAGTATCTTTTTAATATTGTTGTACCATTATGAGTATCCCCTGGTATTTACATATACTTTACTATGAGAAATGGACAAAGTATAAAGTAAATATCTCTTTCTTTGTTTAAAACTCGAGTAAACTATTAACCTTTCTGACAAACATTAGTAGTAAGTGTAAATATTTTGATAGACTCACAAATACGATAAGATTAGATTTACTGATAATAGTGTCTCCCCAACATTGACCTCATGGCTTCGTGGCCTAAGCTATACAAATATTGTCAGGCATCCCAGCTTTCTCTCTTCTTCTTCTTCTTCTCTCTCTCTCTCTCTCTCTCTCTCTCTCTTGTTTTCTCTCTTCTTCTTCTTCCTCTCTTCCTCTTTCTCTAGCTTTCTCTCTTCTTCTCTCCTCTCTTCCTCTCTCTCTCTCTCTCTCTCCTCTCTCTCCCCCTCTGTATCTCCTCCTGTCTCCCTCTTTCTCTCTTTTCTTCTGTCTATGTAAAATAGGGTCTCTACTGGCTTTATGGTCTCCCATTTTTGTTAACTAATCTATCCTTTCTCACATTTTGTCCATCCT
Organism: Mesocentrotus franciscanus; assembly: GCA_037976565.1. Lineage (NCBI taxonomy): Eukaryota > Metazoa > Echinodermata > Echinoidea > Camarodonta > Strongylocentrotidae > Mesocentrotus > Mesocentrotus franciscanus. Next base: position 8,140,984 of record CP137668.1, on the reverse strand, counting down.
CTGACAACCTTCCCACAATCCTCAAAATGCTCTTCTCTGGGGTCATTTCAAATGTCAATTAAAAACCTGTCCCTCAAAAGAAAAGTTAGGAGCTATTCGCAGGGCTGTATTATGGGGCTTTGACGGCAAAATCTCATATGCCCTATTTATTTACAAAGCATGGGAATGAATTTGTCAATTTCCAAGGTATACTGCAATGTTCCACAGCAAATATTGTGCTCAAATGGCCTGAATGAAATAAAAAGATTGAATGTGCATGCTTACACAGAACTTTAGAATGAGTTGCAGGAATTGATTAATAAATCCAAAGATCTGTTACTGATTGGGCGCTAAATATAGAATTTGAATGTCAAGGAATTTATTGTTGATTTATATCTCTTTCTAATGTAGAAGAGCACGAAATTACCCTGCTTGAGGAAATTCTAGATTTTCAAAGAAAAAATTTGATCATAATTTGACTTAAGCTAGTTGTATAAAGTCCTTTACGTCAATTGGAATGTTCAAATTACCACCTTAAATGCCACAGGTCAAATACAGTTGGAATTTTAAAAAGCTTTGAGAAGTACCTGAATCTTAAAATCAGCCAAGTGAATTTTGGGATGTTATTATGTTTGTAAGCTTTGGGCAATTTTCAGTTAAGTATCAATACAAAATACTTAAAATGCACTTGATTGACTTTCTTTGTGAACAAGGTGCAATAAAGACAGAATGTTCTGTGTTTATTATTATTACTATTATTATTATTACTATTGCTATTTATATTACTAAAGCGCGCGTTGTGTGAGCGATATAAGGTGTTGAAGGACGTACTTGAGAGTTGACATGTTGAATGGTGGATTGGAAAAACAAAACAAAAGAAGTTGGTGAATGCTATCCTATACAGAATTATAATAATAATTATTATATGTGCTTATATAGCGCCTAATACTTACTTTGTTGGAAGTCTCTAAGCGCTCTGCAATAATGCAGCATAATAACCCTGCATGGCTTTAGCAGAGCAGCCGTCCCCGCAGCTGTCACGCGCTCTGTTTCAAGGAATACATTCCTACCAGGTCCCCATTTACTTCACCTGGGTGGAGTGCATCACAATGTGGATGAATTTCCTGCTGAAGGAAATCAACGTCCTGGAGTGGGATTCGAACTCACGATCTTATGATTGAAAGACGTGAGTCAGAACCACTACACTATGACGCTTCCAGATCGTGTGCACCTAATACATGTACAATAATAAATCCATTCTTATTTTAAGGTGATTTGATGCCGTCTTTACTAGTGAAAGGAGCGTATTCCCTCCGGCCATCAAAAAGGAGTAAAATAGACATGAATAGTGAACAAAATATATCAGATATTTGTTTTGTATTTTCATGGTTTTTTTAATTGAAATTTGCCTTTTAAAAAAATGATTTAATTGAGCCAATCTGTTTGAAGGTGGTAACAGTACATTTACACATATACATGTAAACAGAAAACAAAAAGTAACTACCCCTAAAGAATTGCTCATAATTTTGAAACCCTTAAAATGTATCACGATTTCATCTTAACACAATATTTGTAGAGTCGTTAGGTACATTGTGTGTGAAAATCACAGATATCCATCACTGTATGGCTGAATGTTCAAAAGTCACAAGACATTGTGCGTGCCTGCTTTTTGATATTCCATCCATTTTTATTTGTAAATGGCACATGTGGTTAAATGCATTTTTTGCAATTGTAAAACAGTGCATTTTGAAATTGTTTAATACTCTGCAATGATAATATTACTTTTGCGAATCTTTAAATATGAAAATAAAAATACATTAATGTGTGCTTTAATACTCAACCGTGGACTAATGGTAACCTCTTATTGTTACACATTGTTTTCCTAACTACCATAGAAATATTTTTGCAAGACAAAATCTTGAAACGATTCTACATTACAAAATTATGAGCAATTGTTTAGGAGTGTAGTTACTTTTTGTGACAATAAACTATCATTTTTTCCTTCCAATTTACAAAAAGAGCCCCCTTCAGGTTTCTCATGGGGGTTCTTTTCATGACGGGGGCTACTTTTTGGAATGTAATTTGGTTTCTTAATTTTAGTCCGGTCGTATCGTATAGATACAGCATTCATAGAATCTTACATTTCAGTTAATGATTCCATCCACTATCACTCAAATGGAAATGTTCTTATACTATTAGATATTACGTCGTGTCAAGATATATGTCGTGTAGTGACTATTTTTTTAATTTATCATTTTGGGCTATAATAATAATGGCATAACTTTGGAAAATTAACAATTGAATTAAATTGTTTTATGTGCCTTTCATTTCAAACTGTTGTCCTTTTTGTTGAACTGTCTCTCGATCATCATTAATCAGGTAACTTCATTTTTCACGTACATTCAGCACCTAAGGAATAAAGAACTACCAAATTTGCAATACAGTACGAGACTCTGCTTAATAAAGAAGTTAAGCGGACACTGATCAACTGATGTGTAGAACTCCAAGGGCGGGGGTCGTACTATTTAACTTGACGATCTCACGAGGAACAAACCACACTATCAAACAATAAGATTGTATAATTAATATCAACGATTTAATATAGATGATCAACACAAATATCAAGGGTCGTATATATAATCGTTCGTGGTGTACACAAAAAATACACACAATAATCAAATGTCGCGGGGGTGAACTCCTCAAACGGCATATAATTTACATAAACATAACAGTGATCATAGTAAACGGAATCGTCTCGAGGGCGTACCCTGGAGGTTAATCTCCGTCACATTCAAAAATGAAGTACAATAATATAATCAATCACCAAAAACAACGAATGTCATTCATCAGAAATCAAGTACAAGTAGGATCCTTAATTACTAATTAGTTCAGCAAAGCGTTCAAGAATAAGAAATTACAATCAAACCAAATCGGCATTGACGAGGTCAGGCAATGACGATGCTGACGTGGTGACAAAACGATGATGACGAAGACGTAGACAGCGAGATGACGAAGACAGCGGCGATGATGGATACGAAGATGAAGACGACGATGACAGAGACGATGAGGAAGACGAAGACGATGGTCTTGTTGATGGTGATGAGACAATCAATCGATGAATGCGATGATGGTCATGCAGATAATGTCAATGGTGTGGTGTTGATGATGACGATAATCAGCGAGTCAGCACAGCACAACGGATGATGGTGAGGTGATGACGACGATCAACGTGTCAACACAATTAACACAATGAATGGTGGCGATCGAAAAGACAGTGGTCGATAAAAGATGATGAGTCGATGGTGGTGAGGTGATGACGAAGACGACAATCAACGTGTCAACACAACAGATGAAAGCGAGGTAATGACGATGACGATAATCATCGTGTCAACATAACTAAGAGCAAGTCCACCGGGAGAGGTCCGGGGACGAAGTCTTGCGTCCATGTTGGACGAAAATTCAACCAGTACGATAAACAAATACACAGTAACGACCTGTGTGTACCGATGAAAATAATCCCTTTGATTTCCACATGGAATTACTGGAAAAATCAAAGCGAAGCCCCAATCACTGGTGTAGCGTGATTGGTTGAAACACGCGCACAAAATTAATATGCACGTATACGCGCTGTATGTAACAATGAAAAATCTACATAACAACAGAATATATTAACGAACCAGACAGAACCAGTTGGGACATGTCTGCAAAGCCAGACAGCGGACCACGCAAAGGAAATTAACTCTCCCTAACTGCCATTTTGAAAATAGGAAAGCAATACGTATTACACGTAGCCTACAAATCAATGCACAAAACGTTATTATATATACAAAAGTTTAAAATCGTGACATTTGGTCACTACAGATGTAACAACATCTTATCCTGTCCCAGAAAATTAAAATATATTTGTAATTTCACTAATGTTCACAACTGGGAATTTTCACAATTGTATAATTCAGATCAACGTGAACGAAAAAGTAGATTAACCAAATACATAGATATATCGCGCGCAAACAATCACAGCTTTCGTGTTCGCTTTCCACGTAGATGAAGGCAACAGCGAACGCAAGGGTACTATGAAATTGTTGCGTATTTTAGTTATTGGTGAAAACGTTGCGAGAAGAAATCCCATAGACCAGTTCAGACATTTTCTCTCGCGGAACCATACTTTTATACATGCTGAAGGTATCGCTAATTTTATTATTCTCAATTTGAAGAGTGTACATTTGGTCAACAGTGCAAGTACCGATATCCGTTGCCATCCTCTTTCAGGAACTATTTTGAGTTTTTATACTCATTTCGAGATTTCAAACAACTTATTAAAAAAATCCCAAGCTTTACAGCAATCTACAGGCAGAACGAATGACACGTGGAGTTTTTTTAGACCGAAGCGTGCAAAACCCTAAAAGTTTTTAAATTTCAAAGGATTTCCTTACTCAAATTATAATATAAATTACTACTACCATTACTATTACTACTGCTACTACTACTACTGCTTTTACTATTTCTATTACTATTACTATTATCATCATCATCATCACTATTGTTTTCATATTCTACCGGTACTTCTTTTGGTAAGATTGGCTCATTGCTAACCGATAGATATATTGCGGTGAACACAAGTGGCCCTGTAGAATATTAGCTCATCCTCAAATGTATAATTGTTTTATACACAGAGAATTAAATTACAATCATCATCATCATCATCATCATCATCAACAACAACAACACCATCTTCATTGTCATCATCATCATCATCATCACCTTCTTCTTCTTCATCATCATCATCATCATCATCATCATTATCACAGGGATTGGAAAATAAACATTTTGTCACTCTGAAAAAGATACAGTCAATAAATCCTAGGGCTTAGGCAGAAAAAAGGTATGTTACTTTGATAAACAGTCATTTAAAAATTTCTGAAAGAACATCAATCTGCGATCCCTGGGGTTCAATCCAGGGTCACAAAAACCACCCCCAATCAAAAATTTTAATGAGACCATTTACACACAATATCGTTCCATTTGGTAGTGAATAAAACTGCACTCTACAGCCCTTTGTATGACTTAATTATAAATTGACCTTGAAGGCAGATTTAACATTAAACACAATTATAACAACCACTTGTGGTTTGTGTTTCATTATAACAGGTAGTTTGGGACGAATGTAGAACAGTCTTAAGCAGAATAAAATAGGGAGGGGTGGCATTGTAGATCTGTATGGATACCTGGTATCGGGCTCTTAGTGTTCCTTTCATCTCGCATTATTTTGTTCGGACTACAATCGTAAGCCCTGCTGATGGGCATTTAGCAGGGGAATTTCTAATGGCTTGGTGCATTAGGTATTCCCCTAATGGCATTCTGGCGAGCACAGTCATTGGTTTGTTTTCTTTAAAGCACTTTGCCTACAATAGGTGCATTTATACTGTCAAATACCTCATTTTGAAAAATCGTGATGTTTCGTGCACCCGTCACAACATCACAACATCACCGAGTGAGATGCTCAGCGATGTTTTGGCGTGTTTTGGTTGGTAATGCGCATGCGCGGTCTTCCCAATGCAAAACAGTCATGCACGTTTAACGGTACGTGTGACTACATGGACTACATGTTACCGCACGTACCCCTATAGATGGGACTACATTTACGCTTCCGTGAATGTTTCGCCATGGGTTCATAATTGATGACATTGCCTTCGATTTATTCCCGAAACAACCGTGGGACAGTATAGAATTATGAGAAGATATTTGGGAGAGAGCTTTGATATAATTTGATTTATCACGTACGAAAGTATCGATCTGGTGTAATGACGGAAAATATGAAAAATACTGAAATATTTTCAGATAAAATAATACAAAAAGATTGCGCTTTGTTTCGCTCAGTTTTCGCATATTAAAACAGGGTTTGACAACTATTTGCAATATTTATGAGTTAGAACAACTCTTCTTCTTCCATTTGACATTTCAATCATTTCATTTGGTGGTTTCTAAAGCGAGATTTTACAGTTTAGCTGAGACTCTTTCGTAGCGGTTCAGCGTAAACAACTAGTTTACTTTATGCAAATAAGGCTTCAGGACGAAAGCTGGCCACGCTCCTAAAGTCACGTGACAAACCTCGCGATGTTTCAGCTGCGAGCGTTTATACTTGCAAAATACGCCAAAACACACCAAAAGATCACACTTCGGTTTGGAATGTTTCGGGCTTGGCATTTTTGCCGGTAATGGGTAGTTGCCTTGGTAACATCACTGAAACATCGCGGTCAGGCTCCGGTTTGGTATTTTTTTTCGGTCTAAAAGCCCTCCAATGGCAGATCATTAAAAAATCCCTGATGATTAATTAAGTTTCTTTATATGATCATATTTTGGGCTTTTATGTGTAGTGTAACGGTATTAGATATCTTCTTTTATGCCTTTCTACTGGGCAATCAACACATCAGCTTGTTCCCTTTATAGCACTTTAGTTACAAGGGCACTGATACATTTTTTAGTACTATCATTATTTTTGGGCGGGAGGGGGTTCTCAGAGCATATTGCATGGGCTGACAACATTAGTATTGGAGTGTAGTTCTAAATATGAAGGAATAAATAACAAGCCTCATTTCAGTAAAATTCTAAATTTTCATCAGTTTAGAATAGGAAATGAAAAGGAGAAGAAAAAATCAAAGAGATATTTGTACCATGCCCCCTTTTCAAAAGGTTTCATATGGCAGCCATATGTGTGAAACAATACATTTATACTGTACAAAGCTACTGGTAATTGTGGAGTGGCAGGATTGTCAAGTCCGACAGATATGAGCGCTATATAAGAACCCACCATTATTATTATTTATTATCAATTATGGATATACTACCGTAGTACATGTATATCCATGCACTAAACGAAGTCCTAACTTCAACACTAAACCTAACCCTTATCCTAACTCTTAACCTAAGCTAAACCAAACCCTAACCCTATACTTTTGACAGAAAAAAAAACCATCATGTCATCACAGATGAAATCTGCTGTAATAATTGATCTGCATATTCAGCATTGAGAAAGAAACATTTTGCTTAGTGCCTGATCTCAGTTATCTTGCTGCTAATGGCAAATTGGGGGTTATGATGTAATTGCAAGGTGACCCAACATTTGCACTGATGACAAATGCTCTTGGCTTTATTTGGTCAAAGATATAGGGTTAAGGTTACAGTTGTCATTAGCCCAAATTCACAAAGGAGGTTTAGATTTAACCCATGGTTTGAACCCTCATTTACATAACCCATGGTTTAAGCGCGACACAGTCAGAGGTCCAATATTAGACGCACGCAATGCAAGGTACGCTTAATTGCGCTTATATTTTAAACCATGGTTTATGTAAATGAGGGTTTAAACCATGGGTTAAATTTAAACCTCCTTTGTGAATTCGGGCCATGGTGTTTTATTACAGGTCAAGTTAAGGGTTAGAGTTAGGGTATTGTTTGGACCAGGGTCAAAGTCAGGAATTCAGTTTTTAGACTAAGAAAGTGATCAACGCCAAAGCATTTGATGTAGAATTTGCAAGAAGTCGGGACTACAGGCTACATTTAAATCATTTAATCATCATGTGAAAAAGTTCACAGATGTATGGAAAGGACACAGCCTGACTGGAACTCAAGTCAAAAGTAAATTCTGTCCACTTACATTCATACCCATCACTACAAGTTGGGGGTACATTAGTGACATGCAAAGGGGTGGTTTTAGACTTCTAGGTGCCCTTTCGCCCCCTTCCTTACCCCTTTCCCCCATCTCGTCCAATTTTGCGGTTTGACTCTCTGCATGTGTTTAATTGTTTCTGACGCTTCACGGTTAGACTTGGTGTTAGGTCCAATTTCCTGGCTATTGGTTCTTTCTCCCTAGAGTAGCAACAAACATGGTTAGTTACACTTTTGAACTATATTCCCTCTAGCACTTTGTCGTCATCCCACTAACAGGGTCCAAATTTACACAGAAAACAAAGTGTTTGAGAGAATGATACTTTTGAAACATTTCCGGCAGAAACACTTGAGACATTTACAAATGACATACGACCTTTGTATAATATTCATCAATGGGTCTGAATTTTGACAAAATGTTATCTCAACGCTTATCAGACACAAGAAAACCTTTTAGTAGGCAATTACAAACTTCAATACAGCCTGCATCTATGTGAAAGCTAGACTTTTAGAATGGATTGACACAAGCTCTTTCTGGTTGCTTGCAATGCTCTTCAACCAGCTTGTAACCCTCCATTCCGACAAGATATCAACCTCATGCCACACGATCACCACATGGTTTGTAAAGATTGCATTTTGAATTTTTATTTTTGGCTTGAATAGCATGAAGAGTATAATTGTAAGGGTCATGGAATTTCCTAGCTCAGTTATTGTGAACCTTCTTCTGAATGACTATACAAAAGTATAGAAAGCTACATTCTCAAACCTAAGAGAGAGAGATGATAAAAACATAATGACTGCAATATAAAAAGTGCTTATGTCTTGATATTTAACCTCAGATAATCATAATGAGGTAGATTTTCCAATATAATCAAATATACAAACTTACTATTACTATGGAGATTGTCTACCTATTCATATTCCAAGAAATGAAAGAAATACAGACTGTAAAAAGAAATTTGCAGAAATAAAAAGCCAGCAATTATTATAAAACAGTCACTATATAAATAGGAAAGAAATATTATATATGAACTAGTAAGAGGATGTTTTTCACTCTGATGGTAAAGTCTATGCAACAATAATCATAGACACAACAGCGTTTCCAAGACAGATAACTCTTTCATAACAAAGATTTCATCTTGGGATAGTAATTGTCCATTTCCTATATACTCAAAGACGTAAACGACAGTCCCGCATGCTGCATCTTGTCGTTTTCAACAAGGGTTCTCCTCAACCCAGCACTATCTCTTTGCAGCGCATCACAGGAAATGCTTGTTTGGGACTAACTTCTCGAAACGGAATTATTACCTTTCCCCTAAATTTCTATCTAGTCAAAACTTGTTGAAGATTAGGTGATCATATTTCCCCCTGCTCTTCCCCGGGCTCAAATCTAATTTGAGCTAAGCGCTTTGTTTGTATGACTGTGAAACCCTCTCTGTGGAGCACAACAGTGTTGCGGTTCTTGTACTCTGAGAAGATATTGTGTTGAGTCATTGTTAAGCAGAATGTTTTTGTTCAAAATTATAGTTACAAACTTTTTTTTTAATTCAAATTCCTCTATTCATCAACTTTCGGGTACTCTATCCAAATGTTCATTCAAATTTATCACAAATTTAATTAGTTTTCTTGTAATATGATAATTTTCTGCTCTGTTTAACTAATTCTTAAATTTCATTTTTCTGTTCTCTAGCTTGACAACTGTCCTCCTTTGGTTTTGATGCCTCTCCTTTAATACCATGCTGCTCTTTATGTTCACCTACCATTTCTCAAGTTCTGCAATTAAATCATTTATTTAATTGTTTCACTATTTGTTTTTGTTCCTCTTTTCATTTTACAGTATTTGTCCAAAGTCATCCTCTTTTTTAAATTCTTTTCAACATCGATTTCTCAAGTTCTGCAAATGCATCTTGTAATCAACAGTTTTCACAATTCTTTTTTCCTTCCACCTGTGCATCCACCTTCATATAATAATATGACATTCTTGATTGTTTTAAACCAGTGATTAAGCATATTGCACTGAAATTTCATATCTTTATTTTCTCTTTCTATGCAAATAAAAACACTTTGCTTCAGGTATGCACCTGCTGCATCCAACCGAAAACAAAGTTTGAATAGGTGTGTCTTCATCAGCTCGAGATTGCCAAATAGCCTGCTATTTCTGATTTGGGAAATAAGCCTGAAGTTACAAATCGCGTCTTCATCAGCTCGAGTTTCATGAATCTCGAGCTTGAGAAATTTGCTCGAGATAATTTGCTCAGCGTTCGCACATAGTGCGAGTCTCCGGGCTGGTGAAGACGCACCAGACAAATAGCGAGATATTTTGCCAAATAGCGGGATAGTTTGCAAACTAGCCCAAGATATCTTGGGATGACTATCTCGACCAAATATCCCGCTAATTGCAACTGCGGGCAGATGAAGACGCAAATTAGCTGGATAATTTGCGATCGGGATAGTTAAAATAGCGGGTTATGTGGCTATCTCAAGCTGATGAAGACACACCTAATGACAGTTTTTTCCAAGTTCATGAAAGGACAAGGAATGTTATATTTACCCATCTTGTTTATTCTGTACAAACAAGATCTCTTTCTTGTTTATTCTGAATCAGAGGGATATCTCTCACTCCAGTAAATTGACTTTTGAACCTCAGGATTTCAGAAACCATATCTTTTGGCATAATGAAAAGTTTTGTTTTGATAGGGTATTCTTACTCACATTTTTTTTACAAACGTCTGTCAGTGAGAGAGAGTCATGCTCCTAGACGCCCGCTGGCTAGAGGTGAACTCTTACCCCTCTTCCCCCTCAATCAGGTCTTCCCAGGGACCTATTTAATGATAGACTCACTTTCAGATCCACGTAACTTACTTCATCCCAACAACATTCTTACTAAACTTCACATGAATTACAAACCAAATTTTGTTAATTACAGAATAAATGTCTCAAATGAGTTACAAGAAAGATCTCTTCAATTTTCTTTAAAGTGCGACATATGTTATTACCTCAAAAAAAATTGGAAGTGGTATCACAAATGCATCTACTCAATTTTTATTAATTTCTTTTTCAAACAATGTGTATAGAAATAAGTTAACATGGTTTCAATACGGAAATGACAAATCATTATCATTTTCCACCTAACACTCATATTCCTTTATACAGAAAATAACAGGCTTGTTTTCATTTCCAATTTTTCTTGTGAAAAATTTCTGATAAAGCCTGGAATCAGACTATCTGTGAGAAGATGGATAGGAGGATGGTGAGGATTGATGGAGGATTAAGGTAAACCAGGAGTAAGTATTACATATTGGATTAAGATTATGCACCTGATGTGATCTTCTACAAGGTAAAGCTGGGATTACATTAGGAGTTAAATCAACTGATCAGGGATATATTTAAATGAATTAATGTCACGTTACTACTAGCTTCCCCCAGGTAGGCCCATAGGATGTAATTATTGAGGGCACCCCGGTAAACAAGTAGAGTACCAGGTACTGGGATCCTGTTCATCTGATAAAAATTAAAAATGTGATTCAAACCAATATTGTAAGTATTATAATATGGACCATACAGAAAGCAAATGATGGAAAGTGATTTAGATGTTGGATAAGAGGAATAAATCAAACTTCAACTTCCAATAGTTCCATTTCATTAATTATCTCACTTTCTTTTTAATGCTCCTTAATTCATCTGTCGCTTTTCCTTTTTCGATGCTCATATTCCAAGTTAACTTTTCTTATATAGTGTATCAAACATCCACTATGTAACACTACTCCATTATTTCATCTTCTGTTCTTCCAATGTCCCTCATTCTCTTTTAAACCTTAATTATTTGTTTCCTTATTTTTCTTTGTTCTATTCTTTACATTCTTACACTTTTTCTCTCCATCTGGCTCTTACATACAGTTTGTAAAATTAAATTTCAAACCCTTCACTATTCGGAAGTCTTCCCATTTATATTTGATTTTTAAATTCTATCTAGCATTACTTATGTTCTCTGCTTACTCTGGCCTTTCTTCCTTCATCATGTTCACAAGAATGATCTCATCTGGCATGACTATGTGTTACACATGAATGTACATTTCAATAAACAAACACATCTCTGTGTCTCCATTTGGTGTGTCACATTAATTCCCAAGTCTCGATTCTGCACATCTGAGGAGGTAGAAAGTAGGTGTAATTCCAGCAAAAGTAAGATCTTATCGCAAAATAACGTCACTCCCCATCAGATCATGGTTACAAACACTGAAATGAAAGTTATATGATACATTCATAAATGTCACTCGTAGGTATTATATATGAATGCACAATTATAGTAGGTGTAATTCCAGCAAAGATAAGTAATCTTATCACAAAACAACTTCATTCCCTATCAAAATCATTGTTGAATAAACTGAAATGAAAGTTCTATAATGCATCAATGAAGGTCACAGTATGGGATTATGCAGAGTGTACTCTGAGTATATCCTCTGTTGAAAGCAAGGGAAATAGAGATATCAAATTTGTTATTGGAAGGTACATCAAGCTGTATTTCCAGAAGGATAAAATCATGACTTACTGGAAGAAATGTGGTAGAAATTTTATTCACTTGAAAGACACAATTTTGAAATAAAAGTCTGCATTATTTCTTCCAAAATACACATGCAAAGTTGAATGTAGATCAGTAATCAATGGAAAAGAAAAATGAAACAGGTGGAAACTTTCCCAAACCAAGCTTCTCCAAGTAAGAGCAAGTTGGTGACGAACACTGTTATTATTTTACCTTACCCAGTCTTCAATATCTACTGAAAGTCATAGAAAAAAGTATCACATTAACTTAAACAAGTGGTGATAATTATGCTAGTAACTTGTAGGCCTACTATCTAAAATTAGTTTAATGATTTAAATTCTATCAATAGTGCTATTTAGTTTGAAGGCAGACTTATGGTACCAATGAAATTGCTAGTATTGTTTCTGTCTATCTGTCTTGCTTTCTTTATTTCTGTTTTGCAAGTTCAAAGATATCTAAATGTTCTTTTCTGTCAAATAATGACACTACTAATCAGTATCTTGAATAGATTTGATAAAGTATGAGACTGAATCAGACATTTATGATACCACAAAATTTGCAAGTCAAAATTATTTCCTATTTCATTTCCTTTTCATTTCCTATGTCAAGATAAATGTTTAATCTGTAAATGCAATTCAAACCTTGAGTCAGTTATCATCATTAAGTTAGATTTCTTGGTAAAAATTTCTTCAACTTTTGGCTCGGTCCAGAATCACATCACTCACAACACTGACATGATTATAAAATCTAATCACAATTGAATTGGATGTCAAATTTATTTATAATATTTCACTTCTTTTCAGTTGTTTCATACCTATTTATGTAAATCAGTCACATAATAAACCAGGAAAATATGTCTAACATCATCATTATAAAAGTGTGAAAAGAGTTTTCAGAATTGCATAGGGTCAAGAAAGGGTCAAGTTACAAACTGTACTTATACAGTGAAACCTGTACCTGTATATAAAGACCGCTCAAGGGAGACATGAAAAGTGGTCTTTATAGGCAGGTGGTCTTTGTGTACAGGTTCCTTTAGTTTCAATGAAAAACAATATTCAAGGGAAAAGAAAATGTGGTCTTTACGGACAGGTGGTCTTTCTACAGGTGGTCACTAAGGGTGCGTTCAATCGACACTTTTTCACCCCAGAATCACGATTTTCAAAGACGTTTAGTTTAAAACACGGTTGCGTTCAAGCGATTTTTCGTTGGTCGTAAAAATAAACGTGTTTAAAAACACAAACATGAAACGCTGAAAAAGATGCGTTTTGTATCATGATTCTGCAGAATCACGGTCTCTAAAATTCGCTTGAACGAACGGAGATCTCAATCATGATTCTATGAGGTCATTACCGGTATCTATTTTATATTATCGCTACCTATTTCTATTCTTCCTGGGTGGGCTTGAAATGAGCGAGAATCATCGTTGATGGAAAATCGCTTGAACGATCTCCTGCAGTAACCGTGTTTTGTATTGGCGTTTTGAATTGTGATTCATGTTTGTGATTCTAGCTTCGAAAATCGCTTGAACGCACCCTAAAGCAGGTTTGACTATAATACCATATCTAGGATAAAAACAATGATCATCAAATCTGACAATGTATAATACATTAAATAAGGACTATATGTGTTACATGTACACTTTATTCATCTGACTTTCTATAGTTGATCTATGGGTCAATGTATTTTTCCCCCACTTAATAAGAAAACCGCTGGCCCATCACTATGGAACTCATGAACTATAAATACTCTCAGTATTAAAAGAAATATATTTTAATATAATTAGTGTATCTGACTGATACAAACAAGCAGATCTTCCGTATCATATTAATATTTTATTAGACCTTGGGCAATAAGGAAATCTACAATTCTATAAATTTAGAGTTCTTGTTTTAGGACCCATGCAAGTGCAACACTTCATTGCCAAAAGACTTGGATATTCAAGAAGTCAAACAGGTTAAGGAGTACTTCATCAACTGAGAGCCATAAGGCATTAAAGTGCGGGTTCAAAGAAAATCACAAATATGGCAAATAACATATTACTAGAAACTGGTAAGCTAATAGATGGCCATCGTACAAGTTGTAGGTCAACTTCAAATCAGATGATTTATAAAAATACAAATAAAACCACCTCCATAGCATCTGGGATATGCGAGAGATTCGCCAGAAAAATAACGATGTTTTAATGCCGTCACAATATGAACTAATCCTGCCCAAGCAGACGACATCCCATAAAGAATGAACATAATTGCAATGCTATTATTTCTCAAATTATAATAAGTTTAGTGTTTATAAATGTGATGGAATTTTACACCATTCAAAAAGGGATATGAAACCGATTCTGATAACTAAATTCTTTTGTTTGTAAATACACAGGATAGGGGTTAATGAACAATCAAAGAAACCACACTTTCAAATTTAAACCCCTGGAATGAAAGCATGGACGCATTTGTTCCCTCTTGAAACGCCGAACATACCGCGGTGTATGCAGCTGAAAATACAATGGCGTCTTATTTTGTTTACAAGCGACGGATTCCTTTATTTTTTATCGCTGCATTTTTCATCAAAATAATACCATGCGCGGGGTTTAGAGTGAGGCAATAGATTAAACATTTAGTCTGACGGTAGTGAAGTAAGAGAAATAACTGAAGAGAAGACGACGAAACAGGCACTGAAAATGTGTGAGATGTCATGGGACATCGTCTGCTTGTGCAAATCATGTTCAACATGTGACGTCACACATCTCAGCAGCGATCGGAGAGCATTTCAGGTGCTATGTCGGGGCTGTATTTAAGAGTTTTGTAATTGATAATAATCATTACTTCGAATGTTTCCGAGCATGGAATTTTGATAACCTTGTCAAATCAAAGTGTTACCTTTGCAATAATGACAATAAAGTTAGTTTTTAAAATCAATGAACCTGATCTTTAACTCTGGTTAAGGTTTGGGAGTTAACGCCTTTCTGGCTATAAACTGATGACTGAAGGTGCTTAAGGCAATGGTTTTAAAAACTCCCTTTTACCAACAGTAAAAACAAAAGTAGAAGGAAGAAATTCTGCTAACACATCCATCTTGCTAATGAAATCACCAGTAACACATTTAATGACATGATACTCTCTAAAAATAAACACCTTTTGGCTACAAATAGTATCCAGGGATACCATTTCCTTAACCATATCACACCGAGTCGTGAAACGAAAATGTTCGCACGCAAGACTCAATTTTCTTGTAAATTAGTTGATCACGCAAAAACTAGAGATGTTTTTCAAAAATAGTCACATTTTGAAGATAGAGGCATGTTTTGGTGTGCAGGGGTGATACTAATAAGGTGCTGAGTGACGAGGATTCTAGTATCTAGGCCAGGAACTGGTGCGTCATGTTGTTATGAGGAGCAGGCCGGGCCCAGGTAAGAAGGGGTCCTGGATGGATCATGTTCAGAAGATAAATGTGCAAGGGTCCCGTTTACATTCATAAAATGCTCACTCCTGCTCTCTTTTTCTTTTGAAAGGGTGGAGATACACTGGTGAAAGTTTTACACATGAAAACTATAGTGAAATTTCACCAAACTACACACATCATCACAAAACAATATATTTGATTTGTTCTATTCTACATTGTCCTTTCAACAAAATTTTGATAATGATCCAAAAGAATATGAACAGATCATAATTTTCAAGATAATCATTCATATCACATACACAGTAACATGTCAAAGACTTGATGGAAGATTCAATATTGTTTTTAGCCTCTTAAACATTCTAAAAACCCCAGTCGAAAAATTGTCAAATATTAGCAATAAAATAGGATCACTCATCACATGATACAATGCTAAGAGACTACTATTTTTTTTTATATGACTAATAGCATAAAGATAAAATATGTAATGTGAACTGGGTTTGAGGTGCTCGGCCCTGATTAGTTTTGAAGTCTGAAAGGTACACTTGGGATAGTTCATGAGTTGACATGAGTAGTAAAACACCATCTGCATCTCCTCATACAGACATCTTGATGATGCCATTGAGGTGTTTATGCTACACATAATATAACTAAATGATGCATTCGCACATGGTTTAACCCTGATTAATTTGGAAGTCTGAATGGTACACTGGGGATAGTTCATGAGTTGACATGAGTAGTAAAACACAGTTCTGGTCATGCGATTGCATTGTGAAAGAAACGTTGTGGAATCGATCAGAAAAGGTTGATCATCTAGCATATAGGTATTGGTGTGTACTGCAAGGTTCTGGAATCATCAAAATGATAAGAAATTTGGCCCAGTCTTGGTAAAGTTACAAGCACTGTACACAGAAAGATGTATATGGGACTACGCGACACGTGCACGACACGTGCGTGATATCTATTTGGTCCAAATAGATATAATAATTTACCAAATATATCAATTATTAGGCGGTTTCCTGGCAAAATTTGTATCATCACGTATTAGTCAAAACATATTCTTTCACATGATTGGTAATGAGAGCTTCCATTTCATTTTTTGAGAGGGGGGCGTTTTCAAAACTGGGTCTTTACCTTTAATCCTGATTAAGAAGTCTGAAAGGTACACTGGGGATCATTCATGTGTTGGTAAGACAATGGTAGGACATAGTGTGTATCTCCTCATCAATAATGGAATGATCATAGAATTAATGAACGAACATCAGTTTTGGGGGCACAACATGCCCCCCCCCCCTCCCTGTAATTATGTTCTTTGGCCCCTTAAAATTTTAGACCCAAAAGGCACCATACAAATACAAAACCTTTGTGTGTGTGTGTGTGTGTGTATGTGTGTGTGTGCTTGTAAAATATATATTTGGTACAACTGGGACTTTAATATTGAAATAATTTTTTTTTTTTGGGGGGGGGTGGGTTGACAGATTACTTTCAGATTGGTGCCCCCTTACAAAGAGAGATAAGAAAGTATATTATTCTCTTCCCCCAAAAATGCATGGAAAGCATTTAATACAACATATGAATTTGTTGAGTCCTGATTTGTTCACTTGAGATTTTGTGTTAATTCTTGTGCCATGGGTTCCATTCACAGAAAAGGGTCAAACTTAACATTAGCGTGACCTTAAAATATACTTTTTAAAACTGTTCGACCCCGTACAATAACCCATGGGGTTATCAAGTTATGAGCGAAAATGTGAAAAAACCTGCCTTTTTCGTTTTGTTTGTTATCAGGAAACAAGCTTAAGTGAACACAACAAATTCATATGTGATATCTTTCAATCACACAAACCTTTTAGTGGATCAGAAAGGGTATTTATCAGCACTTGAAATATCTTTAAATCAACATTTTCCATTACCCTGTCTATTTAGCAGATCTATCATTTCTGTTATTGCACTTTAACTCTTGCTCTCTGTTACGTTCCTTTTTCACTCTTGCATTCTTGCATCCTTACATTTCTGCATAATTCTCTCTCTCTCACTCTCTCTTGATCTGTCTCTAGATTCCTCTCTATCTCTCTCTCTCTCTCTCTCTCTCTTTCCAATTTTCTCTCTATGTCTTTATCTCTGTGACCTACCACTAACATCTTTCACAAGACACAAAAGGGACAATTATCTAACAGTTGCACTTGGAATTGTCCATTAAGGATCCCAAGTAATCCAGACTCACTCTACACTCATCCAGTCTTTAATGTGGGGCTTAGTCCTGGCGCCACCAAATGGAAACTTTTGGACAAACATATTTCAGCTAGCCAGTCTGACAGTAACAAATGGTCTTCTGAAAGAATTATTTTTCTAACCAAGAACAAGGCAGAACTGAGTAAAATTGGGATATGAACCAACCAAATTGTGATGCTTGCCTGAACTATCACTTGGACATCTTCTATTCTGGATGGCAATTGGTATTTCCATTTTGCTGTTTATTGTATTTCTAGTGCAGAGATCCAATATTTTCCTAAAACTTCAGAATTTGACCAAATAGCTTTTTTGAACAAAAAATAAAATTCAAGGCTTTCAGACGGAGAACCCAAAATATGAAAGATAACACAAGGAAGGATATTCTACACAATGACCTGAACCTTACAATATTAGTTAACATATTGTTGGGAGGTAGAATTAACTAATAATTCAACATTGAGGATAGTTCAATGTCATTGCATAATCTCCAATGATATATTTACATCCAATCATCAGGATTACTTTTAAATAAAAATATCTTTGATATTTTCCTTGACTCTTATTTTTTTCCTCTTATTTTCTGCTACCCAACTCTTTTTCCTCTCTCATTTTCTTCCTCCCTATTGTTTCGCTTTCCTTATTCTTCATCATCAACCTCTCTATATCTTGCTCCTGTCTCTTTCTCTTTATTTCTTCCGGAAAGGGCCTGTCACCAAATGTTTTCTATATCAGCTGATTTCTTTCAAACCACCTGACACATATAGCAATTCATCACCTGAAACATACCCATTCAATCTCATGGCATGTGTACATACGTCAACATCACTATTCATTCGAAATCTATTATGTCTCAAATCCTATTTCTTTTCTTCACCACCTTTACTTCCTGTGCCCTTCACGCACACAAACATCATTAATCACCATCTTTCATTCCTATTCTAAGAAATATATTTTGAAGAAAATATTTGGCTCTTGAATATGGGCAACAACAACAAAAAACACCACCAAAGGGTGATATTTCCATTAGGGCCATCAGCCTAATGCGAATGCTAATGCTAATGCGAATGTTAATGATATCACTTCCCCACCCCCCATGAGGTGCTTGCAACAGAGATATTCAGATACTAATTATGTAGAGATTAATGTCAAAGAGAGACAACTTATCATTTTGTTCATGAAAGTGGTTACTACCCTACCCCCACCCACTGCTTGAATGTGGATACAAGAGAAATGTTTAGACTTAGCTACCAATTAATTAGGTAATTATAATCATGCCCAAATGATAATTTGAAGATGAAGGAGAGGAGAAAGAGAGGGAGGAAGAGAAGGAGAAAAATGAGAAGAAGAAAGAAGAAGAAGAAAGAAGAAGCAGAAAGAAGAAGCAGAAAGAATTAAGAAGACAAAGAAGAATAAGAATGAATTAAGAAGAACAGGAACGATAAGAACAAGACAAAATAAGAAGAAGAAGAAAAAGGAGGAGGAGGAGGAGAACAAGAACAAGAACAAGAAGAAGACGACAACAAAGACGACTTCCCAACAGAATTCCCAACCACACACCACCTCCTCATTTCTGGGATATTGTATATACTTTCCAACATCCTTCATGGAATAATATAGTTACAAAACATACATGTACCCGACATGTCCGCAATATAACTGTTAAAGAGACTAACTTAAAGGGGAAGTCCACTCTAGCTGGCATCATAAGTGATTCATACAGATTATCTTTGTGAAAAAATCTAGCAAAGGATAAGAAAGTTAATATGAAGTTTTAATAGTTTTGATAGTCCAAAGACTGTGAAATTCTTTTGAATCTGATGTAATTAAATATTTAGCCCAATTGTATGTATCACTGGACTTTTGATATTTGTACACCTCAATGAAATATATAAACAGCCCAAGACAGTGAAAATTTATGTAATATATGACTGACATAAATATTCAAATAATAACTTAACAGCGAAAATGTCAACAACAACAATATGGCATAAATGCAGAATCCTGTAAGCAAGTTAAAAGCCAAATTAACCACAAAGACCATCATAAAATCAGCATTTATGACCACTGACTACACCATCCGATTGCTATTTGTTTACAGCACAGGAAACGAACGTTCAGATACTTAAACCAGCATATTCCCATAACTAAGATTAAATGCCCTATCCTTCCTACAAAACAGACACATCGTAATGGTCAATTGATATTCAACTGACACAAAATAAGGTCAAGAAGTGAAAAACAAGGAAATTGTTAAAAGAAAAACGGAGAAACCATCTCCCGTCATAAAACCTAAACAGTCTATAAATATCAAATGATGATATATAAGTACATGATAGGAACTTAAAGGCACCGTTTAACAATGTTAAATCTGAGATGCATGGCCCTACGTGTTATCAGTGTCCGTGATATGGTGTAATATTGAAGCCCTAACAAAATTGCGCTTCAAAATGATCATGAAGTGCCTCAAAAAAGTAAAAATCTTTGAGTGACCGGTTTTACCATACTCATTTTCCCCAATAGACTGTAGTGTTATAAAAACAAAAATGAAATTTAGATTTCCAATCATAAATATCTTGATAATCAGACAGGCGATCGGCTTGTAAAAGTCATGGGATTCCTGACTGACATAAAGTTTTATAATTATGATTGCAGCATGAGCTAAATCCAGGATTTTGTTTCAGAATCTGAGGCAGCCTCGGTGCTGTAGGGGAATCTCTAGAATGTAAGACAGTTGTGTTATGTTGTAATTTTGTTGATCATGCGACTATGAACATGTTTCTGAATCTATAACATCTTCTAATATTTTGCAGGAGGGTCATAAATTAAAGGAAGCAACAAAGTAATCTATACCAAGGTGCATGCTAGAAAGTCTTATTTATTGAGAAAAAATATGAAGGAAGCTAGAAAGAACTCTCAATTTGGAAGGATGTTTAAATTTCAATGATAGCTCAAAGTTTTCAAATTATTGTAAATTCATTTTTCACTTGTTCAAAATAGTGAATGGGAAGGAAGAAGACAGAGAGTACAAACATTTACTGAAAATTATAACAATAATAAATACATTTGCAGCATGTGCACATTAATCATAGGTATGGCTAAAGATTGGAATATATTGATAGACACTCCTAGCCCAACTTCAAACTATGTATCTGCAGCCCTGGTACATACAGATGGCATAATTTGATACTATAGACATGTATTTATACACAAGAAGTTTAATCTGAACGTTCTGTGCACTACCAAAATGAAAATATGTCTTTAATTAGGACCTACACATTTGTATCACTTTGCATTAGTAAGGAAAGAATATAATTCCATCCATCCCCAATGTAGTATTCTAAAATAGCCCTATAAGAGGTGGGTCTTTCTCAGCCCTAGGACTCAGCCTGAAAGGAAGGAAAAATAGCAGAACATACCTCACATGCTGGACACAGACTCGCTGCAGAATTGGGATGAGACGGAAATCACGTACAATTATGGAAACTCCAGTTCGACAGGAAATTAAGAAGCAAGACTGACAATACCCATAAGTCAGTCTGAAGGCTTAGGGTTCCCCTTCACTTTGACAGTTACGATCTGATAAACCAGTCGTCCGTCATATAGACTATCCATCAACAACAAGGTCTTCTCTGTCATGGAATACATTAAGTGCTAGAAGATCAAGATCATCTCACCCAAGTCTACATGCCTCGCTGGAGATGTCTTGTAATTTTCGACTTGAATTGTTTTGCAGCTATGTAATCTCTGTGGGAGTTCTGATGTCATGTAGCCTGCTCAGACTTGAGAAAATGTCTCTGCAAATTATATAAAGAAACGCTATTGAAAGAAGCATCGTAAAACGAAAGGGGCGCACACACTGGATAACATAATACACAGAAAAACGTCTTAAATGGAACTAATTTTGAAGGGGGTCACTTGACATGGAAGGAAGGTATATATTGCCAATGAACAGTGCACACTCACGATAAGCCATGCCTGCATACGGTTTTGTACGATACCACGTTCAGATCTATCTAGTTGTCATTTGAGGCAATGTTCAAATATGCATTTCGTGTATATAACATTCAGACTAGAAGAAAGTTTTAATTACTTATGATAGTTATAGATACAGTTTTAATTTAGCGCTATACAATGAATTTTGGTAGTCTAGATGGGGGGATTGATGGATACTAGAAATTTCAGCAGTTGCTAGAAATGTTCATCAGCAGAAGATGCTTTTAAGGAGATATGGTCTGATTATTGATTACGCTAATGGCTAAGCGATGACGTTATTGACTCTTAATTAGTTTTGAAGATGATTCAGTAATCTTCAATTAATTTCAGTAAGCTTCTCTTCTTGTATTGTAAAAACACAACATGCATCATAAGCAAGGGAAATGATTAATAATTTCTTCTTCTATAGCTGACATACATGTACTTCAGCATGATCAACTTGTATATTTTCCACTCAATACCCAAATTCGGAACCAGGAAAGATAGAGACAGTCAACAAAAATATATGTAGGCCTATACATCTAATAATTGTGAGGATTATAGTAACTGTATGGAAAATGCTTTGAAATATTATTTTACTAAAAATTTAACACAGTACTCCATGCACTCACATTCAAAATCTGAATGAATAAAGGGCAAATTACAGGATGTCTACAAATTTTAAAATCTATAGTGTCAAGGAATAATATGCAAGGCATGTACTGTCATCTGGCTTTCATATCTTAAACATTTTCAGCTCATTTTTACAACGTTTTAATTGAATGAGGTGCAGAAGTTTTAAAAAGTAGGAATCTCCAGATCTAGAACTAGGGCCCCACTTTTTATTTTAAAGTGTGATTGATCTTAATCTATCACAGATTCTTGAATTACTGGTAACAGGTTGTGCATTGACTTTACAAACATTGGGGACTTGGGTTTAATTTGTATTTTATCACAAGTATACATAATGTAGGGCCAACTGTATAGAAAGTGCATTCATCAATTATCATCATTTATTTATCAAATGCATTTTGCAAAAAATTCAAGATTTCAATTAAATGATCA
Source organism: Mesocentrotus franciscanus (assembly GCA_037976565.1). Lineage (NCBI taxonomy): Eukaryota > Metazoa > Echinodermata > Echinoidea > Camarodonta > Strongylocentrotidae > Mesocentrotus > Mesocentrotus franciscanus. The sequence goes on along the minus strand of CP137668.1, from coordinate 8,118,144 downwards.
AGGGGTAATAGGACAAGTACAGGAAGTCCACAATTCTGGTGAGACACAATCTAGAAAGGACAACTCAGCAGGCAATCTTCTCACTCCCAAAACTGGTGAAAACTTTTCTCTATAAAGTATCAAAATCATGCACTTTCCTTCAAAATTCCTAATTTTCTCTCACAAAATACCTCTAGGGAGATAATTTTGTGAGGTAGACGTCCGCTGGGACGGGAGAGAGTTATCGCGCTGAACGCATCAAAAAACTTACGGGGACTTGGGATAATTCGATTTTGATTCTATCTGATCTGAGGTTAAACAGACACATCCCCCAGAGAGATAGGCAAGGGAAATGTTAAAAGTTTAGCAATTTAAATGCCTGTGTTGTTGGCATTGAAATAGCTTGAGGCCATTGTTGAGAGATATGTTAACAAGAGGGGATGACTGAAACTTGCCACATGAAAATGAACATTTTATAAGACCAGTTGCTGACTTGTTATGGAGTCAGAAAACTGGGTCGGAAAAATAAAAGTGTAAGAAGCCTGAAGGAATTTTTTGTCCTGAAAGGAAGAGGAAGAAGTTTGTGATGTGTCATGAAATAAAAATGGGGAAAAATTAATTTCTAGTTGCAGTTCCCCAAGGAGATAAAATATAGTTTTAGGCTTAGAAACTTAAAATTTTGCATTGGACTTAATTTGTCCAACTTTTCAAAGTGCCCCTTAGTTTCCCCATCCCCTCTCTCTCTCTCTCTCTCTTTCTCTATCTATCTATCTATCTATCTATCCCTCTGTCTTACCCTCTCTCTCTCTCTTTCTCCCTCTTTGCCTTCCATTCTGTTACTCTCTCTCTCTCTCTCTCATTCTCTTCTTATGAGGCTCTATCACTATCCCTCTGTCTCTCATATTTGGTCTCATTCTCCCCCCTAAATATTATTTCATATCATAACACAATCTATCATCTACATCTATCTTCTTCATCTCATGCAAAAATCTATCATACATGTCCATCAACCTCCCTCCCTACACCATCTCAAACTAAATTTAGTTTCAGGAACCATTTCTGGAATAAACATCTTGCTCATCTATATAGACCTTTCATATCACTCAACTTGTACTGTGGCCATATCCCTACAAAAAGCGACTGTCCAAATTCAAACCAGTAAATTCTTTTGAAAACAGGAGTCAAAAATAGTTCTTCCCTATAGAAATGACCTTCATGGATGGACAGACGTGAAAGTCACAGGATACAAGACACGAAGTTGATCTATGATGATGTCTTGCTTCTGCAATCCCTAATTGACAAAATCACCTAGGAATCTGATTGGGGTCACAAGAACGTAAACTCGGAAGCCGCAATTTCCCTGCCAAAATTCTTAATGCGTGGGACTGATATTGACGATGTACTCTGAGGAAGTGTCTATTTAGATGATGTATATTTGGCCAGAGAACACACATCAGATTAAAGAAAGTTCTCCTCTTATAAGAGAGATATATTTTGATGAAGCATGAACGGTCAGTGGAGAGAGCAGTCTTGGAAGTACACGGGAGGCTCTTAGTTCAAAACTTAGTTGATAACAAAATCCCCTTGGTAATTATGAATTATCAACCACCAAGTGACCACGTCTCTCAGACAGGATTTACAGTTGTAGGTCCCCTGGTTTCTTAAATTACTTGTAAGCATGTACATGTGCACTTGTATTTTGTAGTCGCATAAAACAAGTCTGATTTATGACGGTACATTTATTTTTGCATCTCCCTGTCTCAAATGAAACATTTTGGTATAGAATTCATGAATATTTTCATGTGCCTAATTCCTAACTTTCGTGGAAATACATTCATATTTAAATTCATGATTCAAAATTAATTCTAACAGACCTTTGAATATGCTTATGGATAGAAGAAGTAGTCATTGCTCTTTTGAAAATATTAGCATGTTTTTCAATAAGGCATTATGCCATCATTCTACATTGCTTTAAACAGGGCATTAAAATAGTCTGGTGGGATCAATGTATAAACTGACCACAGGATGTTTGTGTAAGTTGAATTTGCCCTATGACACATTATTTTGAAGTATATACTGACCAAGGCTTCACCACTAGGGTACAAAATCATAATGCTGAAATCAATTTCTAAAGTTCACATACACTTTTTCTGACCACACTCATTAGGCGGTGACGTGCTATTCTACTCCTCAGATAAAAATTGATATGACATTTAATAATTTTATGATGGCATTTTCCTTCTGGTTTTCATGGAAAATTAGTTTATCCCAGTCCCTCTTGAGTTGGGACCCATGAGGAATTTAGCAGCCAATATTTACATCTAGTCACGTCTACAAATTAGTTTGCCAAAATTTTGTGACGTAAAGAAATGTTTGAAAGATATACAGTACATAGTGCTGCAATGTAAAAATGGGAGTTTTGTTGCAGAGGGCACTACAAAAAAAAAAAAATTTTGTGAGATAATGAAAAACTGAGTGTCAAACTTGACAGAATATACAATTTAAATGACAAAATCATCTTTGTTTGATCAAAATCGGTTCAGAGACGGCTGAAACATCCATAAATATAACCATTTCTAATATTTCTGGTGGGACACAAATATTCAGTAATTTTGAACCAGACGTTGAAAAACAAAATTAGCGCCTTATATGTTTTATTCCAGCCGATGCCAATATTGGTTTTTGTTGGCTTTTTCGTGTTGGTTATAATACGCACAACCAGCTGGCCCACGCCCGTGTATTGTCACCGTATTTTTTTGAAAGTGGAGCTGGATTGATATGATCATATTCAATCTAAATTCACACATTTTGGGATCTAAAATTACCTTCATAGCAATTTTAGGTTCTAAAAGGGCACTAGAAATGTCATAAATAAGAATAAGAGCAATAACCATGCACTTTGAAGGCATTTGTGGTCTTAAACAAGAACTCAACTATCCCTTTAAATAATTCTGCCCACTTATTAAAATGTGAGATGTTTTGTCCATCTCTAAAAGAGAAAATAATTAGAAAATATATCAGTTTCCCTCTGTCTCTCACGTTTGGACCCAAGAGGGGTTTTGCTGCCAATATTTACATCTAGTCATGCCTACAAATCACTTTGTCAACATTTTGTGATGCAACTTCTTGTGTCAAATCCATCAAATAGGGATTTTGAGTCATTGTCCCATTGTTAAACTGACAGTCAGTTATGTAATATGTTTCATTTTCATAACCATTTCCAACAGTATTAGATTAGTGCACATTCTGAAATCTTCAAATGCCCCTGATTTGATAAACTTAGAAATTGAAGGCAATTTTGACATCCTGAGTCAATAAATTCCACCACTTTTTAAGGGGACCATAGTAAAAACTTCTTCCTGTTTTTGTATACAGGTTCACTCACACTATGCTTGTAGGTCTAGTGAACTGACAGAACAAGACAAATCCATCGTGGTGTGAAAAGTTTGTAAAAAATAACTTAGGGTCTGCTAACAGCTTCCGACCATTAATTCTGTCCCGTCAGGATATAGCCTCTCTCCTGATATGTCGGTACTAATCAAAATCATCCAGCCGCAATTTTTACTTGGTCACGGTGAGACTCCAGCGATAAAATATGTGTTTGATGGCTATATTTAAAGCATTTTGACATTTCTGATCGCTGAGTAATGATCATGCACTTTTTCTGTCACCTGAGATCAGGCATGTAATCACTTTGTTTTTAAACACTTTGAATTGAATATTTCTTTTTACTCACTATATTTTGGATGCATATAAAAGGAATATCTTGTTCCTCCCCTCCCACTTCCTTCCCTCTCTCTCTTTCTCTTTCTCCCTCTCTCTCTCTCTTTCTCCCCTCTCTCTCTCTCTCTCCAAGTCACATCATTAATTAACGGCACTAATGTCCTTTGGCAAGATATTAATCTACATTTGCCACACTCGACCCAGGTGAGGTAAATGGGTACCTGGTAGGATTATTTCTTGAAATGCATTGTGCGCTGCTGATAACGGCTGCCAGAGCTAAAGCTAGGGTAATAGTTTCCAAAGCTCTTTGGAAGCGCATAGGGACGTTATATAATGTGATACGCGGTATACAAGAACTGAATATTATTATTATTATTGAACATTTCAGAAAGATATTCCCCTTTTAGATTATTTCAGGTATCACTTTAAGCTACTGGGTATAGAAACAAAAGTTATTAGGTATCAACCTTGTATATCTAATGTACCTACAAACTTATTTTTAAAAATAATTCCCTAAACTAATAAACTAATACTTTCATGTAATACTTACTATTGGACAGATTCTGCTTTTCAAAGTTTTCACTGGCAATTGATTCAACAACTAAAAAGTTACAATCAATCACAAAATGAAATTGAATATAAATTCTCCTAAAAAAATAATCAAGAAATCAAAATTATGATACTTGTTTACAGCAATGTTATCCTTATCAGACAACCCTTGAAAATTGTTTTACACTGCAATTTTTATTCAGCTCTTACTGGAATGGAACCTTGCAGGAAAAAAAAATCATTGACAAGATTGTTGCAACTATTTTGTTGTTTCTTTTATATTCCCTCTAAGTGATTCTAGTATAAAATAAAATAATTGTTGAAAGTGCACTTTACAATTTTTTGGAATGAATCTTACCTTGTGTGATGTCTGGTATTCTTAGAGATTGCTGGTCACATGAAGGATCAAGCTGTATAGATCTTCCAAATTTCTCTTAATTCCCTAAGCCACATCTATAGCTCTAGAGAGTCTACACACATTCTGTTACAGATTGAAACATGCTTCCCTCTTTCTATCACTGCAAGTGTTCCCCCTCTATGCAAACTAGTAATTAATTCACTCAGCAAATGATCAATGTGGTGTTACTCTTGATGGATTGAAAGAGGTTCACAGATCGGTTGCTACAACATCCTTCTGCAAATAATCCACTGAAGAGCACTCCAAGTATTTAATCTAGTAAAACAAACTTAAGACTGGCATTTGCAACAATACTGCCTCTTCAGACTTGGCTTAAGGAAAGTGGTGCACTCTACTTGGAAGGGCTGTGCAAATAATTATTTAGAAACATGCTTATATGTAGGAGAAAGTAACTGTTATAGGAAAATCCTTTCCTTCCCATGAAATACAATGTGAAAAATAGAACTGAATGTACGGATATGTTTGCATTTTAAATATATTTTAGACAGCAAAAAAAATGTACCATATCCCTATCGACCTTAGAATAGTGCAAGTATATTTTTAGTTCCTGTTTATAAAAACCCCTGAATTAACCATGCAAAAAAATTGAAACCCGTACAAGTTGCACACAATTATCAATTTTTTGCGCTTTCATTATTGGTATATCATAACATATATGATAAAGGATATCAAAACATGCAATAGGTTTATAAAGATGTATTTCATGAAGTAATTGCTTTGCCCTGAATTTACTTGTGTTTTGGTAAATTTTGTTCTTTCTTGTATCATTACAAAAGGTTATTACTGGTTGCAATCAACTTAAGATTATTTTTATTTTATTTATTTATTTATTTATTGGTATATAATGATCGACCAGCAGCACAAGGCTGAAAGGGTCAATTTACAAAGGTACAGTGATGTATATTTATACATGTACAATAGTATTACAAAACATAGTAAATAATTACCAATGAAAAATGCAGCAAAAATCAATACTGTCTAAACTATACCATATATCTAATATATGAACACACTCTACAGAAGAGTAAATAGTATGAAGTTATTTCAATTATCTGAATAACTGCAAATGTATGGAAACTGCATTAATATACAACTCTCATTCACATTTGAAAGTTACAAAGTAGTGAAAGATAGAAGGAACTTTGCAATGTTCAGACAATTTGGGACTTCAAATTACCTTTAAATTGCCATTAAGACCCATTATAAAATGGATCAACTATTACACAATATATCAATTCACATTCCTACATGTATATCACATTCCATCTCACTTGTGAGGAGCAATTTGGGATACAATGCTGACAATATCCATGACTGCTATTACTATGCCACAATGACATCTATGGCAGCAATTTATCAGCCACTCCTGTAGTAATTTACTGCTTGTGATGGTGCTAAATCACTAAATTCAGTCTGCTTTTTCTAAACTGAACAATTCACTATTTGATCTGCAATTGTGACCTCTTTTTTCATGATCTAATAAAATGGAGTTTGGCAATAACTGCAAGTTAATATGTTTTCTCTATTATGTCACTTTAGTACACATGTACACGTGTAGGCTGCATAAATATCAACAAAACCCAAGATAATACCTTCAAAAAGTTTTTTTCCGGCAGCAAATATTGATATATTTCCTATTTGTTTGCAACACTCTGGGCTTTAAAGTACTTTGTATTTTTCATAAGCCTCAAATATTTGCTCTTCTCTATCATTTCATTTAAAGGGATCCGGTAACTTTGTCTCAGATTCTGAAACGAAATCCTGGATTTAGCTCATGCTGCCATGATAATTATAAACCTTTATGTCAGTCAGGAACCCCATGACTTTTACAAGCCGATCGACCGTCTGATTATCAAGATATTTATGATTTGAAATCGAAACCAAATTTTGCGTTTTCCTAACGGTTTTCATAACACTACAATCTATTGGGGAAAACGAGTATGGTTAAACCAGTCACTCACAGATTTTTACTTTTCTGAGGCACTTCTTGATCATTTTGAAGAGCGATTTTTTTTTTAGGGCTTCAATATTACACCATATCACAGACACTGATAACACGTAGGGCCGTGCATCTCAGATTTAACATTGTTAAACGATGCCTTTAATAGACCTAAAATCCATCTTATATGCTATATTCAACAGGTTTTCTATGAATCTAGTCATATATCTATCTATCTTTATATACATATTTTACATCTATGGTATGATCTACCTATATGTTTCTACCCATCAACTTCCATTTACATACATGACTATATTGCCTATAGGTATATACCTAGGTAATTATACTTGTGCCTCCATCAAATCCTTTATTCTCATCTTCCTCCTTAGGAATTTCTGTGACCTTCCACATTTCTGCCCTATCAATACCTATCAATTCTTCTTTTCCACCCTTTCTTCATTAATCTTTCAACCATTCTCTTTTCCAGAGTCTGATAAATGTCTAATGCTTAGTATCCCATTGTAAGCCTCCAATGGAATGCCATACAAAAAAAAAGCCTTGTTATGTCTCATCTCTTGTATACAGGACTCTAAAATCACATTATAAAGAAATGAAGCCCTCACATAGCTACTGATTTATCATGGGAATTATACATAGAAAACATGTTCCAGTAGCATAAATCTAAATTAATGCCATTTCCTGCTTTTCTCTTCCTGTTCAGAATATCATTTATCATTTATCATTTTGATATTTGCTTCATACTAGGAGTTCCATATGAATTCCCAAACATTCAACAAGGTACTTTTGACATTCTATGTTTACAATTCTGATTTGAAGAATCAAACAAATGTTAATCAATAGTAAATTTAGTAGTGGCACAAAAAGTTGCAAGACTGGAGTTAGGGTGGTAGTGGTAGTACTAGTAGTAGAAGAAGCAGAAGAAAAAGAAGAAGTAGAATTAAGTAGTAGTTGTAATGCCAGTAGTAGTAGTAGTCTGGTTGTTGTTGTTGATCTTGTTGTTGTTGGTGTTGTCGTAGCTCAATAGGAACAATAACAGCAACAGTAGCCACAGAAGAAGCAGTATAGTAAAAGTTATAGAATTAATTTTGGAAAGTAAAGACAAGGAAGAAATATCTCTCTCTCTCTCTCTTTCTCATATACCGGTCATATACCGGTAGTCGATAGTTTTCTGTTTTAAAAAAGCTCTCTAGACTCCTTAGTACTCCACTTGGTGCTCCAGCTCTTCTCCGATGAAACCACAATCCCCAGCTAAATCTTGATGTATTTCCTATTACAGCCTTTTAACCGAGTCATTACATGCTCATATAGTCCCTAACTGCTGGATAAAACTCAGGCCGCAGCCTAAAAGAAGTATGAGCTCTAAATGGATTAGGGTACTTGATTGCGGTAATTATCGTAATTATCGGATAAGGAATCCTCTTAACTCACTTCTCCTCAAAAGAAGGATCTTATATTGTAAGCAATGGCAGGATAAATAGCAGGTCATAGAAGCAGGAAGGCCCCATCAATGCTGCTGAATCTTTTTGGTTTGGGAATTCATAGATATTTTCCATTCCCCATTCTAATAGAAATTATAATGGAATCATAGCCTGGTTTCGGGTACCAAAAAAAATGAACCACTCCCCTGCCATCTGGGTCTCAGTCTCTCTCTCTCTCTCTCTCTCTCTCTCTCTCTCTTTTCTGTTCCGTCTTTTTTTTCTTCTTTAGAATCTTGTTGCTTGGTTGCATTCTTTCTTTTCATGAATTTTTTTCTTTTATTGTATTTGTTTTGTCTGAGAAATCTAAAAAACAAAATCATGATAAAAAAAGTGTCTTTACTGAAATGGAGTTTGAAATCTTACTTCAAATATCAATCAAGTCTTTTCTTGTGGATTTAATTCTGCAAATATTTTATTTTTTCTTTCTTTCATCTTGCTGCCCATAAAAGGTTTTGACCAATGTTTTGATCTTGTTATATTCTAAATTGCAAGTAATATCAGCCTCAAAGATACATTAGATACAGTTTGACGTGAGTGGAGAATGAATTAAGATTACAACATAGTCAAACCTGTCTGTAGCGACCGCCCAAGGGAAACACAAAAAGTGGTCTTTGTAGACAGGTGGTCTTTGTAGACAGGTTCCTTTAGTACATGTTTCAATGAGGAACTATTTTCAAGGGAAACAAAAAATGTGGTCTTTGTAGACAGGTGGTCACTAAAGCAGGTTTGACTGTATATATATATATATATACTGTCAGTTCAAGTATCATCAATTCTCTTTGATCAATTAAGGTAAACCTCTTCAAATCCCAAGGAAATTGCTTATTGATTCAAGACGCATTCTGAACATTGATTAAATCTATTTCTTATGATAAAGTCATACAAAAGGACTTCAAATTCAGCTGGTGTGAAAGGGATAATGACATCTCAAATAGCTCGTCTTCCCCATTGTACCAAGAGGGAATTGAAAGGGGAAGTGACTAAAATTAAGAACTCATTTATAGGTGGACGAGCTCTTTGATTAGCTAGCTATAACATTACCTTTTAATTTGAAATATAAACCCCCTAATGAAGAGAAAGAAATTAATGCAACGTACAAGCCTGAAGCAAATTTATGAACTCTCCATCTAAGTTTAAATCAATTGTTATTTCAAAATTCTGGTTTAATTTCTGAATCTTTATAGATTAAATACACTATCTATTTGTTGGGTGAAACCATGGACCTACTACAGTCCTGCTACTATATGTTTGTAGACTTAACTAATTTTCTTTTTCCATGCTTCCAAAGAATTTCTGTAGATAATTTATGCCTTATCCCACCTTATACTGTGCTTCGCTTAAAAACGGAAGCCTATTTAGTATATGGCTCTTTAGAAAGCTAGACGTTGAATTGGTCCCTCTTCACAGCTATATAACAAAGCAACTTAATCCCATTTCATCCTCTTTCCACTTGGCTTGATTCTCAATTGATTTGTTTTCCTTTGGAGATTATTATTCAATTCATAGGGATGGGTTTGTTATTATTAGGTGTAAATAATGTCTTGGAAGCTTGGAGCCACTCCCCTCCCCTTTCTTTCTCCCCCTTTCATGATCTCTCTCTCTCTCTCTCTCTCTCCCTCTCCTTACCTTCCTATATCTCTCTCTATCCCCTGCTCTATCCCTCTCAGTCTCTAAGGTATATCATTGAGAAATCAAGAGAGCCAGACATAAACTGAGAGGTGTGGGAGAGGTGTAGATTACAACCCCCAAAGGGAGAGAATATTTAGGAGGAAAATGAGGGGAAGCTTTTGTATCTGTCTGTCATCTAGTCTATTTGCACTCATTTAGTGTATGATATCTCATACTTTTTATACATGTATGCATCATAATTATTGTACATAATTAGTCCTTGAGACAAATCTTAGTAAAACACTTACTCCTGCAGTATGAAAAAGAGAGAGAGAGAGAGAGAAGAGAGAGAGAGAGAGAGAGAGAGCATGAATACCATACAGAAGCCAATTAAAGATACTATATCCCTTTTGCAGCCAACATCAAATTCTGTAGAACTTTGCAGGAATTATGAATATGTCATGTATGTCCTATCTGTGAAATTTAAACGTTAGCAGTGTCCTAATATTCAAATTATGCAAGGAAACCCATTTACTTGCTAGACTTCACTGTCAGACACTATTGAGTGACTGACTGGCTTTTTCATCTTTGGTAATAACATACATAAAATGAGCTGTAAAGGGTACATGAGCATTTGTCTACATCAATAACCCACTTCTTGTAATGGCCAAAATTAAACTGATTGAATCTTTGCGCAGCATAAAACGTACGACCATTCGGTACAATGGTCTGAAAAATCAGACTATTACTTACTGGCTCTATAGCTCCTAAGTCGATTCGACAACTAATAGTCGTTATTTTCCCACTTAAAGACATTTTCAAGTCCCCTTTTTTTTAGGGAAGTTCTAAATTAGTATTGTCTTTCAAATGCCGTTAGAATTTAACCTTTTCATTTTTTTGGCCTGCAAATGGGATATAGTACCTTTAATGCACTGCTTTTTTTTTTACTGCATTCTTCAGGTAAAATGTCCTTGCTTTTGTGCTCTCACGTCATATATGATATGAGATAAAATAAAAAATCTGTCTATTTTCAGCCAGAGGGAAGTTAAGTAATGTACGTTAATGTAACACTAACACCCTTCTGGCTCTCAACAGCTGATTGGTACAATCATAACAAAGCTCATGTGACATACAGGGACATCAAGTCAGGTGGCATTGAGGGTCACTGAGTCATGTGATGTTGATGACGTGTCACCTGATAACAAGCCTTGAAGATGCACAAGCACACACAGATAAAACTACACAACATGAAAGAAGAGAAAGAGAAAGAGAAAGAGAGATAGAATGACAGTAAAATAAAAAAGAAATCAAGAATTTGAGATAGAGACAAAAATATAAATAGAGAAATAGAGTTATACACACAACTGATAGAGGTGCATAAGATATTAAAGTGGAGAGATAAAGAAATAGACAGAAAGAGAGTTTGAGAAGATAAAGATCTTTATCCCATTTCATTCCTGATAGGAAACAAAACAAAAGTTATTTGTATCTTGATAGATACTATTTGCAAAACAGGCTGGCGTGCAATGGGAACAAGCTACTTATCATGTTTGTAATTTTCCTTAGAATGTAAAAAGGGGAAAGGTATTCTTTGAGTGGATAAAGAGGAGAAAAGGAAATTATATATCATAAAATTGAGATGAAGACAAACAGAGATTTGTGGCTCCAGACACACACAAAACAAGGCAGAGTCATAAACGTACATAAATGGAATGAAAACAGTTAGAACAAAAAATGTGCATTATGAAACGGAATCCAAAGAAACATTTGCCCTTTTGCTTTCTCTCAAATCTCCAGAGCATAAATTTGATATGATTACAAGCGTGGCGGTAGTTGAATGAACGTCTTTCTACAAGAAACCCCAATCTGATTCATGAAAACTAAAACCTCATCACAATTACAAATCTAAAATGATTCATCTGAGCAATTATAGAAAATCAGGTTGACCCAAAATCATAATGATCTATCTCTAATTCAATCTCGACATCCGCCGGTAGAAACAGTGACTGGTTTTGTGCTGCAGGAAAGCATGAAATATATACCATTGTATACTGTCACATGACCACATTGGCCCTATCAATATATGTTTTTTTTTATAATAGTTATTCCGTACAGATCAACCTATGTTGATTTATAAATCTAATGATTTAATTCACTGACTTCTCTGAAGTTTTACTTCGAAAGTCAACATGCACAAGTTTCAAAATTAAGGTATTAAGACTTGTCCAAAAACAAAAAATTCAAAGAGAGAGACGAGTTTCCACATAGAATAATTCCTAATTATGGAATTCAACGACCCTTTCCATCGTTACCTCTTGATCTCAATTACATGCACTAAAATATAATAATATAATTTACACACACATTCCCAAGTGAATCTTTTCCAATTAAACCACTGGCATCATTAAATTAAATTTGATTCAAAGGACTTGATGGACCTCAATACAGTGGAATGTTGTCTGGAGCATTGTAAGCTAATGAAAATACTGATAACCAGAAGATGTAGCCAATTACTGCTGAGAAAGAATCTTATTACCACGATAATCACCACTTATCTTTAAATATTCCCCATGCTTGTGATACAAGATAGAATGCAATGTTGGCTGGTGAACTTTAAAGGTACCAATCATCTCTTTTTGTTTAAATGAAACTGGATGGACTCTGCATACTTCTGTCTTTAGCTTTTTAAACTTGGAGGCTAAATATATATATTATTTTTATTATATACATGAATGACTTTCCTAATGCTTCTCAAATACCATCTTTTATACTTTTTGCGGACGATTCCAACCTTTTTGATTCACATCGTGAACCAGAGGCCTTATTGAATATAGTTAATAATGAAATGAAATTTGTTCAGAAATGGATTCATTTAAATAAATTGTCATTAAATATTGTTAAAACACAATATATGGTCTTTAGTAACACGATAAATTCACTCCCTGGACATATTCTAATTTGCAATATTAATTTACAACCAGTGGATACTATTAAGTTCCTAGGCTTATATATTAGTAGTAATCTATCTTGGATTTAATTTAATTTCTAGAAATACTGGAATTTTATATAGGTTAAGGAGTTTTTTTTCCTACTACTGACTGTTTTACATACCCCATTTGGAACATTAATACTGTCATACATGTACATGTACTATGGGATTTTAGCATGGGGCAATAAATCGTTATTATTACTTGACAAAGTAGTTGAAATACAAAAGCGAGCCATTAGAATTGTTAATAAAACAGGTTTCTATGCCCACACAATATAACTATTTTATTCAAATAGAGTATTAAAACTAACTGACTTATATTTGTATAATATTGGGATATTTATATATAAATTGTCCAATACTAAACTTCCTGAAAGTTTTATGATAATATTTAAAAAGAATAATTATTTTCAATTACCCCACTTGGCAGAGTGGTTCCTTTCATTTACCACGAACGCGTACTCTATTTGCCCCCAAAACAATCTTATTTTCGGTCCAAAATTTTGGAATGATCTTCCAAACGAAATTACTACAAGCCCCTCTCTCCGTGTATTTAAACGTAAATTAAAATTATCTTTATTGCTTAAGTACTCGAAATAATTACTGTTTAGTAAAGATTCATTAATTTATATAACCTTAACGCTTTGGAGACGACGGGCTTCTACAGAAGCCGAGCGAGTTGTTAAGTCTGTGACGACGGGCTTCTACAGAAGCCGAGATATATCCCTAATATGTTGACAAAGTTTTCCAGCTTATTATTAGCTATTATGTGCTAAAGTTCTTTGAAGTATTATTTAGATATATTTATTCATCTCATCTATTAAAAAATAATAAAGTTACGTGGAAAAAATCGAGAAAAGTGATATCATTTCAACTTTACCCTAAGTTAGTGTTCGGATCGAAAAAGGTCCCGAAATACCCGTACAGCTGGAGGCGGACGCGTGCGTCCGTTCTATATTCTTGCCAGGATTATTGCTTCGACGAGCAGGAACATAGCGCATGCGCAGATCATTTGGAAATCTGGCCCAGCTATACAGCTAAGTTACGTAAGAGGAACAATAGACGTGGCCGAGGGTAAAGGTCATTGTCATGGTTATAAACTCCAACAATAGAAGAGCGGGTATGTATAGATTTTTTCACAATGATCCTTGTATACTGTACAAGTGTACATGTATAGCGGGTTAACTCAGATAACCCTTTTTTTGGGGTCTTGTTGTTTTGCAGTTGTCGTTACTGTTTTCAAAGAATGTTTACGGGATCACGTTCAAGTACTCCTTTCTCTCTCTCGCTTTCTCAGCGCCATTTTCCATCTTCATCTCTGGTACTGTTTTCCGTTCCGCTATTTGCTTTTATTCGAAAGTATTCCTTTCGATCTTGAGATAAATTATTATACCGTAACCTCGATATGGAGAAGAAAAACACGGAACGAGCGCCTTTTGATATCGAAATAAGAAGAATATTACTGTACAATAATTATAAAAAGTAAAACTTTTGAATGTAAATCATGATAAAAAATGGAAACTAAAGAGGAATCCAGAGCGGGTGGGGTGATCGGAGAGACAAAAAGCGTAATAATAAATAACAATAGGACCTACTTTCTCCTCTCTCGTTTTCTCAATGTCTTTTTCCATCTTCATCTCTCGTAGTGTTTTCTGATCCGCGATTTTTGATGAGATCGCGTTTCGACGTACTCTAAATAAAAATAGCTGATCATAATTATAACGTAGAACCAAATTTGACCCTATCTGAAATATTCATTCAAATATATAACAACCATGGAAAGATAAAGGAATAATACAAATGTGATTTAGTAAAATGTCACAGACGAAAAGATGACATGAGAAAGGATTGTTTCTCTCTCTGTTTGTCTCTTTCTTTGTCTCTCACTCTTTATACCTTTCTTTTTTTCCTTGCTCATTTTCTCTCTTTTTTCTCTCTCTCTCTCTGTATTCTCTCTCTTTCTCTCTCGCTCGCTTTTCAGCTCCATTTGCCATCTTCATCTCTGGTACTGTTTTCCGTTCCGCTATTTGCTTTTATTCCGAAAGTATTCCTTTCGATCTTGAGATAAACTATTATACCATAACCTCGATATGAAGAAGGAAAGCACGGTACGAGCGCCTGATGATATCGAAATAAAAGAATATTACTGTACAATAATTATAAAAAGTAAAATTGTTGAGTGTAAATCATGATTTAAAAAAAACTGAAGAGGAATCCACAGCGGGGCGGTTGGTGTTGATCGGAGAGACAAATATCATAATAATAAATAACAATACGTCCAACTTTCTCTCTCTCTCTCTCGTTTTCTCAATGTCATTTTCTATCTTCATCTTTTCTGTTCCGCGATTTTTGATGAGATCGCGTTTCGACTTACTCCTAAATAAAATTAGATGATCATAATTATAACGTAGAACCAGGTTTGACCCTATCTGAAATATTCGTTCAAATATATAACAATCATGGAAAGATAAAGGAATAATATAAATGTGACATAGTAAAATGTCACAGACGAAAAGATGACATGAGAAATGATTTTTCTCTCTGTATGTCTTTCTCTATATCTCTTGCTCGCTTTCTCAGCGCCATTTTCCTTCTTCATCTTTGGTACTGTTTTCCGTCCAAAAGTATTCCTTTCGATCTTGAGATAAATTATTATACTATAACCTCGATATGGAGAAGGAAAACACAGAACGAGCGCCTGATGATTTTGATATGAGAAGAATATTACTGTACAATAATTATAAAAGTAAAAATCAGAGCTGGGGGTGATCGGATATTCGGAGAGACAAATATCATAATAATAAATATAGTACAGACTACGTCCAACTTTCTATCCCTCCCGCCCCCTCTCTCCCTCTCTCTCTTTCTCTCTCCCACTGTCTGTATGTATGTCTGTCTTTCTCTCTCTGTCTTTCTGTCAATGTCGTTTTCCATCTTTATCTTTCATGTTGTTTTCTATTCCGACATTTGCTAGTATGCCGGCATCATTCCTACCTTGAGACAAATTATTATAACATATCCCTGATAATGTACACAAAATTATACCTTATATTTATTATAGGGAACGAAAATAGAGAACGAGCGACTGATAATGTCGAAATGAGAAGAATACTACTGTACAAAAATTATAGAAGGTAAAGGTTGTGTTTTGAATGTAAATCTTTGTTGCGTCAAAATAAAATGATACGTTCATTTATGTTATTGACAGAAATAATATACATCGGACATTATACTTTATCACAAAAGGGTTATTTAGAAGAAGGTGGACAACATTATAAGAGAAAGAATAAAACTTTCTCTTTTATTTATAAAAAATAAATAGCATAAATACCCAAACCGAAGAAATCTTGAAGAGGGAGACAAGAAAAAATAAGTATGAAAAGGACACAACAAATTACACCAAAAAAAGATAGGATTCTAGAGCGGAAGATGATAGGGGAACGTAATAGTTTGTAAGTATTGGCAAATTTTGACAATTATAGTTTGTAAGTATTGACAAAGTATATACAACCAAAAAGTATTTTAGACCTATATAGAATATACGAAAAGAGTTATGTCTTAGGTCCCCTACAGCTAAGTTACGTAAGAGGAACAATGAACGTGGCCAAGGGTAAAGTTCGTTGTCATGGTTCTAAACTTCAACAATAGAAGAACGGAACGGAAGTTACGTAAGAGGAACAATGAACGTGGCCAAGGGTATAGTTCGTTGTCATGGTTGTAAACTCCAACGGAAGTAACGAGTTAACAAAGTTTTATTGACATGATAGGTTGAACGAGAACACAGATGGAGACGAAGACAAATAAATTGAATTCTCACGTTGTTTGCATTTCTTACTTTATTGTTTCGTAACATATAATGAATTACTATATTTTCAATATCATTTATTTTCGAATAAATAAAAGACTACCAAGACTACGGCGATTAACTCCTTATTAGCCACACCCTTTAAAAAAACAACACAACAACGCGATGCCGATGTAAAACACACTGAAGCACAATTCCAATTTCACGAAATTCCTGACGTATTCAGAGAGGGAGGGGAGGAGGAGACAGACAGAGAGACAGACAGACAGAGACAGACAGAGATAGATAGATAAATAGATAGAAAGAGAGAGAGATGATTGTGATGAATTATGATTTTGTTCTAATCTCTGTCATTCATTTAGATCTTTCCATTACAAACAAAACAAATCAAATATGCGTACAAAAATTCAATAAATATTTTATTGATACAGCAACCTCATATCAAAATAGGGTTCTAAGAGATGTATAGATAGAGAAAAAATAAACAAAATTAATCGGGAGGCAAAAACTAAAACAAAATGAATATTTCAAATTATGAGAAACGAAGTCGAAAGCATTCAAAGTAAATATTATTTTTATTTTCGAGAGTAAAACAATGTTCATCTCAAAAATTCATTTCCCAAATAGTCCTATATTTGATTTTCACATTTAAAAGAAAGGGCATTTAGTGTAGATCATGGCATAATGTTGGTCAGAATATAGTTACAAAATGTGTCGAAAACCCATGTAAAACGAAGGCCTATTATTTATGGCTCGGTTGATAATCGGCCGAGCTTTAGCAGACGACAATCATTGACAATGGGGAAATGAATGGAGGTATCGACCGATCTGCGCGTGCGGCGGTGCTTACGCAATTTGTATTGTGAGTGTATTGAAAAGGAAAGACGTGAAGCTTCAGCAAAATAAGACGGCAATTTCCTCAAAAATAACAGACCTTATTTTTCGTATTGATGAACAAAACTTATATTTTTAGAAAGAAAAAAGTCTGATCTTTAATTTTTACATTTACTAAAAATCACGAAAATGACTGAATGAGGCGCAATGAGCAATGAAAGTAGAAAGCACCGCCAAATTGTCCATTACTGGCGATGTAACCGAAATCGCTTCGTCACAGGGGAAACAATCGCCGTGCGCGGGCTCGCTCTCAAAGGGTTAAGTAAGTAAGTAAGTTTTTTTTTTTTTTTCTTTAGTGGTCTAACAAAAGTTGTTAGTTGGCATGGCACCTTGTCGTCTTTTTTCTTTTCTTTTCTTTTTTTTTGTTGTTGTTCTTACCTTGTTCGTTTTCTTTTATTACATTTTCTTGATTAATATTGATTAAACACAATTACCCCTGGGAACCAAATATTTTACACGCATTGCTTCTGTTTGGTTCCCCCATATTTCACGTTATGTTAATTACAAACAAATTGTTGATTATGTAATATTTTATTGTACTTTAGTCTTCAATTTATTCATTTAATTGTATTTTGTTTTTAATGTATTGTTTGTTTGTATAATTACTTGTTCAAATTTATTTGTGAAATACGGAAATAAATTGAAATAAATTCAGTGCGTGTGATTTTCAGGAAGATTAGGTCAATTTCTTTTCATATTGATAAGTCCCAAATCTAATAGAAGACATCAATCTTAATATGTACAACACAACCTCTTCCAATCGCTTCCAAACTGTTTATTTCACAATGCATTATATTACCAGTACTCAACTTTATCTTTAACGTTGTATTCCATGTTCCAAGGGAGGAGTCTTGGATATGGAACTTAAGGAGGAGGGGGGGGGGATACATGGAAAGGAGGAAGAAGTAGGTCAAAAACTAATGGAGACAGGAAAGCAAGATATGAGCTGGTAACAAGATAAGCCTAATTCTTCTATTTCCTGTTTCTTGAGATAATAATGTGCACGTAATGCTTTTCTGAAGCACATAATGGCTTTCTGATACAAAGATTTGAAAAATAATGATTGGTTGACGGTGAGGTTTATTAGTCTAATAAAGGGAGGGTGGGGTGGCAGATGATACACTGGGGTTATATTGACACAATTACTGTGATTTGATACTTCCTTAGCTTGTTTGTCTCACACGGACGGACGGACTCAATCTCATTCCTGACTGCTCATTCTTTCTTGGAAGTATCTCCATCCCCCACTCCCTCCCCCCCCCCCACCCTCTTTCTCTCTTTCTCCCTTTCCCTTTCTTTCTCTCTCTCTAGGCCTGTCTTCTTCAGCTCGAGTTTGCAAATAACCCGCTATTTTCAGTGTTGGGATATTATCCCAAGCTCAAAATTGCGTCTTCACCAGACCGATACGCTCATCACAAACTAGCTCGGACGGGCGCAAATTAGCCCACTATTTCCCAAATACTGGGATATTTTGGAAACAAGACCAAGATTTCTCAGAATATTTTCTCGACCAAATATCCCGCTAATTGCAACTGCGGGCTGATGAAGATGCAAATTAGCTGGATAATTTGCGATTGGGATAGTTAAAATGGCGGGTTATTTGGCAAACTCGAGCTGATGAAGACAGACCTTCTGTGTAGAATATATCTGTCTCTTTCTAGGGTTGCGTTTATCGACCAAATTTTTGCATAGAATCAGCGTTTTCAAACGTCTTCAGATATGGGCATATTGTAACGCCGAAAAGGTGCGTTTTGAATGTGACATACAGCCAGAATCACGTTTCTGAGACACGATAAACGCAAAGCTGTTTTGAACCCCAGTACAAATCGAACCTTCCCATATAGCTCTATGGGCCTTCCCAGGCTAATCTGCTTCCCGGGTCAAACGGCGCAAAGCAGCTGCGCAGAGACAAGGCCTTTATTTTGAATCGTGAAGAGACGATAAACGAGACGATAAACGAGACATCCCGAAAATCACGTTCGTATAGTGGGGTTCGATAGTGAGGTTCAATAGTGGGTTTCGATATGTACATATCTGTGGCAAGACGCGAAAAACGCACCCTAGGTCTCTTTCCCCAACCTCTCTCTATTATCTGTATCTGCCTGCCAATCTCATTGTCTCTCATTGTCTCTCTTGTTCTGATCTTACTGTTTTGATATACTGAGGAAATACAATTGTCATTAAATCCATGACCATGACCTACAATGTTGTATACCTTGAAGCAGACATTTAACCTTGAATTATTGAATACATCAAACTTGACTTTTTCTCATCTTTATTTTACCTCTCCCACTGAGGCAACATGTCCGTCTCAAGCATCAAATATAAATCTAGTAAGACTGACATTCTGTAACAGTATTAGACTCAAGATCTTGATCAGAGACATACAACTCCCACCTATGAAGACTGAATAGCGAAACAGCAAAATGTCACAGAACAGATGAAAATCTATTTAATCAAATCTTGCATTGTGCAGAAAGCCCACTTGTAAAGAAAGAAAATAAATCGTTCAGATTTAATAAAGTAGCAAAGTTTTGCTTGTCAAGTTGATCTGGGATTTATTTGTTTCGCGAAGTTTGTGGACGTTTCAGCGTGGGATTGTTTGTTCCTGTGGAGACATATGAAAACTTAGGTAAATCGTGGAGTGGATTTCCCAAGATTGACACTTTGATCTGTAGCATGGAAACAACTGTACCGTGAACAGATGCCACGACAGGGAGCCCTGGATGAATTTAGATTCTCCACCATCGCCTTTTCTTCTCATCTTTTTTTCCAACATTTCTCCCCCCCCCCCCATTCTTTTTCTCTCTATCTCTCTCTGTCTCTCTCCCTCTCTCTCTCCACCATGCCCCATCTCTTCACCCTCCCTCTCTTTCTACACCTCCCTCTCTCTCTCTCCCTCTCATTCCCCTTCCCTCTTTCTCTCTCTCTCTCTCTACATCTCCCCCTCTCTCTCTCTCTCTCTACACCTCTCTCTCTCTCCCTCTCTTTCTCCCTGCTTTCTTCCTCCCCTAACTCTCTCTCACTCCCCTCTCCCTCCCCCCTCTTCTCCTCGCTCCGTCTAAACTGCCTGCAAAGGTACACATGTATCTGTCATGCTATTCAAATGACCAATTTACCATGCTGAAATCTTCAAAAAGCTTTGTCATAAAGAAGCATAAATCTACAATTTGTTTCAATATGATATGATCTTGTACCTAAGACATTGAAACTGTTAGCTTTCAATGCAAAAGTGCACAGGAATATATCAAATACAAACCATGCAATTTAATTCTTTAAAGCAGGCAGAGAAAAACTAAAAAGAGTCAGTATTGTAGGAGCTTGTCAATAACGATACTGTTTTTTTTTTCTCCAAATGTATCCAGTATATACAATCAACATATCAAGAGATAAATAGAATTTGACATGGAGGAATAATAATTGTATTACAATAATTAAATAAGCCAAGTCAAAGAATTCCCTTCTTTTCAAAATTAAAGAACAACTGTTCACTGATTTTTCAAGATAATAAGCAGACTTAACAAAAGACTAAAGCTTTTAAATCCATGTACTTTGTGAACTAGTTTTAGGATGTTGAATTTGCTTTACAATGTGTACAAATAATCCAGTTTTTACATATTTCCCAAACAAATTTCAACTGTATTGATAAATTTGTGCAATTCATTCTAATTCATTATCATGAATTTGACTTGCTTGTGCTTCATTGAATTACTATTTGGAAAACAGTTTAGCTGAACTTTACGTTATAGTATAGTGTATACTGTATGCAGAACAAAATCCTATGAATGTGTAATGAGGAATGACATTTGGAAATAAGTTTAGACTTGCTATAATTTTTAGGTTTTCCTCTCTTCTGGATTAATAAAAACTCTTCTTATTATATATCTTAAATGTTTTTCTGTTACCTTGTAATTTATTTGGCAAAGTCATCAGTGAAATGGCTTCTACATGTATGTGATGAGGTTTCGTTGAAAATCAAACTTTCATCTTCAGATAATGAAAATGTCAAGCCTATCAGCTGAGGGTTACAGTACATATGTTTATGGTATTGACAGTTTTGGTGTGCTGAATTAAACTGTTCAAGAATTTCATCCTGTAACAGCTAACATTTGGAGATAAGACATTTATTCATAGTGACTTAGAATGTGCAGTTTTTAGCAGGGTTCATGTCGCCATGGTTTTTTGTATCATTCTGACTACATTACTACATTGTGGTGAGCTTATCGTCATCATTCATGAATCATCAATCACCAACATAGATTATGATCAATTGATCTAATTTTCATCAGCGTATCCAATGATCTATGCCCCCTCATCCCGTTCTTCTCATGTTCATCACTCTCCTTTTGCTCTCTGTGGCTTGATTTCTTTTTTTTACTTTTTGTTCTTATTACCTCTCAAAGTTTCTAATATTCCTAGTTCTCTTTCTGTCTCCCTCTTTCTCTCTCTCTTTATCTTTCTTTCAAAATATTACTTTCACTTTATACCTTTAGCTGCATAAAATACATTAACTCCCACCACTCCCCCCCCCCTCTCTCTCTCTCTCTCTGTCTGTCTCTGTCTCTCTCTGTCTCTCTCTCTCTCTCTGTCTCTCTCTATATACATGTATATATATATATATATATAGTTCAGTTCAGTTCAGTTTATTTTTTTCATTTCCAACAGAACAGTAATTTTGACAAGAAATCAGTATACAATTCAATATTCAATAATATAATACATTTTACATAGTTTAGAATTGTGAAATAGAAAGTATACATAAATATCCAGTACAATGGTTTTTTTAAAGAGGTTTTTCAAGATAGCCCTGTGGAAATGGAGGGATCCACTGAAAAGCAGAGCTTGTAAAATGTGGATCCCTCAAAAATAATGACAAACATAATTTTTGTAACATCTAAATATATTGACTTGAAAGAAAAAGAAAAAAATATATATATACACCTGTATATATATATATATAATAGATTACCAAAAAGTGGCAGAATAATAATACAATTATAAATCCGTAATTTGAAAAACTTGTTATGACACTTTTATGGTTAATATTGGAAAGGTCAAAAGAGACAATGACGACTGACAGATAAGACATAAGTGTATAATAATAATAGAAAAATATATAAGACAACAGAAAATAAAGCAAGGAAACAGAGAAATGAAAGAATAGAAAATGTTGCTGCATATGTGAAGAGTAAAGAAAAGAGAGGAGAGGTGGGTGGAGAGGAGAAGAAAGGAGAGTGAGAGAGAGCGCACACGATGTAAATATTGCAGGGGTATCGAGCATAATTATAGTAAGATACATATATATCTGTCTCTCTCTCTCTCTCTCTCTCTCCCCCCACCCTGCTGCTCCTCCCTTCTCTTTCTTCCATCTTATTTTCACCTCTCACTCTGTATTTACTGCAACTCCCCCTCTACACACACACACACACACACACACACACACACAAATCCAATACACATTTTATATTTGTCTCTTTAAAAGTATCTCTTATATCCTCTTTATCTCCCTCATGGAGTACTAGAAGTATATCAAATAAAACATCAAAACAATGCTAAATCCATTCTAAAGTATAAAATGCACACAGTTCAAAAACTTGAAAGGAGGAAGCCAAAAGCGATGTCAAGGGCCTACATCTGTCTAAACTGATGAAGGCACGCCAGACAAAATATAATTGCATCTCGACTGCTTGCGGAAGAGTATGTGGGGTTCGTCTCCCTAAAAATACTAAAATCAAGTATGGTGTCCTTGGGAAACACCCAAAATGGAATTAATGCTCTGTGAAATGTTGCCACAATCTGGTTTTCTTTCTTAATCTAGTATTATTTTACGAAACAAATGGTTGAGATTACTGTCAGTGACTCTTTCGCTTTCACTACTCTTATTTTTATTCAAAGAACTGGCATACATGTACACAGGGTGTACATGTAGATGGTTTCATGTAAAATTACCAGCATTTTGGTGTTTACATACCCGACACGCCCACTTGCTGTTTTACAAATTTGAAGGAGTGGAGATTTTTTTCCTCTGGCTACTCAATATCCTTGAAACCATCCCCATTTCTTAAAAAAATCCATTTGGCTTCCTCAGCATGCTGTCATCAATCAGTCATTTTAATCATTTGTTACAAGGCCTTTTCAATAAGATTTCAAAGGCTTGAACCATCCTCAAACAAGACTGCAATCACATGGGGTAACATAGACTGAGTTCCATTTCCCCCACCCTCCAAGCCTCTCACTCCCTCTGTCAATCTCCCTATCCTCTTTTAATTCATCTCCTTTCCTTTATCCTACCAACCTATTAAAGTATTTATCTCTCTCACTCTCTATCCTTCAATACCATTATTTCTGGTATTCAACTCTTTGAACAAGAAATGTAGGCTATCTACATGTATAATATATATATGCTGCATTTACACTGCAAATCAAGGTCACATCATCTGTTTACAGACAAAAGGGCCTTAATTCGTATATCATTTTAACACCGAGTTAATGCCCTTCTGGCCCCATACAGATGAGATATACTTCCTCTCATATCATCATAAATAATATATTGTGGGTATCATTTGGGGGTATTTGATTTATTTAGGAATAGGCCTGCTTAGTCTGCACATGAGATATGCAGCGCTTCTTATCACATCTTAAAGGGAAAGTTGAGTTTTGTTGCAGTGGGCGCTACACAAAATATTTTTTTGTGAGATAATGAAAAACTGAGTGTCAAATTTGAAAGAATATACAATTTAAATGACAAAATCATCTTTGTTTGATCAAAATCGGTTCAGAGACGGCTGAAATATCCATAAATATAACCATTTCTAATATTTGTGGTGCCCCACAAATATTCTGTAATTTTGAACCAGCCGTTGAAACTCAAGATAGCGCCTTATACGTTTTATTCCAGCCAATGCCAATATTGGCTTTTTGTTGGCTTTTTCGTGTTGGTTATAATATGCACAACCAGCCAGCCCGTGTATTGTTATTGTTAATCAATTAATTGATTAACGATCACCATATTTATTTGAAAGTGGAGCTGAATTGATATGATCGTATTCAATCTAAATTCACACATTTTGGGGTCTAAAATTATCTTCATAGCAATTTTAGGTTCTAAAAGGGCACTAAAAATGTCATAAATGAGAATAAGAGCAATAACCATGCACTTTGAAGGCATTTTCGGTCCTAAACAAGAACTCAACTATCCCTTTAAACAATTCAACCATGCACATGGCATGGGTGAGACAGGGCAAAGCGGCCTTCAGGATTCAAAGATACTGGTCACATTCACATAAAATGACAGATAAAAGCTACCGAAAATCCCAATTAAATCTCGTGTTCTGAAAAGGCAGCCATAAACAGCACAAAAAGACAATCCCTGGGCAAGAGTCTGGCCTTCGTAGACTCATAAAGGCGGTGAGAATCAATTGAAATCAAATAAAGATTGTCAGATGAGGCATAGATCAACTGTCATTTAATTTCCCATGGTACGTATTCATAACTACGCACATACCACAACAAAATTTCAGCCTCTGGGGATTTGCGCCCAATGCTGGAAAATTATCTCCTTGTTACAAAATAGTTATACAACTGCCTGGGATAAAGAGGCCGTTCTGAGGCTATTGTTGTCGCCTAAATAACAGTAATATATCATAATGACTTTTATGGAGGTATAAAATCTTGCTGCACTATGAGAGCTCTAGATTCACATAGATGTATTTATACTTTTCTTTCTGTTAAAAGTGTTTATTAGAAGGGCATAATTGGGGTTATTTTCCAGGCTTCAAAAGGATAGAAATAGTTGCTATCTTAACCATGCAAATAGATGCATCAAAACCAAAAAACAGAAAACACTCATACATGTTTCATAGAGCTCATGCTACAAAAGAAAATGTATCATTAAAGCCCCACTGCACTACTTGTTAGCTACTTGCTCCCTCTATATAGAAAACAATGCCTAAGCGGTGCCCGTTGGTCCCCCATGATCCTCTTTTTCTTATGTTAATTGAGAGCTGAGTTGATGAGATAACCACCTGTCAGTGACCATGCTGCGAGGTCTAATCCCTCCTGGCCAAGCAATTTTGTATATATACATCATACCTCCCTCCTTCTCTTATCTCTCTTCCTCTTCCCCCATCTTTCATCTCTGTCATATATGTTCTTTGATTAATTTCATATTTTTTAATTTCACTCTTTTGTCTGACCTCAACTTTAAAATAATTTATCCTCCTTCTTCTATACTGTATTCTTCTGCAATGTCATTTCTATTCATCTTCAATGTCATTTTAAAATCATATTTTTCTAGCCTTATATCTGTGAATTTTTAAAAGTGTTGCTTAAATAAAGTTAAAGCTATGCTCCTTTTCAGCAATATTTTGCAAAAATGTTCACAGGTGTCGCAGGCTCCCCTTTAAATCCTTTCTTTCTATCTTTAAATTTGTGGGTGGGCAAAATGGTTTAATTTTTAATCATTAATGCCCTTCTTCCTTTTCATAATTTGTTTAAAGGCTACATACAAAGTTATGTCACGATCTCCCCATTGAAACATGATATAAAAGAGTTATTTGTGAAGTCTGTAGTCCTTGACACATAAGTGAAGCATGAAATGCCTTCATTTGGAAAATAAAGCCGCGATTATGGTGTCATGCCATCATTAGTTGAAATCTTGAAAGAAATCATAAAAATACAAGTCTTTATCCTTTGAGATCTGTGGTGATCAGTATATTCACTAAATTAATCTATCCTCCTTTTCTTCTTTCCACCTGTTGTTCCTCTTCCTTCTCAGCTTGACATCACACTTCTCCTCATAGTTTCCACTCTAGATCCCTTTCATGTTGTCTTCTAGATGTTCTATCACTTGATCTTTTCTTTTACTCCATTTTCCCCCACATGTCCTCACTTTTGAAGAAAAAATAAGAAAATGTTCCCATCCATCATCTCCATCTGATATGATCTGATTTCCAAAAGTTTAAATTGATACCTCTGATCTTAGCCCATGATATGTCTCTCATACCCCATTGAGATACTAGAGTTCTCTGTGCAGCTCTCTACTTGCAAAAATTGCACCCCTCTTGAACCCAACATGTATGATTTTTTTAGATATTACCCAAAAAAAAGTTTTGAAAACTTAGGTCTCTAGAAACAGTTGCGACAACATGATTTTCTCGAACTTACATGGAAATTATGATACTGTAACATAGTGAGACCTTGTAGCACACACACACACACACACGCACACTCACACAAAACATGTCTACAACAAATAGGGTTATTAACGTGAGGTGACATAATGTTACAGTCTAATTGATCTGGTTTATTTCAGCATTTTAAAGTCTAATCTACGTACCAGTAGGAGTCCTGTTGTAAGAGAGATTAAGGTTCAATACTGCTATGATCTCTCTTTGAGAATAGTTCTGAAGGATACAGAAATAGCAGTGTGGATGCACATGCGATGTGACCTTTTATCCAACTACCTCATCCTCGAAGGGCAGACATGATACAGTGGATCAATAAAAGGTAACCTAATGTACCAACTAGACATTATCTAGCTGCATCATGAGTCAGACAGATTTGAGACTAGATTATCTATGGTTTATCTTTAGATTAATGATGGTAAGGGATGCTATCAGACAGGCATGAAATGACCAAAGATCCCACAGGATTCAAACTGGCATTCCAGGACGGGGAATCATTGTAGATCGATGTGCATGAAACTGAATGAATTATTACATACATGTAGGTAGACAGGCATGACTATTTCGTATGAGCATTAACCCATGGAATTCTATTTAGCCCTCTTTTAATCAGGAATTATGTCATTTGAAAAGCATGTCTGACGAGGTAAAATGATTCTAAAGGTTTATTCAGCCAGCAGCATTTTCTAGCTCACAGAGCATTCTCGTCCTATTGATTCCTTGTCAGCTTTGATATATCCTTCCAAAAAACATTTACCTCTCCATCTATGTAGACAGATCTCTCTCTCTCCATCTCTCTCTCTCTCTCTTTTGTTGTTATCTATTCCAAAGAACATCTCTCATTCACATACCTGTTCATTTACACCAAATGTCTCTTTTCTTCTCTATTGTCTGTTTAGAGCCTGAAGGGCATTAGTTCAATGTCTAGGGATTCAAGTTAATGCCCTTTCACATTCTCACTTTGAGCATCCCATGTTCTCCATATTTCATTTTGTTATTTTCTTCCCTCATTCTCATTTCTTCCCTCCACTTTTCCAATTCCCTACATCTCCCTTTCTTTCTCTCTCTCTCTCTCTCTCTCTCTCGCTCTCACCCTCTCTCTTCTCTCTCTCTCTCTCTATCTCTTCCCCTCTCCCTCATCGCAACCCTCTCTTCCTCTGTCTCACTCCAAATTCTATAATTGGATTACGTGATGAAGGAAAGACATTTTCTTTCCACTCAGCATTGACTAAAATCAGTTTCCTACCTGAAATCAGGAGGTATCACACTGATTGTTGGCATTATGTCACGAACGTCATGTTAAGTCGCGTTAGATATCACGCTCTGAACTTAATCTCCATTTGATACCATGAATGGGAAACCCTACAATGCACCCCTGGGGTATAATTTGCCCAGCGGATCAAAATTATACGGATGAACCCAGATTGAGAGTGCAATGATTTTGCACATGGAAATATGAAACTGTTGAAAAAAGTTCATTGTTGCTGCTATGATAAAACAAAATTACTTTATCTTTATACTTTATCCAATTCAGTTGTGAACATATCTGAATATAAAATAATACTTGAATTGAAAAGCTCCTTTGTATATGGAGTGAAATGAAAATGTTAGAGAAAGCAAAATAACACAACTTTTGGCTATTAAAACACTATTTAGTTTATGGTATATCTGAGCTTCATTTGCAACGGATAAGTTTTTTTAACTTCTTTATCTTCTTTTTCTGCTTCTTTTCCTTCTTTATCTTCTCCTTCTCCTCCTCCTCCTATTCACCCTTCTTCTCCTCCTTCTTTTTTTCTTCTTTTTCTTTACCTTTACCTTTTCTCTTATTTTCTTTGTCTGTTCATCAACATCATAATTATTCACAATTATCATCATCATCATGCTTCATGCAATCATCATCAACATTATTTGTAATGGTGCTGCTTTGAATGACAAAAGATTCTATATATTATGTTAACATACTTGGATGAAGGTAGATAGCAATGCTGTTTTGAAGACTAAATATCATTTAAAGTTGTACAAGTACAACCTTTCAAAAAGATAATAGGTTTAGATCTACTGTAGATATAATTCTCAAACAGATCTACTACTAGTACTACAGATCTAGAGCTATTAGTATTACTAACAATAGATTCAGTTTCAGATCTTACCAGAGTTAGTGTTAGATAATTTCTCTTCTTTATTTTTTACAGTGTATCTCTTGAATTTAAAATCTTGACTTGCTCGAGTTTCTTCTTAATGTTCATTGTTATGTTAAATTGACTAAATCATAATCATGACACACTCTAGACTCTACATAGTAATATGCCCTGCCAGCTCTCATGACCGAGTTGTTCACTTACAGTTTATCATTAAATCTCCTACCTGCATTTGTTTAAAAGTGGGTGAACCTTACCACAACAAAAACAATCACAAATGTGAACAATATTTAGCTATAGTAGTATATAGACCTAGGTCTATCTAGATCAAAATTTGACATGGATCTACTTACATGAAAGTGAACAGGTGGTGCACATGACTCTTGGCTGGAAATGGAACAGCAAGAAAAGGAATCATGACGCCATTTTACTAACATCTGTTGTAGATCAATAGCCTAATACGCGGGTACTAGGAGACACAATTTTCATGAGGTAAACAGGTTGTCTGTTCCAAGTGAACGCCTAAGTAGTAAGTTTCAATTTAATCAGACAGGGACGACTTCCAAGAACGTACGAGCGTTTACACATGATTATTGAGACAGTCAGGCTTAGCACATGTAAATGATGTGGACAGAAGACGTGTAAAGATGTTTAGATATAGAAATACTTATTCTACGAATCAGGTGTTTTCTAACTTTCTTCTTCTTCTTCTCCTTCTTTTTCTTCTCCTTACTTTTCTTCTTCTTTTGTTTTCCTTCTTCTCCTTCTTCTTCTTGATCTTCTTTTTCTTCTTCTTCTTCTTCTTCTTCTTCTTCTTCTTCTTCTTCTTCTTCTTCTTCTTCTTCTTCTTCTTCTTCTTCTTCTTCTTCTTCTTCTTGATCTTCTTCTTGATATTCTTCTGCTTCTTCTTCTTTTTCTTCTTCTTCTTTTCATACAGCCTTTACCTCTCCAAACATGCTTTAAAATTGAATATATCTGAGCCACGTACCCCGCCCTTTTTCCCCCTCTCTCTCTCTCTCTCTCTCTCTCTCTCTCTCTCTCCTAGTTCCTCTATCTCTCCCTTCTCTCTCTCTCTACCCCTCTCTCTCTCTCTCTCTCTCTCTCTCTCTCTCTCTCTCTCTCTCATTGTTCTCCCTCCCTCCCTCCTCACTCCTCCTCATCACTATCCTCATTCTCTCTTCTCGCTCTCGAATGGGAGGGTTCGATTTTTGTGACGTAGTTAGATTTTTAGTTGAGTTGAGCCTTGAGTTGAGGTTTTATTGAAACGTTCAAGTACATTAATATTACAATAATAACAATAATAAATGCATGTTTAACAAAGATCTTGAATAGGTAAACGGGACCAGAAAATAGCATAAAATGCTCATCATGTATGGTACCTTTAAAGTACAGTAAAATTGTATATATTATATATATATATATATATATATATATATATATATATATATAGGCCTATAATTATATGAATAATTATTTAATACAGGTATATAACAAGTATTACTATACTACGTATCTAAGATAATACAATTTTATGTTTGTGTGTTTAAATACAAAGCCTAAACTCGTATAAATAGGCATTCCTAATAAAATAATACAATAATGTATCATACACAAGGCAAGAACCTTGGTTAAAAGGTAAATATGGTTATTCTATTAACATTTGTGCTGTTAGAGTACTACGAAAACAAGAAACTGAAGCTTTTTCCCTGACAGACAAAAGGTAAATCATTCCAGAAGCATATTTATACGCCTCTGTATGACACAGAAAATGTACCTTGCGTTGTCCTTACTTTAGGAATACTTAACTTTTTATTTCTCTTTCTCTTGTCTCATATCTGTGCTCAGTACGAAAGAGCAGTACTGAATACGGGATTGTGGCAATTTATTATTCAATAATTGATGCATAAAAACACAAATAGATTATAGTTTATATTGTAGTTGATACACATTCAATCATTTTAATTCCTGGAATATCGGTTCAATTGAAAGGACTAAATGTTATAGCTCTGAGTGCCATCTTTTGGCTTAATAATAAACATTTCATATTAATTTCATAATTGCTTCCCCAAACCTCAATTCCATATGCAATATGTGGTTGAATTAACGTTTTATACAATAACAATAAAATATTTCTAGGTACAAACTGCCTTAATCTATATAAAACACCAACCTTTTTACACTTATTTACTCTTTCAATATGAGATTTCCAAGTCAAATGTTGATCTATATGGATTCCTACGAATGATGCAACATCAACCTTATTCGTTTCGGTGTCGGCTATTTTCAATACTCCTTGAATTACTACTGGTTGTCTACTCCTCTTATAAGTAAATAATTAGTTTTAAACAAATTTACTGTAAGTTTATTCATTTTACACCACGTGGACACTTTATCGAGATGCATATTAACTATACATCCATATCTATTACATTTAACTTTAGTGGAATTATATGAAACAAGTTAGATTCATCAGCAACAAGTCGAAAATTAAAATAATCTGTCGAGTTTGGCAAATCATTTATATTAATTAAAAAAAGGTAATACTGACCCCTGAGGCAGGATCCAGCAAGGCCCTGACCCCTGGATCCTGCCCTGAGGAACACCACACGTTGTCATCTGTCGTAATGAGCCATATCCATCATAATTCACAAACTGAAATCTACTCATAAAGATAATCTTTAAACCACTGAAGTGGCTGTCCCCTAATTCCATAATGTACTATAATTTACTAGCCAGTATTGTGTGCTCTATCGTATCAAAAGCTTTCTGAAAATCTAGAAATACGCCTAGGGTTATACTACACTTATCCAACGATTTTAGTACATCATTAACTAAATTGATTAACGAAAACTTGTTACTATATACGAAAACCATAGTGGGGCTTATAAGACATCATTTCTTTCAAAATAGTTAAGTAGCCTCTTATTTACTAGTTTTTCAAATGCCGTTGCCAAAAGAGGCAACACTGAGATTGGTCGGTAATTACCTGGCCTTTCTCTCACTCCTTTTTAGAAATAGGTGTAACTTTAGCTCCTGGAACCAGACCCAATAATAATGATTGGTTAAAAATATAAGACAATGGTCTTGCAATTAAATCAGCTGCATCTTCAGTTTCAGCAATCGAGCTGGAATATCATCAAAACCACATGCTTTCTTTATATGCAAAGTTAATAAATGGTCCTTAACCTCAAAATGTGTAATTGGTTCCCAAAACAAAGAGTCTGTTGCTTCATTACTAAGGTATTCTTTAAATGATTGTGCTATTATCATCAAGATTACAATCGACAGATTTAGCAAGGTTAGGCCCAACATTCACAAAAAACCCATTAAAGCCTTTTGCTATTTCTTTCCTTGAAGTTACAACTTTCTTGTTAATATCTTATTAATATCAACACAAAGTTTTTCTACATGCGACAATTTTGCTTTATTATTCCCACTCTTCATTAGTTGATTAATTGACTTCCATGTTTCTTCTGTATCACATTTATACATTTCAAATAAATCACTATAATATTTTCTCTTTGCATTCCTCAAAATTGTGGTTAAATATTTCTATATGTCGTATATCTTTTTAAATTATCTTCATTATAGTTTAATTTTATTACTTTACCAAACAATTTATGTTTTCTCTTAAATGACTTCTTAATAGCTCTGGTTATCCATGGTCTATCATTTTTTCTCCAGAAGAGTGCCGATGAACAATCGGAGCATGTCTATCACACATACCTATAAATGTTTGTACAAATATATTATACGCCTTATTAACATTAGTACATTCATATACTCTTTCCCAGGAGTCTGAGAGTAAAGTAACTATCACAAAACTTGTCTTTCTCATAATATTTATAGCTTCTATATTGTAACTCTCCCTGTGGTTGTGATTTAATGAATTTAATTTCAAAAACAGCAAAAAATAGGGAAATGGTCTGAAATGTCAGTTCAAATCGTCCCAGCACATTATGCGATTTGCACCCACATTTGTATAAATATGATCAATTAAAGAACCTGACAAAGATGTTACCCTAGTAAGAGACTTGATCAAAAATGGTTGCATTCCCATACACATCAAGGAAGTGAGAAACATTTCAGCACTTATACTGGGA
This sequence comes from Mesocentrotus franciscanus, assembly GCA_037976565.1. NCBI lineage: Eukaryota > Metazoa > Echinodermata > Echinoidea > Camarodonta > Strongylocentrotidae > Mesocentrotus > Mesocentrotus franciscanus. The sequence continues at coordinate 8,085,312 of CP137668.1, read as the reverse complement.
TTATGAATATCAATATTAAAATCACCCATTAAAATACATCACTTTTTATCAACTTTAACCTGTTCTAACACATACAGCAAACTATCTTGAAACTCAACAATATCAGTGTTTGGTTTTCCTATAAATGATACCTACAACAAAAGAACAATTAACTATCAATCTGAACCTCAAGCCAAATTGATTCAGCATGATTAATATTATACAACATTTTATATTTAAAGAAGAAAAGACATAAACTCCAATACCTCCTCCCGCATGTCAGGGCCCTGACAGTTCAATTCCACAGTATACCCCTCCATCCATCCCTAGAATATCTGCACAAGATGCATTACCAACTTCAGACAACCCAATTAAATGTAATTTAGATTTGATCCATTCTTCATGGCAACAATCTAAGATTATCAATATTTTTATTTAAACATCTAAATATTAAATATTAATATGCAAATTGTAAGCTTTTGGAACTAGTACATAATCTTATGTCAAATTCAGATGGGCAAATTCAAAAGATCAATATCAAGACTATCAATGTC